>CM075867.1:34400974-34970974 GCA_038021265.1 Cyprinella venusta | reverse complement strand
GTTCACTAAATTCTGTTGTTACTGACTGTTAAGCTAAACTCAAACTATAACAAAGAATTAAAGAATTGATAACACAGAAATAAAAAAGATGAAAATGAAATTAAAATGATACAAATTAAATAAATAAAAATAAAATAAATGTAAGTTGGAGCGCTACAAATATCAAAACAAAAAATATAAAAAAACTGATAGAAATGACAAAAGCAAATTACTGAAAATTAAACTGAAATTAAAATGTTTTTTATTTAAATAAAAGCTCAATCAAAATATCAATACATACTGTATAAGTATAAAAAAATACAAATATCCATTTTTCATTATGTACATTACAATGTTGAGACGCCTAAATTCACTTGTAGCATTAAAAATGATTGATTTTTAGTTTTTTGTGTTTTATTTTTATTCACATTTAATTAAAGTATTTATTCAGCCATTATTTTTCAGCCATTAGCCATAAAAATGTTTTAATATTTTGATTAAACTGAATCATTTTTTATGCTTAGAGAACTCCGATACAAATCAACATTTCTCTCACTTCATTCAACATTTATATCACAATGTGTCAGGGTTATTATTAACTAAAATTTTAAATAAAAATTAATAAAATAAATAAATAAATTTAAAAAATTAAAAAAAAAAAAAAATCGCACAAACAAAATTACTAAAAACCAAGCTAAAACTAAAAATTAGGGCTGTCAAATGATTAATCGCAATCCAAAATATAAGTTTGTGTTTACATAATATATATGGGTGCACTGTGCATAATTATTATATATATATATATATATATATATATATATATATATATATATATATATATAAAATACACACACATGCATCTATATTTAAGAAAAAATATTATTTATATATAAAATATTTTAAATTATTTTGGATTTGGATGCGATTAATCGGGATTAATCTTTTGACAGCCCTACTAAAAATCTAAAATAAACGCTGATAAAAACTATAATAGTATATAAATAACACTGAATGCATCATAGGTTTGCTTTCTTCACAAAGGATTGTGAAGCTTGAAAGGCTCGCTCCGCAGGCGTCTTACAAGCTTTTGGGACAGAAACTCTGCACAAGCTTCTGCAGCAGGGCTCCTCTCTCACTCTTTTTATTTGAGATATTACGTTTAATAGGCTCCCTCAAGGCCAGTCGGCCCCAGAGACCGGCCGTCTCTCACAGCGAGGAGTGTCAGGGCCAGCGAATCAACACACATCACAGGAACACTGTCAACCTCTTACCTGGGGATGCTGAATGGACAGGTCCTCTAGCGGGAGACTGTTAGCATTCACTTCTCCCTGCAGAGGCAAAATGGAGTGCTTAGAAGCGAAGGAAGGTACAGAAAGACATCTCTCCGCCCCTCACTGTTTCTTTTCATTCCCTTCAAGGACAGTTCTTTCAGCGGCTGGGGAAATGGGTTTTCTACAGCCTCAAAGCCTGAACTAAAAGTCATGACATTTGGTGATCCAGTGGGAGAAAATATATGGAAGATCACCACGCACACACAGACGTTAGGAAATAAGTTCTGTGTTTGTGCCGCTTAATTGCTATTTGTCCAATGCGGTCGGATAGGCCACGCTTGTTAATTATTTAATATGTAGTTTATTAGGCAAATAGCTCAATCCCTCGATACTCTTAATTAAATGATCAAACGATACTTTAGTCGTTAATTAAATCTATTCACAGGCAAACATAGTCAGTCAAGCCCGGTGTCTCTGTGAGCTCACATTTACAGACTTTGGCCGTAGGACAAATTGAGAGTTTAATATCTTATGTTTACCAAGGCTGCTTTTATTTGATCAAAAACAGTAAACTTGTAAAATATAAATTACAGTTTAAAACTACTTTTAGATTTTAAGAACAGCTTTTATTTGAAATAAAAATCTTTTGTAACATTATTAATGTCTTTACAGTCACCTTTGATCAAACTGATGTCTCCTTGCTGAATAAACGTTAGTTAAAGAGATACTCCACTTTTTTGGAAATAGGCTCATTTTACCACTCCCCCAGAGTTAAACAGTTGAGTTTTACCGTTTTCCAATGTATTCAGCCAATTTTCTGATATTTAGAAGACTATCAGTAACCAGACAGTTTCTGGTCTCATTGACTTCCATAGTATATTTTTTTCCTACTATGGAAGTCAATGAGACCAGCAACTGTATGGTTAATGATATTCTTCTAAATATCAGAAAATCAGCTGAATGGATTACAACTCTGGGGGAGTTGTAAAATGAGCCTTCTTCTTCTAAAAAAAAAAGTGGAGTATCCCTTTAAATAGGATGTTTACCTTAGTTTGTATGTTTTCAGAAGACAATACATGTGGTGTTTTCCCATACAAAACTCGCCGAAAATATGTTTGAGGGGTGTGTTTCCCGTACAATCACACAGCTCACTGCTTCACTACCACAGTAAGATGCATCGCTGAAGAAATCAACTTACAAGTCACGACTGTTTCCCGAAACCATACCGTCACAAACCTGATTAATGACATCACACAGATGGTCGAGTAATAACTTCTTTTAATGGATCGGTTTGATATCGAATTAAAGGGATAGTTCACTTTGAAATTAATTTTTGGTATGTTTTGCCTTACCTCAAGGACATTCAAGATGTAGGTGTCTTTGTTTCTGCAGTATTTTCAATTTTGACATTTTTAGGTCAAACCGTTCTTGTCTGTCAGTCATATAATGGAGGTCTATGGTCACCACCTCGTTTCATGTCTTGGACCATCAATTACATTTACGAGTCATTAAATCATGTTTAATTTGGACTTTTCTGTGCATGCTCTTTGAGGTGGTGACCATAGACCTGCATTATATAACCAAACGGTTTGACCTAAAAATATCGAAATTGAAACTACTGCGGAAACGAATCTTGGATGCCCTTGAGGTAAGCTAAAACATACCAAAATTTAATTTCAAAGTGAACTATCCCTTTAAGTCCACATGTCAAACCACAGGTCAAACTTTGTGATGCTGTTTGTGAATGTTCACTATGGTTTCGGGAAACACAGACTCATTGAACAATGCTAATAACGAGGGAACTTGCGACCATAGTTGGCTAGCAATGCTAATAGATACAAGAGACCTTCCCAAACTCCATACCATATTCTGCTAAATAAATATCCAAGACCCTCCTTAATGTACGTTTTTCCCTACCAGGTTCATTGTGCTTATAAAAATAACAGTGTATTGGCAGGATTTTAGAAAGGCTGCATTACATTACAACCCAAACAACTAAATCCCTATTTATCTACATAAACAGCCTGCACTACCAAGAAAGAAAGTCGTTCCAGAGGCAGAAGTGAGTTTTGATGAAAGATTTCATAAACAGCACATTTCTTGTGCTGATGAATCATTCACAATATAGCTAGCAAACTGCATTACACATGTAAACAGGGTCAGTCCTGATGCATTACCCCACACAACTAATAAAAACAGCCATTTTTTTATAAGGTAAAGAAAGAATAACTGTAACTTACATGCTGGTTTTCCTCTTTGACCCTGCGTGACTGCGAAAGGAATAACGAGACAGGATTCAATTAGGTTCTCGCTCTCGCACAAAGTAAGACAGACAGATGTAGCTATTTGTGTGGGAGTGCAATCAGCACTTGCTCATTTGCATTCCATAATAAACAATAAACACGAGAACAACGTCTCCAGCTTCATTAGCAGCCGCTGATTTGCGGACGCTTCGCTTCAGGGGCTCTGATTGTTCCTTCCTGGCGAAGACATGTTAGCATTATATATTCCACATTTATGAGTGAAAAAGGCCTTGGGCTTTGATCAAATGGAGTGCGTCACCCGTGTGGTACAGGCAAGGGCGTTTATGATCAAATATTAAGGGAGCTTGAGGTGAAACGCTTGGCTATACATCAGAGGAAGTGCGTTCGTTCAAATCTCATATGTGGGTATACACACACTCACCTAAAGGATTATTAGGAACACCATGCTAATACTGTGTTTGACCCCTTTCACCTTCAGAACTGCCTTAATTCTACGTTGCATTGATTCAACAAGGTGCTGAAAGCATTCATTAGAAATGTTGGCCCATATTGATAGTTGATGGAGATTTGTGGGATGCACATCCAGGGCACGAAGCTCCCGTTCCACCACATCCCAAAGATGCTCTATTGGGTTGAGATCTGGTGACTGTGGGGGCCATTTTAGTACAGTCAACTCATTGTCATGTTCAAGAAACCAATTTGAAATGATTGGAGCTTTGGGACATGGTGCATTATCCTGCTGGGAATAGCCATCAGAGGATGGGGACATGGTGGCCATAAAGGGATGGACAATGCTCAGGTAGGCCGTGGCATTTAAACGATGCCCAATTGGCACTAAGGGGCCTAAAGTGTGCCAAGAAAACATCCAACACACCATTACACCACCACCACCAGCCTGCACAGTGGTAACAAGGCATGATGGATCCATGTTCTCATTCTGTTTACGCCAAATTCTGACTCTTTTAACAAAAGTCGAGACTCATCAGACCAGGCGACATTTCTCCAGTCTTCAACTGTCCAATTTTGGTGAGCTCTTGCAAATTGTAGCCTCTTTTTCCTATTTGTAGTGGAGATGAGTGGTACCCGGTGGGGTCTTCTGCTGTTGTAGCCCATCCGCCTCAAGGTTGTGTGTGTTGTGGCTTTGCTGCATACCTCGGTTGTAACGAGTGGTTATTTCAGTCAAAGTTGCTCTTCTATCAGCTTGAATCAGTCGGCCCATTCTCCTCTGACCTCTCGCATCAACAAGGCATTTTCGCCCACAGGACTGCCACATACTGGATGTTTTTACCTTTTCACACCATTCTTTGTAAACCCTAGAAATGGTTGCGCGTGAAAAGCCACACTCACCCTTCCATGATTGACGGCAGCCTTCCCCTCTTCACTTCTCTCGTCCATTTCGTCATCACTCCATTCCCAGTCTCCATCCTCGGTCTTGTGCAGGTGACCGCTCGACCCCGGGACCCTTCTGACCTGCGGGTGTGAACGGGATATGCTGTCAAACTCACAATATTGCGCAACAGTGACTGCACACTTTACCAGCAGATGTGGTGCTGAAAGTATATATCTCATTCGTTTTCTCCATAAGCAAAACCAGCTCTGAGATAAAGCACATTACAACCTTTAATCTATTTATCTACCCATCTATCTATCTATCTATTTATCTATATACATGGAATTGTATAAATTATAATCATAAATCATGAGAAGCAATCTATTTATCTGTCTGTATATACAGTATACATTAGAGCTTTCAAACGATTAATCGCGATTAATCACATCCAAAATAAAAGTTTGTGTTTACATAATATATGTGGGTGCACTGTGTGTAATTTTTTTATATATATATAAATACACACAAACTAAAACTAACTAAAATTTATTTATATATAAATACAAACTAAAATTTATTTATATATAAATAAATTATATATTTTATATATAAAATATTTGGATTTATATATAATATAAAATATATATCATATATAAATCCAATGTACTATGTATATTGGATTTATATCTATATCTATATCTATATACAGAATATACATAAAAATATTTATTAAATATATACAAGCATGTGTGTGTATTTATATAAATAAAATAATTATACACGGTGCACCCACATATATTATGTAAACACAAACTTTTATTTTGGTTAATCGTTTGACAGCCCTAATAAATTTATAAATCGTAATCATAAATCATGAGAAATCATCTATTTATCCATTTCTGTGTGTGCATATATAAATACAGACACATATACACATTTAATAAGGGAATGAACTATTAATTTAATCCCCACTTTCTAAACTATATTTCAAACTACGCTTTTTAAACAATGATATCATATTTAGCTAAAATCACACTGACTTGTTTCTTACACAAGATATATTTTAGAACTTCAGAGCTGTAGGTCCAACTTGGTATGTTGTTAAAAATCAATTTTTCTATGGAGTAAATGAATGGCATTTGTACTTTCAGAACCCTACGGTTGTGCCCTACAGCGTCACGCGTGGATCTCAGCAGGACAGACAAAGTCTGTGCTGAACTTACAGGGCTTATTTCTGCGGGTCAGTGAAGTGAGCTTTAATTCATCTCCCGGCCCTAACTTCTTCAACAAAAAGGGAAGGTTTTATAAGGTCTGCTCGGTGACTGTAACCAGCGCTGAAATATCCCACTGTCTGTTCTCTTATGCAAGACACATCCTTCAAAACATGCTAAAGATTTAATCTGGCCCACAAGATCTCAACATCCATCGATGTACGGCAAACCAGGCGATCAGCTCAACAAGATCCCTAAATTCCTGTCATTTACACAAGCCTTTCTCGGTCTGGCAAGCCCTAATCTGATCGGCTGCTTTATGCTATTTCTGAGGATAAGTGCACACAGGTTGTACTGTCATCCATCAGGAAACCGAGTCATATTTACAAGGTACCAGGCTGATAAAATGAACACTTTTGAGGAAGAACTAGTCACTTGCTGAAGTTTGCCAAATGATTTAGATGTCCAAACCAATTCTTTGCTAATTTTCATTATTGTGAAAATAATAATGGTTCCTCTGACAATTTTCAAAGCAATGGCAAATTTGATTTTTTATGCTTAACTTGTATGTATAAAGTATAACAGAATATACATACAGTATATATATATATATATATATATATATATATATATATATATATATATATATATATATATATATATATACATATATATATACTCTCACTCACACACATTATACAAACTTTTATAGATTATTATTGCGATTCATCAATTTGACAGCAGAAGGGGTACACTGTGAATATAAATAATACTTAATAATTAATATATGTATATTCTTGTATATATATATATATAATTATGTCATATTTATTTATATACATATTAATAATATTATATTTATTTATTTATTTTTGTATATAATATATATATATATATATATATATATATATATATATATATATATATATATAGTGTATTAGGGCTGTGCAAAGATTAATTGCGATTAAACAAAATGAAAGTTTGTGTTTACATAATATATGTGTGTGTGTGCTGTGTATAATTATTTGGTATATATAAATATATATGCATACATGTATAGATTTAAGAATATATATATATATATATATATATACATAATCTGTTTTATAAATAAATACATACTCTATTTTATATATAAATATACATATTTTATATATGAATAACACATTTTCTTAAAATATATACATGCATGTGTGTGTAATTTTATATATACAAAATAATTATACACAGCACACACAAATATATTATGTAAACAAACTTTTATTTTGGATGCAATTAATCGTAATTAATCTTTGCACAGCCCTATATATATATATATATATATATATAATAAAAATGTTATTTTAAATTAATCAATGTGACAGCACTAATATATTTTTACAAATATATAAGAAGAAATTTATTAAATATTAAGTGTTATATATATATATATATATTCACAATATACCCTTTTTAATGGAAGTATAATAATGGTTGCTTGTTTTTTTTTTTTGTTTGTTTGTTTGTTTTTTTGCAGAAAGCACTGGCATATCAAAAACATTTAAAGTAAACCAGTTGGCGAATTCTTACAAGTATTGTTAACCTGTATTACTCACACCTATTATCATTTCCACCTTCCCCTAAATAGCACATCAAATCAAACACACTGTACCTGAACACTATTCATGTCTGTCAGACGGTCTCTTCTGGTCTAACCCCAGAACCAGCGATTACTCTATATCAAAAAGGCACAGACGACCTTAAATCCTCTGGACGTGTGTGAAATATGATGCACTAGACTGTGGATATCAGGCAACATGCAATCAATGCGCTTTCTGAAGTTATTGAACTGGAGCAATCACGGCCTTAACCCAATACATATACATCCGACCGCCCTGTCCTGACACAAACACACACTGTCTTCCAGGAGATTTACACAGCTTCCACTTCAAGACAAGAGGTGAAAAACGGCACACACACACTCACACACAAGTACATCTAGAAGCGAGAAGCAGTAACGTTAAGTAAGCGTTCAGCGAGTGAGATAACATGTACCCGTCTCCCAGAATCCTGCTCTGTGTTCTGCTTCCTCGGCTCTGGATCCTTCAAAATAACACACAGATAAACAAAGCAACAAATAAACATGAGCGCATGATGATGACCTGCAGGCTGTGTGTTTATGAACGACATGAGTGGGTCAGCGGCACAGAGCTCTTCAACACACACTCGCTGTCATTTACAGACATTATGTAAGCTCAAACACCCAGTGGTAAATTGCTCTCTTGGAAAATGTAATGTGCAATCGAGTGTTGCGATGCAGACATTCAATTACACAAAACAAATCATTATAATGCAGCAACAGACAAACAAAACCAAAGTGTATCATTTTTGCATCTAAAGTCACACACATCTCGATTTACTTCACCTTGTTTTCTGCACCACTGTATACTTATTTCATATGCTCTGGCGCTACAGTAAATGTCAGTCGAGCAACTAAAGATTTGCTTATTTTGACTGAAATGAAGATTGAAGGAATAAAGATTGTTTTATGGCAATGTATGTTGATTTACGTCTGTAATTTAGCACGAGATGTAACTCTGCATTCAAAGACAAGAGATTATTACTTTCAGCTGAAAATAACTCAAAATAATGTTCTCCACTATGAGTCAACACACTGCAGAGATGCTGCGAGTCAAACCGGCGAGCTTTTGCGCCCCCCACTGGACACACACAACACTACAACCACTCAACTGCACTTGCTAGACAAAATTATGCATATTTCTAATGTAATCTTATTACAGGTGTAAGTGACGACAAGATAAGACCTTATCTTGATTCACAATAACATGATCTTGACTTTCTTCAATCACAGATTTGCTTCAGGAAAATCAAACTTTATAAGGTGGATCCTTTAATTAAATAGGATAAATGACATGATAAAATATATATTAGGGCTGTGCAAAGATGAATTGCAATTAAACGCATCCAAAATAAAAGTTTGTGTTTACATAATATATGTGTGTGTGTGCAATGTATAATTATTTTGTGTATATAAACACATATGCATGCATGTATAGATTTAATAATGTATATATATATATATATATATATATATATATATATATATATATATATATATATATTATACATAAATACATAATCTATATTATATATACATAATCTATTTTATGTATAAATGTTTTATGTATGAGTAACACATTTTCTTAAATATATACATGCATCTAAATATATACATATACATCTTTTTTGTTGAAGTTACTGCAACTTTTTTTGAAGCAAACATGAAAGATGAGATGTACGAGAGGAAAATAGATATGTTTTCCCTTTTTTGTTTTGATCATTGGTGAAGTAAAATAAAAAAATCCATAAAGAAAATGAATAGATTCTCTTCTTTGATGTTTACAACATGAAGAAAAAGACTCAAATGAGAATAAAAAGATTCAAATGCTGAAATTGTAGGGAAAAAAAAACAATAAAACATTGAAAAATTGAAAGCATCACTTTAACTATTTAAGTTATTTACAAGTAAATTAAAAATATATATTTATATGTTTCTTTTTTATTAGAGTTTAAAAAAGAAAAAAAAGATAAAATATATTATATATATATATATTTAATTTGCTTGTAAATAAAAAAGAAATGTATAGTAATTTTTTTTAATTAAGAAAAAATAATATTTTAAAACATTATTCATACTTGAAAAAAAATCATTTGGCCGTTAAATCAGTCAAAGTGTATTAAAAAAAAAACATTAATTTTGTTGTCATGTGAAACAGGAAATATCACAGGCTACCTCCAAAATCGCATGCTCTCTTAACTAGGTACTTATTTTGAATAAGTTAATTTGAATAAGTTTGAATAAGCTAAACAAAAGTATGTGATGTATGAATGTATTCTGGATGTACTACATTCGGCTTGTTGCCCTTATCACGTGACCAACCAAGGTCATCTTTTTTTTTCAAGTCAAATAGAGTAAAATATTTGTGTTTTGTTTGTCAAACCTAAAAAAAAAAATTATTAGTTGTATGGATAATTTTTATGACACTCATAGGCCAAATAAATCATCGTGATTTTCGCAACAACGCTCAAATCTGTATCGCTTGAGAGGATGTCATTGAGTGCTTTGAAACTCCAAGGTCAAACACTGATTCTCTCTACAGTGTCCTGAACAGAAGCGCAGCTGCTAATATTCAAGTCCTCACGGTGAGGAGAAAGAAAGAGCATGACAAAGGGAGAGTGAGGCAGACAGCCATGTAGAGAGAGAGAGAGAGATAAAGGAATACAGACAGTGAGGTAAGGAAGAGAAATGGTGTTTGTCAGGAGTTGTTCAGGTCAGAGAGTCCTTACATGACAGCATCTTTCTCCGCGGGCTCCGGCTACGCTGACTGGATACATAATGTGGGAGTGACGCAGGGTCGCAATAGCACACACACACACACATCAGACACCAGGTGACAGAACGGACAGGCACACACTGCTGACACGGACATATCCTTCATCAGAGTATTCATGAGGACCGGGAGTCAATTTCATAATTCACATATTTAGAATGCTATACTTTGTGTGTCTAAAACTTGGAAAACACTGCCTCTGCCGGCGCTACGCAAACTTTCTGTTCATGAAAAAAAAGATTAAGCAGCACAATTGTTATCCACGTTGATAATAATGTTTCTTGAGCAGCAAATCAGTGTATTAGAATTATTTCTGAAGGATCATGTGACACTAATGATGATGAAAATTCAGCTTTGCATCACAGGAATTAATTACATTTCAAAATATATTCAAATATAAATCAGTTATTTTAAATGATAATAATAATATTTCAAGTATTTTTAAATCCAATAAATGCAGCCTTGGTGAGCTTGTATTTCGTTCAAATACTTAAAAATACTTAATTTGTGGACAAATGATCTAAATATCATTAAAACTAGTTTTCAAAGAATGTGTTTTTTTCTTCTTCTTTTTAAAGCCTCACTCCATTTTGTTGTACAGTTATACTTAAAGTCACCATAAAATCAAAATTAAAAATCAAAAAAAGTCATATAATGTGTCCTCATATAATCTTACAGCGACATCTCTTCTCTTCTCTGATGACGTTTTTACTGGTGTGGGGGCGGGACAACCAACCTGTCAATCACATGAGATCCACCAATAGCAAGCCTCTGACTCTCCTCTAACTTTTTTATCAAAATGAACATATCTTTTTTGTGTCATTTGGTTCATTCAATTAACTAAATGAACGAGTTGACTCAGAAAAAAGATTTGTTCATTTTGATGAAAGAGTTTGAACAGGAGAGCCACGAACGCGCATCACAGAACAGAGCAAGGCGAGCATTTGAGCTTATAAAACTTAAACTTTGTTATTTTTATTTTAAACGAGCGATCGTTTCACTTGATAAGACGCTTATTCATCGTCTGGAATCGTTTAAAGCCCTTTGAACAGTTTGCAGTTTGCACTGAAACTGTCTTTTGGACCTTGAACCGTTTGGTTCCCATTGAAGTCCATTAAATGGAGAAAAATCCTGGAATGTTTTCATCAAAAACTTTAATTTCTTTTCGACTGAAGATAGAAAGACATGAACATCTTGGATGACATGGGGGTGAGTCAATTATCAACAAAAGTTTTTTTATAAGTGAACTACTCCTTTAAAGGCAGAGTGTTACTCACAGGCTTTTAAAGACAGGGCTGTCAGTGACATAAAGACAAATGCTAGATTAATACTCTTCTCAAATACATAAAACACTGGCCTAAATATACATAGTGTTTGTTGAGTAAAGAAAATGCTATACTTATTCAAACAAATAGTTCTTTATTTACCATTGCATTGCAAATATGGAGATTTATGCCGGTTAGTGATGATACATTCTCTGTAAAAATGTCTTAACATCTTTGCTTCTACAGAAAACATAATGTGTTTAAAGGATGTTTAAATAGTTTTATAGGAAAACAAGACAAAACACACTGATTAAAACTTGGTTATTCTGAAGTACAGTGGTAGAGAGAGGCATCTGAGATGGACTACCATCATGTGATAAAGATGGACATCGACTGCCATCGACCAGCAGAACCCAACATAGAGACCCGCTGACCTCCAGCCATTTAATCACTGTTAGTGTGTGTGTGAGTGAATGTCCCTTAAAGCTTTTGTTGACACAGTTTCAGTTGATGAGCTTCACTACTGTCCCATCCCACTAACAACTCCAATTACACAATTCAGGCACTACACACAATGTTTCAGATCTCCAATTAAACCTACATTTCCCAGAGGTTCCCTTCCCTGAATACGACGGCTCGGTTGACTGCAACTCTTGTCAAATCTAACAAGTATGCATGGGCTCCGTTCCACCCAGACAACAGACCGTACGTCGGTTTCACCCTCCCACCCATTAATACTGTAATTCATTGAGAAGAGTCTATTACCGAAAGCACGACTAGTTTTCCCAGAGCACTTGAGGCAACTAAAACACCATCACACATCAACAAAATCAATTCTAAATGGATCTGCTGTGGTGATTATTCTTTTACAAGTCAGACTAAATATGTCTGTGTGGCTGCACAGTAATCTGCCGAGTAGCTTTTAAGTGCACTCATTCGGTCATCTACTGGAATAAATCCCTTTATCAGTACAAAACACCTTTTTAGTCATTCAACCTAAAAAACATCATTATAAATATATACAACAAGGCAGTTTGCATGGATTAAAGAGTTTCTCTCAGTTGTTTATGTTGTTTGCATGGATGGATGATATGGCTAAAATATTATATATTTAATACATATAGTATTTTGCAGTCATATACTGTATACATATATCTCCATATTTATGCATTTGCTATATATTGGCTTAAAAAGGAGTATTTTTAATCAAAATAAAAATTATTTTAACCAAAAAGTCATTGCAACCATATCGATTCAAAGTGTTTATTGCTAAATGCAAGCATGCACGTCACATCCGATGGATTTCGCAGAAAATCCGACCCGGAGATTTCACATAGAAATAGGAATACCGGCCTTCAGACGTAATCGCAAAACCCGACAAGTAGATCATTGTAATGTGTGATTACAACCCCTTCACACAGAGGCAATGGGCTATATTCCGCATTTGACGCAAGGATGCTCATCAGTTTCCGGTTGGGGAGATTAAAGCGGTGGAAAACCGAGGAAAACGGGATTATGGCCTCAAAATTTACTGTCCTCCTGTCTTTGAAACGAAACTTTCATACGTTTAGATGTAATTATTATATATAGTTATGTTTATTTAATATAATTTTTAAATTATATTAGTCTGTTTTGTCTGTTTTTGTGACTAACGTTTCTTTACTATAACCATGGAGTATAAAATTCAATATAAATTCTCGGTATTGCATTGGACTCTACGATTGGCGGAAGTTATCGAGCATCCTTAAACCTTCACCGGAAATACCGCCGTGCATAGAGCCCATACAATAAGGATTCATTTTAGAAGAAAAGCTACATATAGCACCTTCAATGATTTTTATTTATCGTTTAAACGCACCAATGTTAAAAAGTGCACGCTTATACAAAAAAAAAAAACATTTGAAAGAAACTTCCGAGAACAATTTAGAGTAATTAATAACTCAAATCATCGAATCGTTGAGTTTAGAATCGATTAATTGGAAAAAGTCCAATTATTTAATTATAAACTAATATGTTTAAATCGGAAATGCTATTAAAACTTCTTGTGACTTGCAAGATGAGGAAGGACTGCAGGCTGAACAGCCAAATAAAAAGCACATCAATATTCACAACCGCCAGCAAAATCACTGTAAATGTTCTACACTGTAAAAAAAAAAAAAAAAAAAAAAAAAAAACTGTTGGTTTAACTTAAAAAAAGTAAGTAACTTGGTTCCCTTAAAATTTTAAGTTGATTGAACTGGAAAAAGTGAGTTAATACAATGAAGGAGATCAATTTAATCATCAGAAACTCAAAATAATAAGTTATCTCAACTAAATAAATTATTTAAGTTGATTTGACAAAAGAAAAAATGTTGTGATAACAAATCTTGAAAATATTTTTTTTTACTATATATATGTGCCCAGCATACTTCTCTCATTCTGTCTGTTGTCAGCTGTACCTCGATACAACATCAGCAGCCCACATTTGAAAACACCCACATCCCTCCATCATTTCAGCCCATCAGTGTCACAGCCTCCACTTCCATCTCCACCGGGAGATTCTCTACATCCTCCTAAATGGAAGGATGAGCAGAGCTCTTTACCCGCCATTTCTCTCATTCATTTAGCGGGCTAGAGGTGTGAGGTGCTGATAGCCGGCCCTCTCCGTCCCGACAGACAGACGGTCTGGCATGCAAACGGTTTAACACAAGACCCTGATGCCTGCATTAAAGCTCATTTTTCTTCATAGCTCATCAGAGCTCAGAGACATTAGGGGCCAGATTTACTAACAGCTTACTAAACACTCTGTTGGCATTGAAAACTACAGGATTTACTAAGGACACACAGTGAGAAATTAGCGTTAAAAGGCGTTATTTTTACGGCTGACCTTATTGCATATGTAGGAGTTTCCCTTTCAGACACAACATTATGAAAGAAGATTATTTAAATGAATCATGCAAGGTGATTTGCTAAGTGTTGCGCTTGTCAATTTACTGGTGTTTGCGCCATTATTTACCACACAAAAAAAACATGAGCATGAGCTTTTTAATTTGCCCTTAAAAAATCTGTCCGTAGGTGTCTGCTAAATGCATGAACTGGAACGATGCTTTCATTGAGCGTGTGTGAGTTTTGCACCACATGCTTAAGAAACACTCCACTCAAGCATTCACATTTTGAGGGGTGGGTCTATTATTGCGCGTAAACATGTTTAAAAAATATCAACATATAAAAACAGTCTGAAATAACCCCCTTTACCATAAAATATGGCAATATTTGAGGGGACAGCTATTTGTAGTGGTGTCTGAAACCATAGTAGACATTATCGAGTGCACTCATCCCATAATACACAACAATAATGACTAGAGAAAACCCATAATGCACTGTGAGGGTCATGCCAAATGACTTTAAGTGGACTATATTAGTGGAGTCATGTAGGGAAAAGTGAATGGGGGTCTTTTGATCTCATATGGGTCTGCAATAACGTGGTTCGACCAGTGGGGCGCTGTCGTGCAATATTGTAATGCAGTACTCATGGATGCAATCCAAATACAACAGAAGTGTAAACGAACCCAAACTAGTAGTGTGGGAAAGTTTTTTTAGTAGTGTAACTAAAAAAAATGCTGTCATATGCATATAATCAACCAAAGCCTACTGATTATTTAGTGAAATTAATCGTTAGTTCTTGTTAGATTAATCTGTCATCAAAATAAAATAATGGCAAAAAATAATGATAAGCAAAGACTAGATAGATTTAATGCTAAAATAATAGAATGAAAGATAGAGTTAAAGTTAAATCAAACACTAAAAAGAATGAAACAGAGATAGACATTAAACAATAGATTTAACGAACGAAGTAACAAACAATAGACAGAAAGATGGAATGAGTGATAGACAGACAGAGCGATAAAGATGACAGACAGACAGATTCATGCTAGCAACGTGTTAAATCATGTTGTTTACAATGTGTTAAAACATACTTTCAACATGCTAATATATGCTAGTTACGTGTTCAAAACAGGCTGGAATGTTCAATAATGGTAGCAACATGTTAAAAAATGTTAGCAAGTTAGCAACATGCTAATTCATGTTAATAGCAACTTGCTAAAACATGTTAGCAACATGTTAAATCATGTTATCAATGCGTTAAAACACTAACAACATGCTAATATATGCTAGTATTGTGCTAATCTAGCATGTTAAAACATTAACAATATGTTAACATGTTAGCAATGTGCTGTCATACTCATTCATGCTAGCAACATGCTAGCAAAGTGTTAAAACATGTTAGATAAAACATGTTAGTGTTTGGTAATACATGCTAGTAATATGCTTTTCATGTTGACTTGTTAAAATGTTATTAAATACTAGCAATGTACTAAAAACATGCAAAAAATCTAAATAATACTAGACACATGCCACGACATGATAAAACATGCTGAAAGCTTAAAATAAAAAAAGTACATATTTTCATATACATAAAATGTATAAGTCGTTTTCAAAATAAAAGTTTGTCCCAACGAACTTCACTTTCTAGTTTTACACACCTAGCAGAGAGTAAACCGCTAACACTCAGGGAAAGAGGTCACGATAGAGTCCATGCATGAACTGGCTAATAGGTTAAAGTGCATCTAGTATCTGAGTGGACGACTGAGTATTGAGGGCAGATGTCCTGCTGTGAGAAACATTACGTTTCCAATCCCTCAATCAAAAGCAGCCACACTGTTTAATCAATACAGAAAGCACTCTGCTAAACATGAGAGAAGAGAGACCCATCTGGCCCGTGGGGGAAACACACTCAAATGCGTGGGAATGAATGAGACTGCGTTACCTTTTTGGCTCTTTGGCTTATATTTGGTCCTTTAGTAAGCAGCTTTTCATTCAAGTACTCTCGATTCTACAACACAGAGGCAGGAGGGGGGGAACGCAGAACATATATCAGTAACAGACCGCTGTGAAGCACTGGTTAAAGCATTTGAAGTATGGAGAGAGAAGACTGCCGTACCTTAGCCTTTTGGAAAAATTTACATTTCAAAAGCTCGGCTGCAGTGGGCCTGTGGAGATGAGAAGAGCCGAGTTAAAGCAGCTGATGCTGACATTTTCAGACCGGTCCATATTTCAGGACTCAACAATAGGCAATCAAATTTTTATTTGACCTGGTGACATTTTCATTTTTCCTAAGGCCCAATTTTGGGATATTGTCAGAGATTAAGACTTATAGTCATTTAAATAATCAAGTAAGTAAACACTCAAGTGTAACATTATGTGATATTATACATATATACATGATGCAAGTGTGTGTACTGGAATGAATATCATGTTATAAAATGATAATCACCCACCACTACAGCCAAATAACCCAAAGTCCAATATATTGACCAGATGAGACCGCTGATATAGACAATGAACAGACCAGCAGCAATTTATATTCTCGAGATCACATTAGAGTATCCGTATCTATTTGAGCGTGATCAGACCTACTTTGTCTGTGTGAGATTTCTTTTATTGACTGCAATTTATCTTTAGAAAGAACTTCTAGTCAATAATGTACACAGCACAATTCAAATCAATATGTTTGTCTTGAGTATTATAGGGCTTTGTTGAAACTTCTGGTCATGCACAGAGAACCTCTAGCATTCGATATGATTCCTGGACACAGATTTACTCATTTGTGTGAACAAATAATAATGAATCGGCGGATTCCAATTACCTCTTTGCGGGGTCCTTCTGAAGGCACAAGGATATAAGTTTTCTAAAAGATTTCCCATACTTCTTAAGCATCTCTTTGTCCTCAACCCCAGTCTCCAGGGTTGGAGGATCGTTCTGCAGCGTGAGCATTAAAACCTGCAAACATCAGATAGGAAAGACTTGTAGAATATTTGTAGGGTTGAGAGAAAGTCTTTAATGCTACTATTAGGTAGAGGAATCCTTCTGAAATGCACCCACCCTTACTCACCGTAATTTCACTTTTACTAGTAAGAATTCAATTAGTGAGCTCTGTAATACAATTCTTACTAGTAGCAATTTCAATTATTGACCTCTCTAACTCAATTCTTACTTGTAGCAATTTCAATTGGTGAGCTCTCTAATTCAATTCTTACTAGTAGGAATTCAATTAGTGACCTGTCTAATTCAATTCTTACTAGTAGGAATTCAATTAGTGAGCTCTCTAACTCAATTCTTACTAGTAGGAATTTCAATTAGTGAGCTCTCTAACTCAATTCTTACTAGTAGCAATTTCAATTGGTGAGCTCTCTAACTCAATTCTTACTTGTAGCAATTTCAATTGGTGAGCTCTCTAACTCAATTCTTACTAGTAGGAATTCAATTAGTGACCTGTCTAACTCAATTCTTACTAGTAGGAATTCAATTAGTGAGCTCTCTAACTCAATTCTTACTAGTAGCAATTTCAATTAGCGAGCTCTCTAACTCAATTCTTGTAGCAATTTCAATTAGTGAGCTCTCTAACTCAATTGTTACTACTAGGAACTCAATTATTGAGCTCTCTAACTCAATTCTTGTAGCAATTTCAATTATTGAGCTCTCTAACTCAATTCTTACTAGTACAAATCCAATTAGTGAGCTCTCTAACTCAATTCTTACTAGTAGCAATTCAATTAGTGAGTTAGGCTCAAAACTAGGGTAGAAAATAGCCTATTACCTATTCATTTTGATGTTTTTAAATGCAAAAATCAAGCGAACGTCATAAGTTGACCTCAGACAATATAATAAAATTAAAAAAGCCATTTCATGACCCCTTTACAAAAACAGGGTTTTCACCAAAACACACAGCACAAATCATCACATCCCGTTTACCTTCATAGGGGGGTACCGATGATACGGCGCAGATCCTGTTGCAAGTTCAATGGCAGTGATTCCGAAACTCCAAATGTCAGCTTTGAAGTCGTAACCCCGTACCTGCAGTCACATGACATGCTAACTGACATCCGTTGATGGAATGGCAAACTACTGACCCACATCAGCCATGCATTTTCCCACAGCAGAAATCAAATGATTAAAGTCACCATTAAATCAAAATTGACATTTTTTCTTAAATGTAAAACTGCAGTATTTATTATAAATGACTGATCCATGCACATCATTGTTTTTGTTTTTTTTATTCATTTGTTTCATCTAAATAACTTCCCCTCTTGCTCATAATTGATGACGAGGGCGGGACGACCTGTCACTCACATGAGATCCATCAATAGCAAACCATCCAATCAATTCCCCACAGACAAAATCAAGTTCCGCTCTACAATTGATGTTGTTCAAGAAGCCGTTTCACTTGGATATATGTCACATTAGAGAAGAAAAGACTATTTCAACTTTCATTTTACGCCGACTTTAACTTTAACCTTAATCTCCGTGATCTGTGCTATAATAGTTAAATGGTTATTAATAATTCAGTATCGGAAAAGCTCTTAGAAATAGGCTAGTTGTGAACACTTTCATGGCTCCAAGATCCGTCATTTCACAGCAGATGAAAGAAACATTTTGCTTTGTTACAAAACCAAGTGAGCATCTTTCTTCTTCAGCAACTATACTTCAATTGAGTCAGTTATCATATCCCTGTTCTAAAGGCATGATATAAGCATTAAAAAATAAATAGCACACATAAATATTGGGTAAAATATTAGATTTTAATTACATTTAAGAAACTAATTCAGAAACTTTTATTCAGCAAGGATGCATTAAATTGATCAAAAATGACAGTAAAGTCATTTTATCTTAAAGATTACTATTTTACTGTATAAAAGCGCATAAGAGTGTTCTTTAAAACGTGCAAAAACAGTAGTCTTTGATATTATGTATTTGATATTGACATTTCAGTATGGAATAATCCACATTTCTTGCTTTGTCCACTATCTTTGATGGATTATGCTATTGAGCTTGTCAATGGTAATCCATACTGGGACCTATTCATGTCTTATAGACCATTTCGCAAGATGTAAACAACACTGGTCCAGAAGCACTTCCTGTTTCAGTTTGTAACTGTTTTCTTTATTTCACGTGTAAAGAAAACTTCTTAAAGATGTTGTTTAACTTTTTGATTCAGTTTTAAATGTTCTGTTGGTTGTATTTTATCCCAGCTTTTATGTAGTGTTAAAAAACTGAAACAGGAAGTGCTTCTGGGCCAGTGTTTACATCTTGTGAAATGGTCTATAAGGAAAAATTTAAAGGGATAGTTCACTTTGAAAATAATTTTTGGTATGTTTCATGTCTTAGGCCATCAGTGTGTGCTTACATTTACGAGCCATTAAATCATGTTTAATTTGGACTTCTCTGTGCATGCTCTTTGAGGTGGTGACCATAGACCTCCATTATATGTCTCGACAGACAAGAACGGTTTGACCTAAAAATATCAAAATTGAAACTACTGCGGAAACAAAGACACCTACATCTTGGATGTCCTTGAGGTAAGGCAAAACATACCAAAAATGTATTTCAAAGTGAACTATCCCTTTAAGATGCTTTAAAATGAGGTCCAAATAGACTATCGAACTACAGTGTGTACACTTTAATGTTGGTCCTCTGAGCACACTGACCTGCTCCATCACCTCCGGGGCCATCCAGCACGGGGTCCCCACAAACGTCTTCCTCACTTTGTGTCTAGTGACGTCTCCACCGGTGGCCAGAAAAGCACTCACACCGAAATCTACAGAGCAAACCGTTTCAAATGAGTTACAACCTCATCAAATAACATCTACTGAAACATGGGTTGAAGGGCTGAAAGTAAATGTTTAAATAGATATTCAATTTGACATGCAAGCACAGTCTGATAATTGAGTTCATTCAGTCAAACACTGAAAACATGTCTTTATAAAAAATCTACACAGTATGTCTATCCTTCACAGCTATATTTTCTTTCAAAAAAAAATTAATAATGTTGTTTGCCCTAAAATTAAATATTTTTATTACAATTCAAAAATCAGAGAAGATTTATGTTTTTGAGAGTGGATTCTCATCATGAAAACATTTTCCAGGTAACTTATACCACACGAAATCTAAGAAAACAACTGTATCTTGTCTAAACCAAATGATTCCTACAGTAATTTAGGACAATTAACACATTTCATATTTTCTGTGAAATTACAGTCCCAATTACATACATTTTTAGTAGCATTTTTATTTTATTTCGATAACCGTTTATTGCTGAAAAAAATGATATATTATTTCAAAAGTATTCATTGGTAGTTAATGCATAGCATGATCAAGATTATAGGTTAAACTTTTTATGAATGAGTGAAGATGCATGTTTTAGGTCTTCTTGAAAGATTTCGCTGTATCATTCAATCATGATTTTAAAAAAATGTAACAGTAAAAAAAGAAGAGAAAACAATAAGAATCATTGAAAATAATGGGCATTACAAAAACCTCAAAAGTAAACATGATTTTTTTTTTTTTTTTAAATAAAGTAAATTATTTCACAATGGAAAAATAGGCTTAATTTATTTTATGCACATTTATTTATTTATTTATTTATTTTGGGGGGGGGGTCTATTTTTTCACTTTCTATTTTTTTTTTTTTTTTTTTTTAGATTTACCCATATGTGTGTGTGAACGTTTTATAAATTTGTCAATAGAAAACATTTCGATAGAAAAGGCTCTGATGTGAACTACAATCTCAACAAAAGCACACCAAGGTCACTGGTGGAAACCCCTGTTACATAAAACCAATCAATATTCCAGAACTAGATCAGCCAGTTTCCCTCCAGGGGCAGAAAAAGTCCCATTTCAGGAATTTAACACTTCCCCACAGTACGATCAATGTATCTCAGGCCTGTTTGTCTGCTCTCCTTCATGTGGCTTGAACTTGCAAATTCACAAAACAAAATGTAACAGAAGTGGAGAACATATTATCATTTAATAATCAAAACATAATTAACTTTCTTGACGGAAAAAAAGAAAATGAATGACTGATTAAATCACTGCTTTTATTGCTTTTATAGTTAGCATAATTAAAGTTAATTACCATGCTTTAATCTGTCTTAAGGCCCATAAACGTTGCATTTTAGAGTGACAAGCAATATTAATTAAAACAGGATTTTTACAGCTAAATAAAGCTTGATTACCTTATGGCTATAAATAACCTCTTAAAGGGCTGAAGTAATGTGACTGAATATTAAGAATGTATTGGTCAAAATCAGTTAAGAGCACCTATCTACCTACCTAACTACCTACCTACCTCTTAAAACTAGAAAGTGAAGTTCGTTGGGACAAACTTTTACAAACTCTTATGTTGAAAAAGACTTTTATACATTTTATTTATATGAAAATGTGTTACTTTTATGCATTTTCATATAAATTAAATGTATAAAAGTTATCAGTTTTATTTATATGAAAATGTGTTACTTTTATACATTTTCATATACAAGCTGTCAGCATGTTTTATCATGTTGCTAACAAGTTTATCATGTTTTATCAGTCATGCCATGTGTAGTATTATTTAGATTTTTTTTGCATGTTTTAACATGTTATTAGTACATTGCAAGTATTTAATAACATGTTTCAAGCATTTTAACAAGTCAACATGAATTAGCATTACTATCTTAATTGATTTAAATGTCTCTTTAATACTTGCTAGCATGCTAGCATGAATGAGTACAGCACATTGCTAACATGTTAACCTATTGCTAGTGTTTTAACATGCTAGATTAGCACAATACTAGCATATATTAATTAGCATGTTGCTAGTGTTTTAACACATTGTTAATATGATTTAACATGTTGCTAACATTTTTTAGCAAGTACATGAATTAGCATGTTGCTACTCAACAATCCAGCATGTTTTAACGTGTTACTAGCATATATTAACATATTGCAAGTATGTTTTAACACGTAAACATGATTTAACATGTTGCTAGTATGAATTAGCATGTTGCTAACATGAATCAGCCAACTGTTAGCATTAATTTAACCTGTGGCTAGAATGTTTTAACACATTGCTAGCATGGATTAGCACATTGCTAGCAAGTTTTAACATATTGTCCTAAGCTGTTGAAACTTCAATACTCTTGGATTTCCAGCTGTTTCTTTAAGACATCTATGTAAACGCTCACTTTGCATGTGAACTAAGATAAAGAAGCCTATTCATCTGTTGATTTGTTGTTGAGCCAATCTAATATTTAACTGCCCCATGAAAAAATTGATAAGATGTTGATGGTTTAACTTTAACTAACTTTAATACAAAAAGGAACAAAACATTTCAGAAAATCTACGGTAAAGTTTCAGTAGAGTCAAAGGCAAGCAAAGTTACAAACCTGCGATCTGCACCGATCCATCTTCTCCCAGTAGAATATTACCAGCCTTCACGTCCCTGAGGTCAAACCAAGCAAGACAAAGCACACGCATGTCACACTTTATTATAATCTTAAACATTAACAAAAAAATGCCAGTGGCTGAAGAATGAATCCGCGTGTTTATGAATTTTTCAGACCATTATTACAGCAGTGATGGCCTGGAGGGAAAATACCACATTAGTATTTTTCAGCACTTAACATGCAGAGGAATTTAATTAAAGCATATTTTACTCTAGTTTCACAAAACCAGACGTTTGACTGTCAGCATAAACTCTGGCCACTTTGCATCCTATTAGGACCAAGAGTGTCTGTCTTACTACAGAGAATGTGTGTAAACTTCATCAGAATTAAATCCAAATTGATGTCCTCCCAAATATAACTCAGAAAACAAAGTGAAATATGAAGTTATGTTCATAAATGTCTAATTTACTTGGTATCTAGCAAGTAGGTGTTTTAAAAAACCCTCTTTTTTGACTATCTTTCAAAACTTTGATCCCACTAACTAAACTTCAACTTCAAGTATGATTAAGGCCATGTTCACACCTGGTATTAAGACCCATTTTGGTCGATCGGATCACAAGTGGACGATGCTAAATACAGGTGTAAACAGGTTAACAGGTGTAAATCGATTTAAACTGTCGGCTGGACACCCAAGTTTGGTTTGAAGACGAAAAACGGACCAAGCCGCATAGCGTGTTTCACCATTCCTGATTTCTAACACTCACTCACAGCGTACGGCTGGTCTTGTGTCTGTCAGAGCAGAAACTAATGCTGATGTTCTCTGTGTGTTTTTCCATGTCTCCGGTCGTGTTCATAATACAATAGTCATAAATATCGAAAGACCTGAAAAATCCCATACATTTACCCAGCAATAGACCCTTTCCTCGAAGAAATCAGGACATAATTGGTTGAAAGAGGACAAAACGCATCTTAAAGGGGTAGTTCACCGCAAAAGGAAAACTATCCCATCATTTACTCACACTCAAGCCATCCTATGTGTATATGACTTTCTACTTTCAGCCAAACACAATCAGAGTTATATATATATAAAAAAAATCCTGGCTCTTCCAAGCTTCAAAATGGGAGTGAATAGAGCCTGAGATTTCGAAACCAAAAAAGCGCATCCATCCATCATAAAAGTAATCCATAGAGGGTGTTAATAACAGCCTTCATGCATTTTTTGTAAGAAAATTCTCCATATTTATAACTTTCTAAACTGTGATCGGTAGCTTCTGGTAACGTCCGTGCATGCGTTCACGGGTCGAATCCCATCGTACAATTTAGGATTTATGCTGCGTTTATGTGCTATGGTAATTATGGCCAAATAATACCAAAAGCCGACGTAGAAATATTCTGACTCGTAGAATATTTTGATGCACGAGTTGCCGAGATGAGATAACCTTGACCTTTTCAAAATGGCGGAGAGCAACGCGGGAGTCGTGAATAGTAAAAATATGTACTATTCATGATCTAGAAAATATACAGCATGAAATTTTTACTGTTTGAGTTTTGACAAATCATCTTCCTGCTGATGCAGATGACTTAACTTAATCAAATCTAAAATAGTTTTAGCTAAATAACAGGTCTGGATCTCAATCTTTTTACCACATTACGACGACAAAAGCACTGGGACGATCAAAATCTCAGGGTCTACTCACTCCCATCATAAAGCTTGGAAGAGCCAGGATATCTTTTACTGTAACTGATTGTCATATTCATCTAGGATGGCTTGAGGGTGAGTAAATTAAGGGTATCATTATCATTTTTGGGTAAACCAACCCTTTAATACCAGGTGTAAACAGGGCAAAATTGAAATATGGATGTCTAATTTACTTAGTATTTTTCTTACCACTTTGATGCCACTAACCAACAAAACTTTAAGTTCAAGTACAACTGAACCAAATGCCCTGTGATTGGAAGGTTACATAGTGGGATAGTGACAACAATAGATTTTTCCTTACCTGTGAATCTGCCCGTTTTTGTGGAGATAATCTAATCCCTCCAGTACTTCCTTCAAAATGGTTGCTATTGTGGATTCATCTAGGACGCCGTTTTTATGCTCTCCTTTGATGAATGTGTGCTTAATGATGTCTAACACTGATCCTGTGTGAATAAAAAGCCTTTTAATCACACAAAACACATGCAAATACATAATATACATGCATATAACACAAATAGTATTTGGACAAACAAACTGAGCATTGGACAACAGTATCAAATCAAAAATGACATTTAAAAAAACACAACCACACTTTTCAGGCTAAACATTTCATAAGCATATGATAAAACAATACATCTAGTGTTAAAAATGATCACAATAAGGCTTTGTGGTTGTAACTGTTAACCGATTCCTCTCACCTCCACTCAGGAGTTTCATGACGAGCCAAAGTTCATCTTTCACAACGAATGAAGTGTAGTATGTGACCACGTTTGGATGGTTACACTGGCTCATGGCTTGGATCTCTTTCTGTGGAGACAGATGGAGGTGTCTAGCTTTATAATGCACGTATTTAATTATGTCTATGTGCTTTATAATGCATGCAAATCAATGTGATCGCAATGGAAGAAACAGAGATAAGTTCTTGAGCTGATTTATAAAAGTCACCGTTCACCAATAGAATAAATCTCACAAAATCTGTCTGTGTGTTCAGGTCATATTTCACCCCAAAATACTAAAAAAATAATAATAAATGAAGCCCATGTTTATGACTATGAATTGTCTGACTTCTAAAAAATGTAAATACCAATTAAACACATTTTTCCTCCAATTTTTAGAAAATTAGAATTTAGAAAAAAAAAATCAATTCTCATTACTGTAATGTCATGTATATTGTTGGCTTTAAAATATATATATATATTTTTTATTTTATTTTGCTAAATGAATTAATTCAAATGTACGTGACTCAGTTCTTACTGTCCATTGTGTATAAACATTTATTTAATTTGATTTAACGATTTATTTGAGCCATCAAAAACGTTTCAATAATATTCACATAAATGTTTCTGATCTGTTACCATGTGTTGTTATATTGATGTATATACTGTACATGGTAATGATTAGTAAAAGAAAACCTTTTAAAAAAAACTACATCTAAAGTCCCCCCTGCAGTCAATAACTTTATCCAAAAGTCATCTTTTGCATAATCCAAATATAATATTGACTTTTTTTTCCCTGTTAAAATAATTTTTTTCATGCCAAAGTCAAAGTCAAAGTACAAAAAGAAAAGTTTAAATCTTATATTTGGATTATCAAAGATGACTTTTGGATAAAGTTATTGACTGCGGGGGACTTTAAATGTAGTTTTAAAAATACATTAATAATCAAATGGGTTTTTTTTTTTTATTCATTTTAGTAAACGCGGACACATTAATATGCAAATTAGTCCCTGCCTCCACTCGCTCACACCAGCTCGGATAACCTGATCCTGATTTATTAAGAAATCTTTACTTTTGAAAACATCAGACAAATATAAACTCTAATCCTCAGCATGTGAAGTGCTAATCAATGCTGTTTTCAGTTTTTTTCAAAGCAGAAATCATGCATAAAAATGCTATTTTGCTTGCAGGTCAACAACATACAATTGATGAAGTCATTTCACATATTATAATGATAAAAGGCTTCAGAAAAAAAAACTGCAAGATCCAAATCTGTATGAATGCCTGGGTTCAGCATAAATTTACACAAACCCATATTTCTGTGTCAGCCAATTTGAGAGTAGATGTTTATAGCAGATTCCCATCTGCGGGAATAAACTTGATTTCTTGGCAGAATAGTCATTAATCAAACCATCAGTTTCCAGTCTCTCTGCACCAAAACAAATATCAATGGAAAACAACCCAGTCATGAGTGTCGGAGTGAATGGCCTGCTGGGTGTGTGTGTGTGTATGTGTGCGCATGATTACAGTAGGGAAAGCATGCTGTGAGAAAAGCATGTAACATGTGTCTTTGACAGATATGAAACACATTCATGAGAAACTAGGGCAGTGTTGACTTTTAGTTCTCCAACAAATAATTGTGATTAATGGTTTAATTGACTTCTGAAACACTTACATTGTACGTTTAATGCACATGCACAAGTCATTTATACACTCAAAACGATTAAATGTGAAGTGTTAGTTGACATTTTAAAGTTCTCTATAAGGAAAAGACACTGTTTGAAGGTAAAACTCAGTGCTGAGTAGATTACTTATTGTAGTCTGTTACTGACTCCAAATTACATGACAAAATTGTAGTACATTACATTAGTGTAATCTGACTACTTTTTTAATTACTTTTTACCTAACTCGTTTAAAACATTGCTTTGTATAGGATACTAATGTACCATATTGATATAGAAATACAAATAAATAGAAAATAGATTCTAATTCTAGAAAATAGATTCAATTCTAATTTGTTCAATGTAATTAATAATATTGCATTAGATAAAGCATACGCATTTTTACAATGTATTTAAAGGGATACTTCACTGTTTTTTTTTTTCATATTAAACTATGTTATTCCCTTAACTAAGACGAGTTGATACATACCTCTGTCGTCTGGCGCGCGAGACACTTTCATCGCACTTAACTAGCCCAGTTCATTCAATATGGGCCAAGCAGAGAAGCAACCAAACACCTCCATGTTTTCCCTATTTAAATACAGTTACTCGAGTAGTGTAACTCGACCTAGGACGGTGACACAAAATAAAACGTTGCGCTTTTCTAAGCGTGTAAAATGGATAACGATATTGTATGGCGGAATACCACAGCAAGTGATTGGGAGCACTTCGACTCGGCGTAGTAATATCATCACTCGTGAAAAGTCCTCTCATTCTCCGGAGTGATGATATTACTGCGCCGAGTCCATAGATATATATGCCCCGAGTCGAAGTTTGGCCCCATTGAATGAACTGGGCTAGTTAAGTGCGATCAAAGTGTCTCGCACGCACTGAGACGATAGAAGTATGTATCAACTCGTCTTAGTTAACTCTCAGGTGCTCTTCGGTCATTTCTGACCGAAAAATTTTCTGTTTTGAATTTCTAAAAATCACAGCTTCATCGGAATGTTACGAAACTTGGTGACTTTTATGGCATTATGTATGTGAACCCAAAAAAATTTACGACCACTTAGGTCGTAAAAATTTTTATGACCTAAGTGGTTGTAAAAAAAATAGTCACACTTGTGGTCTTCGGTCAAAAATGACCTACCCATAGGAAATAAATGGGAAATTGACAAAAAAAAATTCTCTGAATTTTTGTACGTGCATTCTACAAATCAGCCACAATTCTAAAAAATAGTACACCGCAGGAAAGGGGTGACACTTTACAACATCTAGAGAGCAAAACAGACAAACCCACCCACACACACACACACATACAAACACACTTTTATACACATACACACCAATAAATGTTGATTACAAAAAGTATGTTTTGAATTTTTAAAAATCACAGCTTCATCGCAATGTTACGAAACTTGGTGACTTTTATGGCATTATGTATGTGAACACACAAAAAAATGAGGTCATGATTTGAGCATGCTAAGTGGTCTTAAAAAAATAGTCACACTTGTGGTCTTTGGTCAAAAATGACCCCCATAGGAAATGAACGGGAAATTGAAAAAAACACCAAAATTCACAAATTTTTATTTATTTATTTATTTACATCTTTTAATAAAAAATCGTTTTTGAGATTGTTTTAACTATATATTCAAATCCACCCAAAAAAAAAATGTGTTCATAAACATCTGGGGAATTCACATGCTTCTCCATAGAGAGCTGTACATGCCATCTAGTGGTTACACCATGATTATACGCTTTTTCTCTATACTGTAATCAGATGGTGCTAATTTTCTTAAAAAAATATTTTTTTTCTGAAGGCCTAGACTCTATATTAAACTAAAATACTGCATTAATAATTTTTTGAAAAAAAAATAATAATAAAAAATATATATATATATATATATATATATGTAGAGAGAGAGAGAGAGAGAGAGAGAGAGAGAGAGAGAGAGAGAGAGAGAGAGAGAGAAATATATATATATTTTTCCAAGGCAAATTAGACCATAAATATTGCATAAATATTAATAAATTCAATCAAATTGTCTCAAAATACTAAATTACAAAGAATAAATATTCTAGAACAAAAATAAATTGCATTGGTTTTACTGGGATGGAGGAAATTTAATTTTTAGGTGTCCGGTCACTTATGATCGGGAAGATAACAAGTGTGACTCCGAAACGAAGAGCCCCTGAGGGTGAAGGCAATAACATAGTTTAATATGAAAAAAATCCCTTTAATCATCCAGAATGATGTTTTTTTGAAAATCGAAAATTGCAGAAAGCTTTCCGTGTTGTGTATGTTTAGGGGTCGGGTTAGTGTAGGGGGATAGAATATGCAGTTTGTAAAGTATAAAAACCATTGTCTCTGTAAAAATCCCTATAAAACATGGAAACCCAACGCAAGTGTGTGTGCGTTAACATGCATATGCATATGTATGGCAAAACCTGCATGAGTAGACACAGCTGTTTTTATGTTGTTCCTCACCAACAGCTCATCCATGCTGGTCTGGCATTTCTCCAGGTTGATTCTCTTGATGGCCACACGCTCCTGTCGTGGGTTACAAAGAGCTGCCTGGACGACTGCTGTGGCTCCGCTACCTACAAAACACAGTATACACACGTCTCTAATGAACAAAGCACGCAGTGTCAAAGACATTATTCTAGATGAAAGGGAGACAGTAAACAAGCCCTCTGGGAAATAAAAGCGTGTGCACAGCAGGTGCAGCTGATCATATGATGTGCTTATAGGATTGATAATAGACGTGTGTGGCGCTTTGATAAGTAGCTTTACTGTGGTGACAAATTGCATGCTATACTAGAAATGTGCGTGCATATTATTTCAATAATTGCATTTGGAGCTTGTATTTACCATGTAATCCTCCATCAACGCATCAGGAACAGACAAACAGTCAGCATACGCAAATATGCATAGTGTGAAGTATGTGAATCCAATTGACTGTCCTTTGGCAGTGTTACCTTTTCTAAACCAGTCAACAAAAAGCTTTCAGTTCTGCAATACTCAGGCTGAGGTCAGGACTCAGAGTCAGACGGGGTCACTCAAGGTGGCATATTTTTATTGGTTAATTTACTTGTGTGCTGTCTGTCCTGAATCTGATAAACTTGGCAATTAGTTTTCACATCAATGTCAGCAAGCTGTCCAGGTGACTTTTTGTCCACTTTAGATGTACAGCGATGCTTTTTTTGGGACTGTCCTCTTCCTCTATCAGTCATCTTTGCAGAACACCTACTGTACAGCGCTGCAGAACTTTCTCCATTTGTAGACTGTTTGTTTCATTATACTCTCATAAAAGAAGGTAAAAAAGCTGTAACTGGGGCTGTCCTTTTCGAAAGGTACACTTCTGTCCATTTTAAGTGCTAATATGTACATTTTAGGTGCTAATATGTACATTTTAAGTGTTAACGTACATTTCGGGAGCTAAAATGTCCATTTTAGGTCGTAATATGTACATTTTAGGTGCTAATATGTACATTTTAGGAGTTAATATGTACATTTCGGGATCTAATATGTCCATTTTAGGTCGTAATATGTACATTTTAGGTCAAAAGTGTACCTTTTGAAAAGGTACAGCCCCAGTGACAGCTTTTGTACCTTTTTTCTGAGAGTGTATGTGTCGCGGCATTCAGAGATGATTTCGTAACCCTTTTCATCTTGCAAGTCAAGTTTTGAGATCTCTTTTGGTTTTTGAAAGTGTCCTAAACTGATATCCCACAATGCTGTGCATGCAGTCAAATGTCCATTTTTTATCCTTTCCAACTTATGATTCAATTACTACTGTGAAATATACAATGCAGGTACTTGATAGTGGTGTAGGACTCAAGTCTGGTCTTGGACTCGAGACCGGTCTCAAGACCGATTTCTGCTTTCTTGGACTCGTCTCGGACTTTTTCCTTCAAAGACTCTGCTTTGACTCGTACTCGTACCCATCACTGGTGGGTACGAGTAATGGGTATAAGAAATAACAATGGGTTCTATATATGTTGCATAGGGTTCTTTACTCAACTGCAATGGAACTTTTATGCAAAAAAATGATTAAAATAAACCTGTCATAAACCTGAAAACCGGTTTAATTTTGAAAAAAAAACTGTCAATAAAAAATTTTACTGTCAATAATTTCTAATTTCAATTTCAATTATTGATTTTCAGCATCATTTCTCCAGTCTTCAGTGTCATATATTTCATTTAAAAAAGAGTAAATAAAATTGACAACAAACCTACTCAAAATGTATTAGATTTAATTTGACAGAGGAGGTCTGGTTGATCAGTTAAATGTACACATTTACTCAACAATAAATGCATAAAACATTTAGACCCAATTGCTGATTCACATTAGATAAAGCACATTGTGTTTGTGACTGTAAACACACACAAACACACACGTAGTGCTGCTATTCACACTGCAAGATTGTGGTACTGTGCCAAATGTGGCTGAGAGATAAGGAGGGGGTCCTGAACACGTCACACACCGATTAGCAGAAGAACAGCAGAGAAACTATACAGAAGCTAATCGCTAAAGCTAGCTAGCTGTATACCTGACAGCATATACAGCTTTAACATTCATCTCAACCTCACTGGGCATACAGCCATGATGGAGCTTCTGTGTTTCTCTGTTTATTTACTTTGAGACCCAACAAATCTGCAGGCAGTGGGACCATCAATAGCAGGACAACTCCATTTAAATCACACGTTTAGAGTTTTGACCATTATCGAAATGTAAATGAATGTGGAAGTTGTTTGTGCGTGTGTGTGTGTGTGTGTATATATATATATATATATATATATATATATATATATATATTCAATAGGTCAATTGTTGGCCAAGTTACTCTTAAAAGTAATTAATTACTAGCTACTAAAAATGATTGCATTATTTATTACTAATTAATTTGTAAATCCCATCAACCTCAACCAGTTAAACAATAGATATGAAACTGCTCTTTTAATTATTTCAAATAAATAATATAAAATTGCACAAAGTATTCTTGAACTGACCAAAGTAGGTTACAATAACATTAGACATCAAATTCTGATGTTAACTCTACTATGATTTTATATAGAATTGCTCCGTATATGCTCTATACAGTAAAAAATGTCAAATTGTAAAGTCTACACAGTATTTTAATGCAATTACGTAATCCCTCCCTTACTTTACTGTTTCAAGTGAAATATAATTAAATTACAGTAATTAATTATTTAACAACATCATGCTAATGATAGAAAATAAAAACTGAAAATTAAATTTAAATAGTAATTGATTTAGAGATTATTACAACTTATGTGTGTAATATTTCATATAAAAAAGAGAAAAAATATAAAAAATAATTTCTTGATATTGATCATTTATACAAAAAAAACTATGAAAAATAGTAACGACATAATAGTTTGCTTATATTATTTTGCTGTGAAATCTTGAATGCTTTATTCCTGAACTGAGGAAACTTAGTTTACTTGAACTAAAACTTGTATTAAAATGTGAGTTTCAAATAGGATTCAACATGCTTTTGATGAGCATTTACTTGTTCATCACTGTATTGCATTATATTTTGCCCCCACAGCAGAGCTTTTATCATAAAACTAAGCATTTAAATAGTCTTACGAAGACATTATTACGAGATACTGAGTGACATTTACATGCATTTTATCCAAGTATTCTGCTATACTCTTATAAAGATATCATTGACTTACATTACAAGAATTTGATCTTTTTAGCCTTGTAAACATGAGCACCAAATTGCACATTTTGCTCAGTTACGGCCTCCTAATAAATCAAAGGTGTTTTTTGAATCAATGAGCTCAATATTCTCACTATATCATACTATATGATCCATAAAAGCCTGATAAAATAAAATATAAAACACGTATGCAAACTTTGTTTTTTGTGTAAAACTTTGTGAAGTAGCAGATTGAGTAGAGATGCCGTGCACGAGCAGCAGAGGGCGTCACGAGCACGCCGCAAACGCATCGCATCGCATGCAGCAAGTCAAATGACACCTTTAAATCTCACAGACACAGACAGTGCAAGTGCTGAGAACATCGACACCTACAGTACACACTCAGAACATGAAATATCATACTTAATATGTATACAAATCATTTATAGATATAAGTTATTAGTGTTTCGCTTAATATCCGCCAGCCTGCGCTATGCATCAACTTTAACCACAAAAACTTGGTTGCACTTTTTGGCAAAAATAACCTTCCCTACACACGTGTCATCATACCAGCACCTTTCCTGTAAACATCACAGTAGCCAGACGTCTCAATGATACATCATCACTCATAACGCGCGCGCTGTCCTGATCATGACATTACACCCAACAGCTTCAAAACATACAGTAGCTTCACTTGTCATATCCGCATTGCATTACTGTCATCGGCCAGTGCATATGGGAAAAAGCCGGTAGGCCCAAACCAACAAACAGCAGCCACTGACGGGCTCAAATCCATCTGTAACTACCCACCGATGACCTCCTGGAGCTCGTACGCCTCCTTCACGATGGGCCAGCTGGTGCTGAGCGAGGGCTGCGGGGTTTGGACGGCCGCCGGGGAGTCGCTCTGCTCCGCCATGATGATGCTGAGAGAGTCGCTCTCACACACTCACTCACACACACTCTCTCTCTGCTGCTGCTGCTGCTGCTGGATCATTGACATTCACTACCGCCTGCGAGAACACATCCGGAGACACACACACACACACACACTCACATCTCCAATCCTACTACAGCGAAGGCTGAGCTCATGAATATTCATCTCAGCGCGCTGATATCACTGTAGCGTGACTTTTGGATATTAATTAGCTGTTATTAATTCTATTTCGTATTATTAATAAATGCTTGAAGAAATGAAAAAGTACACACATTAACAACAATTATCGTCATAGTTATAACATAATAGCCTACGGACATTAATAATTAGCTTATGAATATACATTCGGTCTTGGTGACGTACGTTTGCTAGTTTAATTTATTTCGGAGTTGTTCTTCGGCTTTTTTATTTCAGATTTCTGTAAATTTATGAAGGATCGCATCGTGCCCACTTTTAAATGTTTTATTCGGTATTTTCACTTTGTACATGTCTTATTATTACAAGAAATAGCCTATTGTTTAATTACTACTAAACTGCTGTTGACTAAATTATAGGCTATACGGCGGAAATTAGTTTGTTTGTAAAGACAGTTCAAAATACCTTAAAACTAGCCTATATTAAGAAAGAAACTCTCATTTATTGATTATATACATACATACATACATACATACATACTATGAGATCTATGATATTTTATTATGTTCTGAAAATCTTTTTTTTTTTTTTTGTCTATTTGTTAATGATGGATGTGGTCATATAAATGTCTTTAGATTTGTGGAGAAATGAGTCAAATTAAATTAGACCCTTGGGGTATGAAGACCCGATGACATGTTGTTATAGTGCTAGGCTATTGTTTTTAATTGTAATAATTAATGGGTTTATTATTTAATATTTCCATGACTTAGATGTATATTTCAGACATCTTCCCCTTCATTAAAAGCTACAGGTTAGTTGAGTCTTTTTTTACTCATTTAGCAAAGGTTTCTATTTACTTCCTATCACAATATCATCAGCATGCAGGTTGCCAACACCATTTAAAAAAATTTTGAAAAGTGGTTGGGTCTTGATAAATTTGGCTTTATGTACCTATAAATAATTTAGCTAGACTTAATTTAGGTCTGGTTTACGATATAATCACTCTTTGTATTCACGTTTGATTCACGCCATCACCCACCAGGTGGCGCCCTTACATAAGGGTTGGCAGCTAACGGGCCACTTTAGTCCGATTTATGCTTTAATTTTGATTTAACTATAAGGGGATTTACAAATTGTAAAGAGCCAGACTAATTCAAAAACATCCTGTATTAGGCTACATATGAAGGTAAAATCAACAAGAACAACACAATAATAACAAAATACATTATTAAACAATAAAATCACAAATAGAAATGTAGTACAAATTGATTTACAGATTGACTGCTTTCTTGTTAGAATATAGGGATCCATAAAACTTTTAGAAAAAAAAAATATAAAAAGTTTATTTCAGATATTATGGTATTATGGTTAACTGAAACTGTTAAAATTGTCTCTGCTAAAATAATTGAAATAATTCAAATTATAATATGAGATGAAAAGCAACGTAAACGACAAATAGAACTAAATAAGTCATAAGCACCAAAATGACTAATTTATAGCAATAAATAAATAAACAGTAAAACTGAACTTAGCATAAATTAAACCTTAATAGTAATATTTAAACTTGAAGATTAAACTGAAATTAAAATGAAAGCTGAAAATATGAATAGCTATTTCAAAATATTAATAAAAACTAATGAAGCCTACATAAATGATAATAAAATAACACTGGTTTAGTTATGTATGACCTATAACCTAAAGGCCTATAGCCTATATGACATTTATACTTTCAATATGAATCTGAGTTTTTTATTCTATATACCCATCAACCCTGTCTCCCTAATAAAATCAAAGAGTGCTTTGACCATTTTATTAAAACCTTAAATGTATGAATTAATTAAATTTTCTTCATTTCTTCTTGTTCCTATCAAAAATCACATGAAGTATTGTTTCTTCAACATGACATTGTTCAAAACCCATTTGGATGTTTTGCGTGCTATTTAAATTGTAATAGAATGATGTTAGGGTATTACAAATAACCTCTTATTTTATTGATTTATATCTTATCTTTATATTTAACATTGTTCCACTTTCCTTTCCACTCTTCTATTCCTTCATTCCATCTTAAAACCTTAATTTCTGACTTGCTTAATGGAACTTGTATCTCTATTGTTGTTTCTATAAAGCTTATTTTGCTAATTTATCCATATCCTCATTTCCCTTTTTGGGCTGGAATTCATTTAAAACTGACTTTGAACAATTTCTAGGCTAAATGTATTTGTGATAACATCTTGGTGGCTAGATTTAAAAGATCTCATTATCTCTCCTGAATGATTTGAAGCTGGCTTTATTCCAGTCCAGTCTGGAATGAAAAAAGCAGCCGCAGTTTGACGCTCCAAATCGTTTGAGCCTTCTGTAAATATTTGAATAAGGGGAACATATACTGAAAATGCTAATGGCAAGTCTACTTCTCATTCTGCTTTTTTAAACCTCCAACAGATACAGATATAGGCTACTTGAGGTGTGTTAATGGCTCATAATACGGAAATTACAATGGGCTCATCTTGATACTTTCATTTTGTCTGCATATCCTTACCCAAAGCTTCTTTTACAACGTTTATTTTGTTCCCAGCACTTCTGTAAAATCATACTGGTAGGATGTTCTTCTTTATGCCCCTTATCCCAGTAATTAATCATTAATTTACATTTTTAAATGGCATCTCTTCTGACTTAGTTATCACACTGACTTGTGTCATTGAAAAAGTTTTTTTTTTTTTTTTTTTTTTGAACGCATATACCACACTACTATAATCAAATACAAACCGGATCAGAGCCACATTAACAGTTTTTCATAATAAGCACAAATTTTTTTTTTAATTTAATTTCTTCCTGAACCGTTTAAGCGACGCGTGTATGATTGACAAGCTCACGGACCAATCAGAATCGCGGAGGCGGAGCGTGTCGCTCGCATTCTACTTCCCTACATTGGAGAGAGTGGAGACTCACAACACAAACGGGCGGTCCATCATCACCAACATCATCATCATCATCACACACACTGGACCTGCAAAGATCAGCCGTGAAAGAGCGCCGCAAAGCCGCATCGGCCATCGACCGCACATCAGCACGGGCGTCAAAGCGTCAGATCCGCTGGACATGGCAGGGATTCTGGTGTGGTTCTGGAACGAGAGGTTCTGGCTCCCGCACAACGTAACCTGGGCTGACTTGAAAAATACTGACGAGTCAACCTTTCCACAAGCCGAGGATCTATATCTAGCGTGTCCTTTAGCATTCTGCATGTTTATGATCCGGCTGGTCTTTGAGAGGTACGTCCAGTGTCACATCTTCATCCTCACCATCAGCACCAGCATCATCATCACTGCTGAAGATGATGTTGCGCTCAGGGCTTCATCCTCAGCTGATGATCATGATGGGACTGGGTTTGTGCTCCTTCGCATTGTCACTGAACCCTTGCATGAATTAGGACAATGACAGGAACACAACATGGCCCTTCTTCTGGAATAATGATTCTGATGAAAGTAGGTCAGTCAGTGCTTCTCTTTGTTTTGTAGATCAGTCTTAAGTGTAGGTTTAGGTCTTTCTAAACGGGATGCTTTTATTGCAAATGTAAAGTTTTTGAATTTCCCGTTGACTCCGAACACTGGGGCATCTTGTCACACTACAGTATGGGGTAAGTTGTCACAAGGGGAACCAAACAAAAACTAAGCAGAATTTAGTTGAATTAATATGTGTCCTATTATGCGTCATGTCACGTAAGTGTATTATGTAACATATTCAGATTTATAGAAACCTGTCAAAGGCATGTATTAATCCGAATTTTAGGTCACCTTATTTAGAATATTTACAAATATTAAACGAAACGTCATGGCCTACATTTTTAAGAGACTCATGACCTACATTTTGCAATTCATCACTAATAATTTCATGTTATTTGAGTAAAAATACCACAAAAAACAGGAATATTGTGAAATATTATTACAATAACAGTGTTAAATTTATTTAGCTGAATTTTCAGCATCATTACTCCAATCTTCAGTGTCACATGATCCTTCAGAAATCATTCTAATATGATGATTTGATGCTCAAGAAGCATTTATTATTATTATTATTATTATTATCAATATTGAAAACAGATGTGCTGCTCGATATTTCTTTGGAAACCTTATTTTAAAAAACATTTTGTCAATTTAATGCACCCTTCCTGAGTGTTCATTTCTTTAAATAAAATCTTACTGACCCCAAATTTTTGAATGGTAGTATATATATGTAATTATATATTAATAGGTAATCATGCTCTTCTTTTTTTGTCACAACCGTGATATATCAACTCACACAAATAAAATGAAAATAAATGGATATCATTTACATAGTTTTACATAATTGTTTATGCAGGTGCTGTTAGCTGCTGCAACACCAGAAAAATATTACACAAACGATTGCATTTGACAGAAAAAAAAATATTATAATTTTATCAAAATTAGTTTTTAGCAAGACTGTGCTGTGGTAACAATTTAATTCGAAATAATTCCAAAATACATTTTTTTTTCTATTTTGCTCAGAACCAGTGTTTGATTCAAAACCACTGCTGTAGTTTTATAAATATATACGGATATATTTTTTTGTGCATATTTACTAACAAACAGCCTCTGTGACAACTAGCCCCAGCCTCCCCAATATCATAATTATATCATTTAGAATATTCACTGTGCACTTGATATCAGCAGTATATCATGCTTTCCAGTTGGTTAATACGATTAATTATTAATTATGATAAGTGTGTTGGCTTTCGATGTCACAAAAGCAGCAGTTTTGACATATTCCCAGCAGGACGGCGCAGTGTCAGGTTTTGTGTTTATGTATGCCACAGACCATCTGCTCTTCACCTTCATCTGACAGACTTCTTTACAGCTGAATGTTGAACTTCATTGTTAGAAGGTGAAATATACTGTCTCCTCTGGGATTGCATCTAGGGAGGATGATGGATCTTCTAGGAATCCCTTTTTATTACCAAGTTTAACCCACGTGTTTAGGTAGTTGAAACATTTGGATCTGACTTTTCAAAATAATAAAAAGCAATCAGTGTCCAACCAAAAGTTGATAAAAGCTGTCGTGATCTTCACTGAATAGCGTGGAAAGAGGACGCATTATCTGAAGTGAGAACGTGCTCTTCCATCTCCTGCATTGTACACCCGCTGTAAAGTTTAACGATGAGGAACAGCACATTTATGGCATTTCAACCCCACAAAAGCAAACAGTGTGCAAGCCGCAAATCAGTCTGAGCACTGACTTCATAACCTTATCGTGCGTCTTCAGCTTTCTATAAGAGTCATTTCTGGAGCATTTTCTGCACTGAATTGCATTTTCATTGTGTGACGGCTCTTAATTGGATGGGCTTATTAATTAAGTGGCAAAAGCTCATTAAAACTGTCTGCTGTCTAGTGACATCTCACTTCCCATGTCCAGCATTAGAAGACAGGGTTCCTACAGGGTCTTAAAGGGCCTTAAAAGCATTGAATTTATGAATTTGAATTTGGAAATAATACCTTAAAAATACCTTGAATTTTGATATGTGGGTCTAAAAAATTATGCTGTATGTCAGTGTTAATTTCATTGACGAAAATAACGATGAAAACTTTTCTTCGACATTTTTTCACTGACGAAAACGAGACGTTAGTTTTGAATGACAAAAACTATGACGAAAATCTATTGACATTTTCGTCAACGAAAAAAAAAAACCTAGATGAAAATGTTAGATAGTGTCGATCTGGGAAGCGATCCAGTCAGAACTGATCTGTCCTGTGTGTGTTTAGCTAATGTTAAAACACAACATTGTTCGGCAAACTAGCCTACTGAAATGTTTTTATTTTACCTGCTTGGCTTATCATCTTTTACCCATTCCACGTTTGAAGTAGGGACTTTGCTAGTAGGGACAGGAAATTGGTATTAATTTTTTATATAAATGGTCTTAAAAAGGTCTTAAAGACTTGAATTTAACTTGAAGAAACCTGTAGGAACCCTGAGAAGACCAGTTCATCTCTAAGTATTTGCATATATATATATATATATATATATATATTAAATATGTGAATGCTTAAGAGTCAATGATTGGATCATTATTGCAGTGATTATTATGTTTCTATCATGTTATACGTATATGTTTGGCAACAGTTTTTCTAACTCTAGTTGATGGAGTGTGTAGCTTTTCATTTCTTAAACAACCATGAAGGAAAACACATCATGGCCGTATTCCGGGATGACAATATCAAGATTGATCCGGCTCAGATTGTGAAAGAATGGTTGGGAGGAGCATGAAGAGTCATTTTCACACAAACGGCTCCTCTGAGTCCACAAATCAGCCAATATCACAGAATTCATCACAGGAAGATGTCATTAACACACCGCCTTTGTTAGTTAAAGGTTTTTAGAAGGGTTTTAAATTGAAATTCAATGAATTAATGACCAGGAATTAGCATTACTTCCAGGAACATTTAAGAAATTGCCAGTTTATCATTTCAAACGTTGGACAAATTATCAACATGTGCTTAAAGAAAGTTAAGATCACTTGATTGAGAATGTGATAAACATGGCTTCCATCTTAAAAAAAAATAGTTAATATTTTGTCAAAATAGAGATTAGAAATAAATACCCAAGGTAATGACCCATGAAATGTCTCTTCTGGTTGTTTTTCCTTTATCAGATCGACAAGATATAATCTCATTAGCATAAAAACAACTTTAATGCAGTTGCTCTGATCATGTTTATCAGAAGCTAGTCAGGCGAAGTGTTTACAACTGGCCCGTGTGGTTCCCCTCACTGTATCTGCAGATTTGGCAAGATTTCCACAGCGATTGCAGACAGGGGGATTTCTTCAGTCTTAGATTTCTGTGGTTGCAGGCATTTTACCTCTGAGGTTCCCTTCCAAAATGTTTTTTTTTAATGCAGCCTGTCAGGCCTTCAGAATTAAGATATCAAGCATTGATATCACGAGATATAAATCTAATAAAATCTTCTTTGTTTTTGGTTGTTGTAGGTTTATTGCGAGACCGTGCGCACTAGGTCTGAAAATCCAGGCCAATGGACCGCAGAAGGCTCAGCACAACGCCATTCTGGAAAAGGTCTTTACTGCCATCACCAAGGTAAAGACCATGTTTGATTCAAAAGCTCATTCTGATTCTGAGTTGACTCCTCATCCATCCATTCCTTCCATCTCTTCCAACCATCCATCCAACCATCCTTTCACCCATCCATCCATTCCTTCCGTTCCTTCCATTCCTTCCTTCCTTCCTTCCTTCCTTCCTTCCTTCCATCCATCCATCCATCTCTTCCATCCATTCCTGCCATCGATTCCTTCCTTCCACTCATCTATCCCTTCCATTCATCCCTTACATTGATTCCTTCTTTCCATTCGTCTATCCCTTCCATCCATCCTTCCATACCTTCCATCCATCCATTCCTTCGTTCCATCCATCCATCCATCCATCCATCCATCCATCCCTTCCATCCATCATCCCTTCCATCCATCCATCCATCCATCCATCCATCCATCCATCCATCCATCCATCCATCATTCTTTCCATCCATCATCCATCCATCCCTTCCTTCCATCCATCCATCCATCCATCCATCCATCATTCCTTCCATCCATCATCCATCCATCCCTTCCTTCCATCCATCCATCCATCCATCCATCCATCCATCCATCATCCCTTCCATCCATCCATCCATCCATCCATTCCTTCGTTCCATCCATCCATCCATCCATCCATCCATCCATCCATCCATCATTCCTTCCATACATCATCCATCCATCCCTTCCTTCCATCCATCCATCCATCCATCCATCCATGCATTCATCCGTCCATCCATCCATCCATCCATCCACCATCCATCCGTCCATCCATTCATCCATCCATGCATTCATCCATCCATCCATCCATCCATCCATGCATTCATCCATGCATCCATCCATCCATCCATCCATCCATCCATCCATCCATCCATCCATCCATGCATTCATCCATCCATCCATCCATCCATCATTCCTTTCCATCCATCATCCATCCATCCATCCCTTCCTTCCAACCATCCATCCATCCATCATTCCTTCCATCCATCATCCATCCATCCATCCCTTCCTTCCAACCATCCATCCATCATCCCATCCATCCATCCATCCATCCAACATCCCTTCCATCTATCATCCATCCCTTCCATCCATCCATCCCTTCCTTCCATTCGTCTCTCTTCCTTCCATCCATCCCTTCCATCCAACATCCCTTCCATCCATCCAGCCATCCCTTCCATCCATCATCCATCCATCTATCCCTTCCATCCAACATCCCTTCCATCCATCCAGCCATCCCTTCCATCCATCATCCATCCATCCATCCATCCATCCATCCATCCATCCATCCATCCATCCATCCATCCATCCATCCATGTAGTTGTACAGACTTTATCTTTTGACATCCTTAAAAAGGCAACAATGGCCAATAAACAGTTTTTTTAATGAAAAAAATGTTAATATTGATTATCAGTAAAACAAAAAAAAAATAATTTCAGTAAGTCATGTATGCTATTCTTACTGGAGCTGGAATGAATCATGACATTGAAAAGATTTTTTTTATCAGTCATTTATCTTTTAATAATTGTTAAATTACGCAGAAATGTGATTAAAAACTGCAGAGACTGTGAGTCAGAATCAAATCAAGCACGTGTCATAGTTGCTGAAAATTGATTACAGAGAATCACGTTAAGTGAACAGGACATTTCTACAACAAATCCACTGTGAACTCTCCTCCCCTATGAGCTGAATCTGTATGCAATGTCAATTAAGTTCATTTATCTTGAATCAAATGCAAGTGTTCTTACTGAAGTTCATTTGAGAAAGAGGACAACCAGCACAATCCACAGCATGATCTTTTGAACTAAAGCAGAGCAAAAGTTGGCATGTAAAAGAAAAATAATGTTTCAACTTTTTGAGCTCTTGTCTTGGACAAAAAAAAAAAGAGTGTCGATGGTGACGGCAGTATGGATTGACTATACAGTAATCATAATCTCAAAGCTATGAATGCAGAGTGATAGCGTGGCTCTTTGACGTGTGTGGCTTTATCAAAGCTCATGTGCACTGACGCACCGGGACTATTTTTAGACACCACAGAACTAAGTTTCCTTGACAAATGTTCAGATTCTCAAACACAAGATCCAGGCACACTTTAAGAATAAAGAGACAATTTCTGCCTGAATTGAAGAGAGAGAGAGAGAGAGAGAGAGAGAGAGAGAGAGAGAGAGAGAGAGAGAGAGAGAGAGAGACAGAGACAGAGAGAGAGAGAGTGTCCTCAGGGCGAAACTCATGTTGCATGTTAGCAGATACCTCATTCTAATTGGAATTTGATTGAGTTTGCATTAAACCCATTACAGATAAACATCAGTTCTAGGGCTGTTATGAAATATTTTTGGTAAAAAAGTAATTATCTTTAGAACATTTTTTTTTTGGCCAAAGCTCAGGTGTCCTGGCTGTATCATCCTGAAGTGATTTGTTTTGCAATGATAGCCGTATATTATCCCGCTTTTTGCATGACAACTTACCAAATAAATAAATAAATAGACATAAAATATTGATTGAAGGGTTTTTTATGAGAAAGAGAGCTGATTAAAACTAATTAATGTCATTTAATGTTAAATTCAACATTTACTGATACGTTATTAAAATCAAAAGTGGTAAATTGAATAGTTGAATAGTTAATTGAGTTAATATATTTTATTAACTCATTTGTACAAAGATGAACCAATACCGTGTTGGTCATTATAAATGCATTAACTAATATTAACTAATGGGACCTTATTGTGAAGTGGCAACAATATTTGACTGCTGAATGCTATGATGACCAATCAGAATCAAGTATTATTTTTAGTTTTTGCGTTTCGATAATCGTGAATTTTAACTGGAATTTTAAATTACTTGTATCATGAAATTAGACTTCGCCCACCAATTTTCGTGATTTCAATACTGACCAAAAAGATTCATGATTATGATTTTTAATTGATTATGAATTAATTGTGTATTTTTACAAATTCATAAAATGTGGACCCGTCAAACCTGTTTTCATGCCAAACTTTCCTTGTTTTAGAGAATAACTTCACATGCTAATCCGACTGAACCGCATACGGTGGCCAATGATGGTCAGCAGATCCTCAATCAATGACATACTTCGTTCATTTAGTTTGCATTTTGTGTGCAAACACAGTGCCATTCTCAGTCTCATTCAGACAAGTTCAAATCGGCATGTGCGTTTGGTAAGCTAAAAAAAAAAAATCAATGAAATGTGCCTTAGAAATTTGATGTACCCATCAAAATTAGAAGAAAAATGACTTGTTCACTTGAAAGATTTGTTCATTCACAACTGATTCAGTCAGCACAGCAGAACATCACAGTGTGATAATGTGTCTCACTGGCTCATATGCAGATGACAACACTTTTAAATGTGCATTGAGGGAATTTTTCAAGCTGTTAAATCCAAATCCAGGCGGTTTGTTTGTCAGATCTCTGCAGTGACATGCTTGTGTCTGCTGTGTGTTTCAGCACCCCGATGAGAAGAGGTTAGAGGGTTTGTCCAAGCAGCTGGACTGGGACGTGAGGACCATCCAACGATGGTTCAGACAACGACGCAATCAAGAGAAACCCAGCACACTGGCGCGCTTCTGCGAGAGCATGTGAGAATCCGCTTTTTGTCTGTGCTTGCTTTGTCGGGGCGCCTGATTTGTTATTGTTAACTTTTTGTGCAAAATCTGAATTTAAATGGTTGTAATTCATGAATGATTTGGAAACTGACAAAAAAAAGGTTGGTCTCTTTTTAGAGAAGACACACAAAATTATTGCAGAAGTGAAAGCAGTTTCAAAACATGAAAGTTTACTGTAAAGCAAATGTCAAATATATATGTGGTAAAATAATTTGGACCCTAAAATCAAAGTCATGTGTCAAGTTGTGTTCAAAATTTGAAGTTCCTATCACAGAAATGGAGCCCGCTAAATGGTTTTAAAGTACTGTTTACATATTAAATGCAATATATATATAAATCTATCTATCTATCTATCTATCTATCTATCTATCTATCTATCTATCTATCTATCTATCTATCTATCTATCTATCTATCTATCTATCTACACAGTATATATATATACAGTATATATATATTTATACCACGGGCTGTTTAAATACTCGATTCTGATTGGCTGGAAGGTGTGCAGTAAAACCCTTTAATGCACAGGTAGTTCCAGTCAGTTTGATTACAGTTTGAAATGAATCCGCTTAGACTGTAAACCATAGACTGTAAAACAAACATTGGTAACCATAGTAACAGTTACGCTTGCAAACAGATTCATAATTCATTCAAATAAATGCAATCCGATGGCTCTACTTTATTTAAAGTGGACGGAGTAGAACTAACGAACTAATTAAAGAAAATTACACTGTTAACATCAGTTATAACTTTAATTTCTTTTTAACTTGGCAAATAACCGTGGTATAAGCGGGATAATCCACGGCTAGCCATGCATTAAAGGATTTTAATGCACGGCGTAGAGGCAACCACCCTCCGCTTCGCGTCGGGTGGTTCTTAGCCTCTACGCCGTGCATTAAAATCCTTTAATGCATGGCTAGCCGTGGATTATCCCTTACATATATATATATATATATATATATATATCCAAATTGAATTAACTATTAATTTAAGCAATTAAACTTGAAAGGTGAAACTAATATAATATATAGACTCATTACATGCAAAGTGAGATATTTCAAGCCTTTATTTGTTAGAATTTTGATGATTATGGTTTACAGATATGAAAACCCCAAAGTCAAAATTAGAATATTGTGAAAAGGTTTCTAAGCCATAATCATCAAAATTATAACAAATAAATGCTTTAAATATCTCACTTTGCATGTATTGAGTTTACATAATAAATTAGTTTTACCCTTTAAGTTGAATTACTGAAATAAATGAACTTATTCAAATCGCACAATATTCAAATTTTTCGAGTTTCACCTATATACAGTATATATATATATATATATATATATATATATATATATATATATATATTATACACTGGAGTATATTTTCCATTATGTATATATGAGACATTTTTATATATGAGACATTTTTTTCTTTGGAGTTTATTCATTTGGGAGTTCATTTGTACGATGAATCGTTCACAATAAGGTACATGCCTTAAGCATTAAGGCAATTCTGTAAGATTTTTAAATGTTTTTGAAAAGGAGACTTTTGCTAATCAAAGCTGCATTTTTTAAAATCAAAATGACAGTAAAAACAAATATTATTAGAATTTAAAAAAATATATTTCAAAATGTTATTTATTCCTATAATGCAGAGCACAATTTTCAGCATAATTACTCCAGTCTTCAGTGTTAGTTAAGTTCAATTCAAAGCCGAAGAAAAGTATTAAATTCTCTCGAAAAGTTTTGAACGATAATGTGAACATGGTCGGTTTTGACTTCTCGCTAAACCTGAGTTGTTTGTTCCACTTTTCTTTCGTCTGTGTGAAGTTCCTCCTGAACTCATTTGGTTGGTGTTGGTCCCTGTGTCTGAAATAGACAGGTCTCACCTGTGAGTGTTATTGTGTCCCAGTGTTGGCTAGTTAGGCGGCACGAGGGCAAGTAGGCCACAGTCTATTCCTGTCTCTCTCTGTACCCTCTTGTCACCTGTCTTTGCTCGCCCTGTCCACAGAATCTCATTTTCTTGTCCTCAACTGCTCTATCTCTGCATTACCAATAGTTCTTCTTCCATTCCACATTTTCCCATAACTCAGAAACCCCATATTTTACCAAAAACTTAACTAACATGCTGCATCATGTCACTGCTCATTTGCATAAAGTCATCTCTGCTAAACTCTCATCGGCGGCGCTCGCTGTTGCTCATGGCGGCATAAATCATCAACTTAATGTCTTACAATGGCTTTGTAGCACGCTATGTGTGAACACTGTCTCCTTGTTCAGCGTTTGTAGCCTCAGCTGTAGGGTTCAATGACACTAATGTTCTGTCAGTTTCTCTCTGATCTAGCCCCAGAAGTAATAGTGACCATCTAATCAGCGCTGAAGCACGACACTGTGCCATTTCTTTCAGAAGCAATTAAGCCAAAGTCTTCAAAGATCACAGAACATGCTCACTTTTGACAACTAGCCTAATGAGAACTACGTAATGCTGAGATTATAGAGCTACTCTGATTCTTGCTAAAGGCACTAGTGGAGATCATGTTTTGTGGTGCTTGAAAAAGTATTGCTTTTAGGGAAGAAGAAGCTAAAACAACTGTGATTCATCCAGAATCGTGCAGCTATCACTCCCATTAAACGTTTAGGGCCTGATGTATGTACATTTGCGAATGCAGCGTAAATAGCGCCATGGCCAAGACGAAGAAAGCACTTGATGTGAAACCACAGTCTGTGTGTTATGTACCAAACCTGCAGTTCATCAGGTAATCAACGCCTGTCCCCACCTACTATACTGTAAATTGCACGGATTTAAACACAATTGAATGGACCTCCTTTCTTTCCATCATGGATCAGCCACCAAGTCAGGCAAAACAGCGAAAACAAAAATTAAGCGATAAGAGGTTGATCTGCTTGTTCATGAGGTAACGGCAAATTTAAACATCATACAAGGCCTTTGATTTCTTCCAGTTATCGTAATATTGCGTAGCTGCTTAATCGGTAATGCTTAAAGGGATACTTTGGGATTTAGCATTAAGCTTTGCATTAAAAACCTGTAGAATTTTCAAATTACTATGCTTTCTGCCCTCATATCCCCCTGAGACGAGAGATTTATGTATTTTTTGTCTGGAAAAAATCCTCAGATGACGTAAGAATCGTCATTTTGCATCATTGGAGGATTTTTTGTCCAGAGACTAAAGACTACAGTCAGCAGTAGGGTCTGTCCCGCATGTTCTCAACCCGCCCATAGAGGGCGATCTCACTCACAGAATGAACACACAGTGTCGGCCATCTTGTTTTGGAAGCTAAGCTAGCAGGATCTTGTTCTGTGGGGAAAGTTGAGTCAAAGGGGTTACCATCGTCTCTTTGTCCGGCTGTCGATGTCCGGGATTCAGCTTTTGCTTTCTGCAGTCGCCATTCATCGTTTACATGCAGAGCTTTTGTTTCAATCTAACTGAATTCATTCTGATTGGTGAATCTGAATGTAGTGTTTACATGAACGCTAAACAAGTGATCGGTTGATGTGCGTTTTAACATTGCTAAGAAAATTCCCGCTGGGAATTTTGAGACCGGTGCGTTTCACACGTGTTGCTCATCGGTAATCACGCCACCGGCCTCGCGCCGTTCTCCCGCGGCCCTCACTCGTCCCGCTCGCCACAGTAAACATGATGAATGGCGACTGTAGAACGCAAAAGCCAAATCCCGGACATTTTGGGCGATCTCTAAACACATTTTCAGGCAGACTCATCACGGAGACTCACTAGTAGCCTAGACTTGTTGTTTAACTACTGCGCACTGTTACCGGTAGGCGTGGCCTCCTAGGGCAGCAAAGCAAGTGCATTCTGGGAGTTGTAGTCTTTCATCCACATAAGCCAAAAATACATTTTCTGTCTTTTCTCAGTCTAGAAAGCTCCAAATTCAAACATAATTTCACATTTCTTCTACATAAATAACCCACTTTGAATGCACATTTGTCTTTCCAGAGGTGAAGTATCTCTTTAAAGAACACAAACAGATCATTTCCATATATATATATTTGCACATAAGGTAGGCCTACTTGCCTATTTTTTGTTTAGTTTAATTCGGTTGGGGTGCCGTGGAAAAAAAAAACTATAAAAGGGTGCCATGCTTTCAAAAAGTTTGGGAACCACTGATCTAAGAAATAAAAATTCTTGCTGATTATGCCTGATCTTCTGGTCCATGCATCCCATGGAAAGGTCAAAGTCATTGCAGAAAGGTCAAGGTCAACATGTGCTGTGTTCATGTGTGTGTGTTATGCATACAGAAGACATTTTTTACAATGCACGGTTTACACACTGCAAAAATAGTAAATATGGTAGTCTAGTCTGAACATAACTTTACTCTGTCAGTGGAGTATTTTTGGCTTAGATTTTTAACTAATTGCATGTTTTTTTGGCATAAGGAAGTCTTGAGTCTTCTCTTAATAGTCGTGTAACCTCGACAACGTTTTTTATTTTTATTTTTTTCACTTTGCGAGAAAAGAATCACAGCTCATAGAAAGAACATGTGGAAAGAGTGGATTATTTCACACCCACAGAGAATAAGGAATATTTTTTGTCTCCATAGAAACACTGAATGACTTGAACGTTTACACAGATAGTGTGGTCAGTTTGATGCATTTTCAGTTCAGTATTTTGTCAGAGTCGTATGAAAACAACCAGATGCTTCACAAAAGATTTTGACGTGGTGATTGCATAATGCCTGAGATTATGGTGCACTTCCAATCCCATCAAAAACACTGGAATTTGTGAACGTATGTAAAAATTTTGCACAATGGAATCTCTCCCAGAGAACTGAAGCTGTTGTGCTTTAAATCTACAATGCACTTCAGGTTTGGATTGAGGAGTATATTAAAAACTGTTACAAAATAGTCTATTCTAGTGTGTCTGTATTGAACATTCAGCATATATATATATATATATATATATATATATATATATATATATATATATATATATATATATATATATATATATATATATATATAAGAAATATTCTATTATATATATATATATATAAGAAATATTATATATATATATATATATATATATATATATATATTAAAATGTATTGTAAAGGTAAATGTTATGTAAATGTAATCTTTTTTATTATTTTACATTATTTGCTTTGCTTTATGGGATTATAGTTTTTATTATCAAAGAAGCTCACAGTCTACTTTTTTCCTGAATTTCACACTTTTTGTTGTTGTTTGCAACATTCTGAACATGCAACATTCTTGAATTCTGAATGTGAAGGAAATCAATGGAGAAAATACTTGTCCAAGGCTGCTGAAAAAGTGGATGATCATTGATTTGCTGTCTAGTTGGTATGGAACAAGCTATAGTCATTTTATACTGTATTAACTTCACACAAATGCTTATTTCTGTCTCTTTTTCGATCCCAAATGTAACTAACCAGTTGCCAGGCAACTGCGTTGACCTCTAATTAGGTAAATTACTCTGGTTTGTTTTTACTATTGGTCAAGAATAAGGCTCAAAATGTTAAATAATGCCAAACAGCAAAAACTGCCCTTTCATTTCAATACACTTGAATTGATTATTTTTCCCTTTGCTTACAAAAAACCCTCCCTGTGCTTCGTTAGCCAAACGAAATCAAATTCTTTCTCTCAGCCGTTGATTATGAAGAAGTCAGCCGTGAAAGGTCTAATGGGGGGGTGCAGTTTAAAGTTACTGAGAAGTGTGTAAGCAAGAGCTGGTGTTTCTGTGCTCATGGCCCAGTGCAGTCCTACAGAATCAGGCCTGTCAGACAGCATCACTGATCAGCGTCTGAAAGCAGAGCATCCCTCTCTGTCAGGTGTATCTCCTTCTGGAAGGCCTTTCAAGGTCAGTCAGCTCAAGCCCAAAGGCTCTGATTTGCTGTCTAGGGTTTTCCACTAAATCTGCTGAAAGGAATACGTCCAAAGCTTCTTAAATAATGACCTGAGGAACACATTGTCAAATGCATTTCCTTCTTCCAATTAGGACTGAGTGGTAGCTTGTGTAATCTTGACATTATTTCAGCCTTTTTTAAGCATAATTTCAACCAAACAATAAATAGATTCCAAACGATTGATGCAAGAAGAAAAATGCAGAAAAATTAATCAAATCTTGAATAAATAAATGAACAAGAATGAATTATATTTGTTCATTAAATTCAGCAATAAATAGCCATAAGTGTCAATATTTACCTGGATTTTAATATTTATAGCACTATTTACCTATTGTATTATTTATATTCGTTTTTGTTTAAACATGTCAACATTTCAATGATTCATTTTAGCAAATTAATCATTGAATCAGACTTGAACTTATGCATTTAAAATGGATAGTATTCACAGAAATCATTTTTGCCAACTTTTATTTTACTACTAAAATGTAAAGATGAAATTTGTAATTCCGGTGCCAAATGGTATTAATTGTTTAAATGTAATTTTCTAGTAGTTTTCCTGAACTCCTGTTGTCTACTCATTTATTGATTTATTTTATTGCAAAGTCATTGTAAATATATATATATATATATATATATATATATATATATATATATATATATATATATATATATATATATATATATCTTTACCAGCCTACTTTCCAAATGATAATAAATTAATGATAATAAATTATAATAGCATTTGGTTTTACATTTTTCCATTTCATAGCACATTACTTCTGAGAGAGTTTCAATTAAAAAAAATAAATCAATTTTAAATTATTCATACTTTGACATAAAACTGCATTTTTTGTAGGTTATCTCATTTTGTCATTTCAGTCTTGTTTTGCATAGACTTTTTATTATTACTATTTACTGTCCAACTAATACATCCAGTTGGTTCAAAGTCACTCCTGGGCAAAAAAAAAAAAAAAAAAAAAAAAAAATGATCCGAGCCCAAAATGGCCAAACACTTAGCTTTCATTCATCTTAACCACAAATTATTGGTCTGGAAATTAGCAAAAATGTTATCATATGCTCTACTTAAAAAGCCATTGCTGTCCTAGAAAAACATCAAAGACAGAAAGTTTCTGGTGGAATATAGGAAGTTGTGTGTAAGTAATGAATCACAATGAAACACGGGTTGCATGATGATGCTACAGAGCGATAAAGAGAGTGTCGTTGTGTGGGAGCCTTTTAGCTGCCGGTTTTGATGAACTACTTCACTGTGAAAAGTAAAATAATGCTTTGGAGTACAGGCGAATATTGCAGCATGGCTTGCTTTCCACAAATGAAAAGTTGTAATCTAAAGAGGAATGATCAGATCATATGTTATAGTTCAACAAGACAAAGTTCTGGTCCAAATTGTTAAAGGGATACTCCACTTTTTTGGAAATAGGCTCATTTTACAACTCCCCCAGAGTTAAACAGTAGGGTTTTACCGTTTTCGAATCCATATTGATATTCAGAAGAACATCTGTAACCAGACACTTTCTGGTCTTATTGACTTCCATAGTATATTTTTTTTTTCCTACTATGGAAATAAATGAGACCAGAAACTGTCTGGTTACCGATATTCTTCTAAATATCAGTAAATCGGCTGAATACATTCGAAAACGGTAAAACCAGACTGTTTAACTCTGGGGGAGTGGTAAAATAAGCCTATTTCCAAAAAAAGTAGGGTTTCCCTTTAATATAGTGTTACGGTGAGGGTTTGGTTTAGGGTTAGTTACTTGTAATTATGCATAATTTACTGTTAAGTACATGTCGTAACGTAAATATGTCACGTCACATTAAAATACAGTGTTACCGGCCATTCTGTGCCAAATTATCTACAGTATTTGTGCAATTCTTGCTAATTTCCCTGACCAGTGATTTGTGATTAAAAAGGTTAAGACCATCAAAAGACCACTAAATATTTTGCCATTTTTGGCTTGGCCCATTTTTTATCGCTTATTACTTTGCCCTGGAGTCTACAGATTATTTAACAGGTTCAAAAAACAAAGCAGAACATACAGATTGTTTGTTAGTATATCTTTCACAGATTTAAGCGCTCATAATGTCCTCCAGTTTTTAATCAGTCTTTCATGTTAAAAAATAGCCCGTGCATCCTGACTCATGGAAGTGTAATCTAGCGTTTGCTTGCAATTTTTCTCAGGCTCTTTCCAATTTTGTGTGCACTATGCGTCAGACCATCAGCGAATGTTACTGTGGGTGGTCTCCATGTCCGTCTCAGCCTTAAAGGAAGGAACCGCAATTGATGTTGTTTTCATTTCTCATGCAGAGTGACAGGGAGTTCTGTCTGTGTGAATATCAAAGCAGTAATTAATGCTGTATACCACATGCTAATCCTCAGAGGGCTGTACAACCGGCCGCAGGGAAGGTGCAGTGTCTGTGGTAGGTGTTTGTTTGGCTGTGAGACCCTGTTACTCATTTCTTAGTCGGCTTTGATCTCAGAGGTATCGGCTGGCACAGGCCTCTATGCTTGGAAACTGACCACAGGCAGAGAGATCTATAACCACAGAGTCAAGCAAGCTTAACTCACCTGGTATTCCCCTGCACTGTAGTGATGTTGTACACTCACCTAAAGGATTATTAGGAACATCATACTAATTCTGTGTTTGACCCCCTTCAGAATTGCCTTAATTCTACGTGGCATTGATTCAACATGGTGCTGAACGCATTCTTTAGAAATGTTGGCCCATATTGATAGGATAGCTTCTTGCAGTTGATAGAGATTTGTGGGATGCACATCCAGGGCATGAAGCTCCCATTCCACCACATCCCAAATATGCTCTATTGGGTTGAGATCTGGTGACTGTGGGGGCCATTTTAGTACAGTCAACTCATTGTCTTTATTTAAAAAGAATAATAATTATTGAAAATTTTAGTTTGACTAGTTTGCGAAAGCGTAATTAAAAAAGCAATGACACTCTGAATTCGAGTAGTGAGTAGATACGTTTATCTGTTGATGACGTTTATTGTCCTTGAGAAACATTTATGTATATATATATGTATATATCTTTTTTAAGGCTCCTCCATAGATTTGCAAAGGCCAAGCCAATAGTTTTCAATCGAAGGTGGTCCTTGGCCTGAAAAGTTTGACAAATACTGGAAAAATACCCCAAAAAAGATTGGTAAAAGGTTACGTGAATCCGCATTGGAAAGCCTGGTAAGATGACTGTGTGTGGTTGTGGTGGAACAACTGGTTTACGGTGACTCATACAGACATGCTGAGAAAACAGGGCGACTGTGTTTTAGAGCAGTGCTTCTTAACTGGTTTTGCTTCAAGACCCAGATTTGACTTTTTTACATCCAGACAAAGTATATTACAAATGATAAATGTGAAAAATGTTCAAGTATATAATCAAACATTAAAGCTTATTAAAGGGGTCATATAATCAGAAATCAAGTTGACCTTAAACTTTTGAGGGTTTGTACTAGTTTTAAGAAGATGATATTGTGAATTATTTGTGTTTTCTGAGAGGGTCTGTTCACAAATCTGTAATGGGCCAGTCAAGTCCTTTGTATCCACATAATCTGTGAAGTTTCAGCTCAAAATACCTCACACGTCATTTAATATACCATGTCCGAAATGCCCCTTTTTGAGAGGATGCAAAAACACGCTGTTTTTGTGTGTGTATCTTTAAATGTAAATGAGCTGAGAAATGTAAATACATCTAGCGCATTTACATAGAAAAATCAACAGAAAAGTAGCTCAGTGGAACTGAAAAACACGATATGTGTTCATTGATATAGCCAACAACAGAACATTAGGGGGAGGAGCTAAGCTTATTCGATCCTGTTGCCAGTCGGGGGCGTGGCTTGTTACATTGTGATGTCATAATGTATAGAAAATGCGAGCGACTCATTTTGAGACACCGTTCATGATTCACAGGGAATATAAAAAGGAGCAGGTTGATTTTTACCATTATAGGGTGGTTGTGTACACACATTGCCAACACACATTTATATTCAAACACCATGTAAAGGTGAATTTTGCATAATAGGGGCCCTTTAATATTTTTGTGGAAACCTTGATGCATTTTTTAAGGATATTCTGATATCATATCAATGTCTTAACTGGTCTTAATGTCTTAACTGATCAATTTAATGCGTCCTTGCAGAATAAAAGTATTAATTTGATCAAACGCTGCCTCTACTTGATGTTATATCAGCCCAGGTCAGCGTTCTGTCTCCAGCATTGGCTTTGTTGTGGAGGATGTGCTGTGAAATGTTGTCACGGTAACAGTGTGTAAGAAATAGGACATCTTGCACATTGAATTCCTGATTATTTTTGAAGCGCTTCAGCCCATGGAGTGGGGTTAACCTGATCACCGTGTTCACCTCCCCCCTTCGCTTCTGTTGACGCTTCTGCTTTAAAATGACCTTTTGATGCAGTAATAACGCAAAATAAAATATTAACAGCATGTTTCTTATGTTTGTTTTCTTCACAGGTGGAGATTCACGTTTTACCTGTACATATTTACTTATGGCGTGCGGTTCCTGAAGAAGGTAAACAATCTGTTTTGACTGAAAAATTGATGGTCAATGTGAAGCAGTACATCTTTTACGATTGACATTTTGATACATCCAGTATTTTGCTTCACCCTCAGTCTTATTGTTTCCATAAAACACTCAGTGTCATTGACAGGATGTTGTCGAGCAGAGAAGCGTTTCAGTTTTTTATTTACATATTTGGTATCACGACTACAAAATGAGTTATTCTTCGTACTGCTTTTCATCATCTCTTGGGGTTTTGTGGAGCGAACATGCAGGCAAGATGAAGTTAGAGACATGTCAGCTTTGACTTGATTTTGATTTTATTTGTTGCGTACTTTGCGACGAGAGACAGCATCCATAAACTCTGTTTCTCTCTCTCTCTCTGCCCCTCCTCTCATAAATCTATTCATAATTCATCAGTCTATCCATAATGCAGATTATTTCTCTCCAAGCAAACATGTTTGGCAGAGCTGGCCCCTTCTTTGACTCTTCAATGAAGCAATTAAAGGAAAGTTCACAGTGAAATAAAGATACTGCCATTATTTACTCACCCTCACGTTGTTCCTAGACTAACTAGAGCTGCTCGATACATCGCAAATGGAGTTAAATGGAGCTTATCATCAGTACTGCAATATGCATTGGGATATACTTTCAATGCAATTAATCTGTAAAGTTTATGGAGATGCAACAAAAAGACTAACAAATTAACATATATATATATAAGGTGGGTGGGTGGGTGGATGGATGGATGGATGGATGGATTGATTGATGGGTGGATGGTCGGATGGATGGATGGATGGATGGATGGATGGATGGATGGATGGATGGATGGATGGATGGATGGATGGATGGATGGATGGATGGATGGGTGGGTGGCTGGGTGGATGGATGGATGGATGGATGGATGGATGGATGGATGGGTGGCTGGGTGGCTGGGTGGATGGATGGATGGATGGATAGATGGATGGATGGGTGGCTGGGTGGATGGATGGATGGATGGATGGATGGATGGATGGATGGATGGATGGATGGATGGGTGGCTGGGTGGATGGATGGATGGTGGATGGATGGATGGATGGATGGATGGATGGATGGTGGATGGATGGATGGATGGATGGATGGATGGATGGATGGATGGATGGATGGATGGATGGATTGATTGATGGGTGGATGGTCGGATGGATGGATGGATGGATGGATGGATGGATGGATGGATGGATGGATGGATGGATGGATGGGTGGGTGGCTGGGTGGATGGATGGATGGATGGATGGATGGATGGGTGGCTGGGTGGATGGATGGATGGAGGGTGGATGAATGGATGGATGGAGGGTGGATGGGTGGGTGGATGGATGGATGGATGGGCGGGTGGATGGATGGATGGACAACTTAACAACTCGTCTTAGTAAAGGGAATAACATAGTTTAATATGAAAAAACAGTGTAGTATCCCTTTAAATACACATATTTCACGCCTTTAGTTAATTGGAATGTATCATTTTCTGTAAAACTAACTCCTGTCTCTTTATCCATTTCAGCAAGTTCCCTCAATGATAGTTAAGACAAAGAGTTTAAAAAACAATCAATAAATAAATGCAACCAACAGGCAAGAGAAAACAAATATTTCCATTTGCTAAACTGATATTTCCTAAATGAGTTAAAATGAGCATTTCCCGCCACCAAGGGTGTGGCCATCCCTAGAGGTTAGGCCCATTCCTCTAACCACAGGAAATGAAACCGTAAAACTGCACATTAACATTTACAATATGCATGATCTGAATAACAGTTTTGAGGGATGGAGAAACAACACTGGCTGTCCATCACAGATAAGTTCTCAGTAAGGAACCCTAGAACCAAACAAACTAGCTGAATCACAACAAAATAGTGTTAGTGCTGAATAGATTTTACACAGAAGAAAAAACATATACCTCTGGTTTCACAGACAAGGCTTAGGTCTAGTCCCAGACTAGCGTGAACAACTAGCAGTTAGTTGGGGGTGATTAGGCTTACTGTTCGGTATCAAATTAGACCAAAGTACGTTTTATCTAACTAACTTTAAAAAGTTATGAACAGTCTTGAAGAAATAAATTGGCTGACTAACTCGTAAAACTAGTCTTAGCAGTTTATGCAACTCGCCCCAGGACTAAAGCACTTGATTCTACTTGCCCTGGTGAGAATTCACTGTTGTTTTTACAGTATTGATAGTTTAACTTGTATAAAGAGCATTATAGATATTAGCACCTTAAAGGGATACTCCACTTTTTTTTGGAAATAGTCTCATTTTACAACTCCCTCAGAGTTAAACTGTTGAGTTTCACCATTATTGAATCCATTCAGCCGTTCTCCGGTTCTGGCGGTACCACTTTTAGCATAGCTTAGCATACATCATTGAAGTGGACAAGACCATTAGCATTTCTCAAAAAAAAAATTACCAAAGAGTTTCGATATTTTTCCTATTTAAAACTTGACTCTTCTGTAGTTAGATCATGCACTAAGATTAAGAATACCGCAATAAAGTGTCTTAATTATTACGCAGGAATGAGAGTATAGTTCCTAGCCATATCAGCCCAGAAAATCGCAACTTTACAATTTCCGTCGGTCTTAGTGCATGATGAAACTACAGAAGAGTTTTAAATAGGAAAAATATCTAAACTCTTTGGTCATTTTTTTGAGAAATGCTAATGGTCTTGTCTACTTCAATGATGCTAATGCTAAGCTATGCTAAAAGTGGGACCGCCAGAACCGGAGATCGGCTGAATGGATTCAAAATCGGTAAAACTCAACAGTTTAACTCTGGGGGAGTTATAAAATGACTTTCCTCCAAAAAGTGGAGTATCCCTTTAAGTGATACCTCCTAGAGTGATGCTAGCGCAAGCCTTTGGTTTCCTTATTCTTGTATATGTGGTCTTTGAGAAAGATGCTGTGATGTACAGTAGATAATTAGCCAAGAGTTGCATTCGATTGGATCATCTTGTCAGCATTCTCAAAACCCAACAGCAGATCTTACTGGAAATCATCAGCTTCACCATACCAGGCTTTTAACTTTCCTACATGACGATGTGGTTTATCGAGAGGGGGAAAAGTGAATTCAAAGCATTTCAATTATGTAGCATTGAGGATAATGATTGTATTTTCAGTCTTTTTCTATGCTTTGATGTAAACAGCAGAATTCAAAAGCTCTTTCAAAAGAAATGATCTTGTGCCTTTTGTAAAAAGATAATTTGTCTAAAAAGCTCTGGAGATAATTTGTCTCTCTGTGTTTGATTTTAAAGACCCCGTGGCTGTGGAACACCCGAGAGTGCTGGTACAATTACCCCTATCAGGTACAATTATACTGTTTTTTTTATATCAATCATAATTGTTTCTTATATCAATCATCATTAGATCTACCGGCTATGTAAATGTATTTATTAGACCTTCTCTGAATCTTAGGCCCGGTTTACACCTGGTAATTAAGATGTGTTTTGGTCGATCGGATCACAAGTACGAGGGATTTCAGTTTAAATAATGAATAATGAATCAAATAATGCCTTTATTACATTTTTAATAAAAACCAAACTAGGGTTCACAAAAAAATGAATTAAATAATTAAATCATAACATTAATTATTTTGAAATAAAAATATGTTTTTTATTAAATAAATGTATTTAAAATTGCATGTATTTTTTTTTTAAAAGATTAAAAATTTTATACCTGCATGTCATGTGACCAATGTTATCCATATGTTAACCAATATGCTTATGTGTTGTTAAAATCGAAAAATATTTCACTTGACAAAAAAGATTTGGGAATCTCTGGTGTGATGTATCAAAATTTGACGATGTTGCGTATGACTTTTGTAGCCGCTAACCGTGGATTTGCACTACTACTACATACTGGAGCTGTCCTTCTATCTGTCGCTGCTCTTCTCGCAGTTCACAGACATCAGAAGAAAGGTATGTGAGTTACGTTTGGTTAGACGTATCTGCTTCAGTGGTTTGAGTTTATCGTGGGAAAGCTTGTGCTGGGTTTATTAGCAGGGGCGTGCGGGTCTCGTTTCCTCTGCTTTGCACAGGCAAAACTTCCTTTCCGATGCTGAAAAGCATGACCACTAATAACGTCAGCCACTTCATTTCAGCTTAAGCTTGCAATGTTTAATATTCATATAAGGGTTTAAATATGAAAAAATACATATTTATGCTCAGTATGCATGATGCATACCAAATTGATTAAGTTTCTTTGTGAATGTGTTGTTACAGTACATGTTAAAATTGCAGTTTTTCAATTGAATACTGTAAGTCAGTGGGAGCAAATCATTTATCTGATCTGTTCTGCAATCTAAATTGTTGCAAATTTAATTTCAGCTTTGGCATTTTGATTATAAAGGACCATGTAAAGAATTGTGAATATTGCTAAAATAATATTGATCTATCTATCTACTTTTTAACATTGATATTAATCTTGAGCAGCAAATCAATTAGAATGATTTCTGAAAGATCATGTGACACTGAAGACTGGATTAATGATGATTTTGGATGATATATCACAGAAATACATTGCATTTTAGAATATTTTCAAATAAAATAAAAAATATTTGACATTTTAATAATATGTATTTCGGATATCAAATAAATAGATAGAATAAATGCAGCCTTGGTGAGCAGAAGAGACTTGAAAACATTTTTTAAACTAAATTTTAAACACTAACTAACTAAATAAAAGCTCAAAACCTAAAGTCAGGAACCTTTTCTCTGCACATGGACCTTTTATAAATCACTCGTTGGAAAATTCTAGGAAATTGTTGTACATTTGCATGTAAAATGATTTTATCATGTATTTTTGTAATAGCTTCTATCTGTCGTATGGTCTTTGTGTCTCGTTGCCCCGTCCACCATGAAACCATTGGTCCAAAATCCCACCTCACATTATTCTATATTAACATTTATATAAGCATCACATCACACATCATTTGTGCTTTCATTGTGGACAGGCAAATGACTTGACACCTGGTTGGGACACGTCAGTCTTAAACAAATGTCATGTAAATGAATGCAAATGTAAAATCCAGAGTTTCTCAGAGCTTCATTGAGATCCACAGGCTCTGTAATCGAGCTCTCCCGCAGCTGCCGTATTGGGTTTGTAACGCGGGAGATGCTCAGCCTGTGTGTTTGAAGAGGTGGACGGTTTCTCTCAAAGACTTCTTGAAATCGCAGTTAGCACCTGCAGTCTGGGCTTTATATATTTTCTCTCTCTTCTTTCCTTTACAACCCCTCAGTGTCACACTCACTCGCTCTCTCTCATTTCTCTGCTCATTGTTGGCATGTTTTTTTCTGCTTTTTTTTACAGTGTTTGCAAGGCAGCACATACTGCCAAGGATTTGGTGGAAACGGCTAACCCTTCGTTTTAAACTTCTGGAATTCATTTAGTTTGGACTGCTTGTGTGTGTGGGTGTGTGTGTGTGTGAGAGTGAGTGAGTGAGTGAGTGAGTGAGTGAGTGAGTGAGTGAGTGAGTGAGTGAGTGAGTGAGTGAGTGAGTGAGAGAGTGTGTGTGTGAGTGAGTGAGTGAGTGAGTGAGTGAGTGAGAGTGAGTGAGTGAGTGAGAGAGTGTGTCAGAGAGTAAGTGAGTGTGAGTGTCTGAGTGAGTGAGAGAGAGTGTGTGTGAGTGAGTGAGTGAGTGAGTGAGTGAGAGAGAGTGTGTGTGAGTGAGTGAGTGTCCTGGTGAGTGAGAGTGAGTGTGTGTGTGTGTGTGAGTGAGTGAGTGAGTGAGTGAGTGAGTGAGTGTGTGAGAGAGTGAGTGTGTGAGAGAGTGAGAGTGTGAGTGAGTGAGTGAGTGAGAGAGTGTGAATAAGAGAGTGTGTGTGTGTCTGAGTGAGTGAGAGTGAGTGAGTTAGTGTGTGAGAGAGTGAGTGTCTGAGTGAGTGAGTGAGTGAGAGTGAGTGAGTGAGTGAGTGAGTGAGTGAGAGTGAGTGAGTGAGTGAGTGAGTGAGAGAGTGAGAGTGAGTGAGTGAGTGAGAGTGAGTGAGTGAGTGAGTGGCTGAGTGAGTGAGTGAGTGAGAGAGTGTGAATAAGAGAGTGTGTTTGTGTGTGTGTGTGTGTGAGTGAGTAAGTGAGTGAGTGAGTGAGTGAGAGAGTGAGTGTCTGAGTGAGTGAGAGAGAGAGAGAGAGAGTGAGTGAGTGAGAATAAGAGAGAGTGTGTGTGTGTGTGTGTGTGTGTGTGAGAGTGAGTGTGTGTGATTGAGTGAGTGAGTGAGAGTGTGTGTGAGTGAGTGAGTGAGTGAGTGTATGAGTGTGCAAGTATGTGAGTGATTGAGTGAGAGAGAGTGAGTGTGTGTGTGAGTGAGAGAGAGTGTATGAGTGTGTAAATGAATGAATGTGTAAATGAGTGAGTGAGTGAGTGAGTGAGTGAGTGAGTGAGTGAGTGAGTGAGTGACATGAATGCACATTGCCAGAAATATTTATTTTATCTGCAGCTGACTATAAACCAGAAATATTGTGACAGTAAAAAACCAATATACAACCTAAACCTCAAATTGGATCCTTTTGCTGCCTTGCATACCCTGCTGTTTCCTTCAGAAAATGCAAATCTTGTTTTTGTTTCTTTCGTTCTCTCCTTTCAGTTTTTTCCATGCCCAATATTCAGCCCACATTGCGGACGTCCTCTGCCCCATTCCCGCCTGCACCAGTGTGCTCCTTCTCTTGGTTTGCCATGCTTCCATTCTGTTTTTCGCCCCACTGCACTCCCTCCTCATCTTCATCTTCATCAACCTGCTCGGCTGAGTCAGTTCAATCCCATGATGCCGCAGGGGAGCATGCAACACCTGGCCTCTTAACAGCTTTCCTCAACAGGATTTCCTCTGAGAGAGTAGAGTGTGAGGACACTGCAGTCATGTTTCAATATGAAGCTGCTTGATTTCAAGATTTCTTGTTGAACAAGTTGCGAATAAATTCTTGAATTGGTCATTCCTGTTCTGCAGTACATTTTGGACTCTCACTCCCCTTTTTGAGCATAGATCTAAACCTAATTGTTTGTAATTCATGAACGCTTTAGAAAACAAAAAATACGAATACAGAAAGCGCTTCAAAAAACTAAACTGAAAAAAGTTTTAGAAGGTGAAGTTTACTGTAAAGCATATGTACTAGACATAAGTCTAGCCAAGCTGTGCTCTGTAGAAGTTGATATCACAAATTTAGCCCGCTAAAAGGTTTTAAAGTACCGTATCCATATTGACGCAAGTTTTCATAGGACAAGATTTATATTTACAAATATGAATTTCCCAATGCACGTTCACATATCAACGTCTACTTTCGCATCAACACAACACTCATGCGGCATGCTGCTGTCTTGAATGTGTGTTGGAGATTCATATTTTATAAATAAAGTGGTAAATTATGTTTTTAATTGGGTTGCTTCATAAAATTGAGGTTAATCCACTGGAGTCACATGGATTACTTTAATGATGTCTTTACTAACTTTCTGGGGCTTGAAAATGGTAGTTTCATAGCCTGTCAATTAGTGTTGTTAAAAATATCAATATTTCGATATGTATCGATAGCCTAAATATCTGAAAAGGTTCCAATACTCCTTTTCTGCAGTAACGATACACCGATACCAGCTGCGTGTTCTAGCTCTTTCTTCTCTCCGAATTGACAAAAACCTCCCTCCCTCACTCACTCACTTACTCACTCACTCAGTCACTGACTCACTCAGTCACTGACTCACTCAATCACTCACTGACTGACTCACTCACTGACCGACTCACTCACTCACTGACCGACTCACTCACTCACTGACTCACTCACTTACTCACACACCGACTCACTCACTCACTCACTGACTGACTCACTCAATCACTCACTCACTGACCGACTCACTCACTCACTGACTCACTCACCGACTCACTCACTCACACACCGACTCACTCACTCACTCACCGACTCACTCACTCACACACCGACTCACTCACTCACTCACTGACTCACTCAATCACTCACTCACTGACTGACTCACTCACTCACTCACTGACCGACTCACTCACTCACTGACCGACTCACTCACTCACTGACTCACTCACTCACTCACCGACTCACTCACTCACACACCGACTCACTCACTCACTGACTCACTCACTCAATCACTCACTCACTCACTGACTGACTCACTCACTCACTCACTGACCGACTCACTCACTGACTGACTCACTCACTCACCGACTTGCTTCGGATGAATAGAGAAATGTATTTATTAGGATTAACTCCTTGAGATAAACCATCTTGTTTTCGAGGGGGAATAGTTCTTGTATTGCGCATAATTCCCGCATGTTTTGCGCTCACACCACTGACCTATTTAAGTGGCTATCTCGCTACAGAAACACAAATACATACAAAATATGTCAAAATGCCTGTCTTGCCTAGAATCCATGTAAATACAGTCAGTTTTGCAATGTAAATACATGTAGTACTGAAAACACATTGTGTAACAGTATTGGGTCCGTACGTTAAGCTCTTAAAGTGACAGCAGCCTTATAAATGTGCTGCCATCTGTTATGTTAAGCAAAGAATAAAAAACAGAGAAAAATCACTCTGCTCGAGTGAATACGTTTTGTAAATTTAATCGTAAGCAGTAATCTGTATTTAATTTTTAGAATTTTATTTTAAAGATACAGTGTGTAGATTTTAGCGGCATCTAGCGGTTCGGTTGAGAGTTACACTAATGGCTCAGCCCACTCCTCACCCCTCCCTTTCGAAGAAGCTACGGTGGCTAAAACGGGACAAATACGTCGTCGTCTGAGACAGCAGAGAATAGCCAGAGTAAGCCAAGTATCTGTACCACAATCCATTATAAACCACATCATGGATAAAGTTTACAAAGCCATAGTCAGGTGAGGATCAAGAGTCTTAATATATCATTTAATAATAGTAATTAGCTGATTGTCTCACAAACATAACCAGCACATTTCTCCCCACATAGCAAACCCATAATATAGCGAGGGAGAAGAACCACATGAAACTATCCAACTACATACTTTTTCTAACAGGGTAGTAAAAGTTTAGCCGGCTAATATGAGCTGTTACTGTCGGGGCCAACATGAAATTAATGATTTTTTTTTTTTATTTCCATTAACTAATAGTGAGTTTAATGTTTTATGCAGTGTATTTAGACATACTGCATATTAGGAATGAGTTTGCCTTGTGCATAAACATTGACACGTTCCATGTGACTTCCTGCAGGACTTTCTACTGATGTTCCTGCATCATGTGGCCACCATCTCTCTGATCACCTTCTCATATGTGAATAACATGGCTCGAGTGGGAACGCTTGTCATGTGCCTGCACGACGCTGCCGACGTTCTGCTGGAGGTGATTTCCTATTACATCCATTAAAACCATTATTATTATTATCTAATAATCACCTACTTTACAGCAACATGAATTCCTTGGTAAATAAAGTATTCATTTTAAAGTTACTGATTCAAATGTTATTGTTGGAAAGATTTTTTTGACTGGTCTACATGATAGGGAGAGATCATTTTAATAGCATAGTCCACTCAAAAAATAAATACAAAATTTAACAATAGAGTTCACTGTTTACACCCTCGTGTTATTCCAAACTTGCTTGATATTTTTTCTTCTGGGAAAATCACAAATAGTACAAATAAATAACCATAAAGTACTATAAATGTAGTCAGTATGAGTCATGTGCTATTTTCTAAGGGATAGTTAAGCTGAGAATGAAAATTAAGTCATCATTCACTCACCCTGCTGTTGTTCTAATGCCATATCCTTCTCTTGTTTTTTGGACAAAAAATTAGATTTTTTTTCTTTTCTTTTTGTCCTGCTCACACTCGTCCATAGATAGATAATTAACGAGTCAGAATAATTTTTCATGGAAAAAAGGTTTTTGCTCTGTTTTTCTGAATTAATGAGTTAATTATCCTAGAATTATGAGATATATTTTTCTTGAAAAACATTTTTTTCACTCTGTTTTTTATGCATTAATGAGTTGCTCATAATTTTTGAGATACTCAGGTCATTAATTCAGAAAAACAGAGCAAAAACATTTTTTCCTTGAAAAATAATCTCGTAATTCTGAGATAATTAACTCGTTAATTCCGAAAAACAGAGCAAAAACTTTTTTTTTTTCATGAAAAATTATCTCGTAATTCTGAGATAATTAACTTGTTAATTCAGAAAAAAGTATAGTGTGATCTGCCATTGAAGCCAGCGAATTTATGCACAGGCAATATTAAAAACAAAGACTACGATACGAATATATTATTGAAATGAGCCCTCATGTTTTTCTTGTTGATATAAATCATGCAGTAAGTTTGTGTTTGCAGGCTGCTAAAATGGCCAACTACTCCAAGTGCCAGAGACTCTGCAACGTCCTGTTCGTCATGTTTGCCCTGGTGTTCATCAGTTCCAGGCTGGGAGTGTATCCTGTATGGTAAGACACTCCTGTCAGTAACAGATGATGTGGGTTGATGATGTGTCTGAACCTCTCGTTCTCATCTGTATATCTGAAACGCTCTATTTTATCATCTTTTCCAGCGTTTTTATTTCAGGTTTTGACACCTTCAGTCAGTGTTGTTGCCAAGTAATAGTTACTATGGCTACAGCAGTAGTGATGTAGAAGAGTTCAGAATGAGAGAAAACCGATGGGCTCTTAGTTTTGTACACCTATAATTAGCATTTTTTTCACAAAAGGAAATAGCATTGTGCTTTACCAGACCATTTAGACGACTTTTCAGATTTTAGCTAAAAACGGAGAAAAATGTGTGGCAGTGCTGATTTCCACAAGAAATTATTTTAACCAGTGTTGTTATTGTTATATAAATATAAAAGTATCCATATCCACTGGATGCATATCCAATTTTTCTTCCAGAACTTAGCACCTCTGAATGTGGTTTGATCCAATCACATGATGTGCCTGAAATTAGCTGATGTTAAAGGGATACTTCAGGATTTAGCATTAAGCTTTGTATTAGAAAACCTGTAGTATTTTCGGGAGATTTCGAGACGAGATTTATGTATTTTTTGTCTGGAAAAAAATCCTCCGATGGCGTAAAAATCATCATTTTGCATCATCGGAGGGTGTTATGGCCTGAGGCTGAAGACTACAGTCAGTAGTAGGGTCTGTCCCGCATGTTCTCAAACCCGCCCATAGAGGGCGATCTCACTCACAGAATGAACACACAGTGTCGGCCATCTTTTTTTTGGAAGCTAAGCTAGCAGGCTCTTGTTCTGTGGAGAAAGCTGAGTCGTAGGGGTTACCATCGTCTTTTTGTCCGGCTGTCGATGTCCGGGATTCAGCTTTTGATTTCTGCAGTCGCCATTCATTGTTTACATCATAGACTGTAAAAAAAGATGGACGACGCCCCTTCGCTCTTTTCCATCAGAGAGAACTGAGGCCGCCAGTGTCTCGATATGGCGCTGACATCTCGAACTTGCGTCTGCGCACTTGCGTGTTTGGGGACCAGTCATGCGCAGTCGTGAGCAGGAAGTAAAGCCGCGAAATCAAGGCCCCGCCCTCATTCTGGCTGAATCAAACGCAAGCACACGCCCCGCACTTTCATTAAGTTGCCTCTGTCTGCTTCGTTCCTGTCCAATGATGTCTGCCGATTGCAGAACCTTGTTAAAATAAGGTAAATACAACTACTAACCACATAATCAACATTATTAAAAAACGTTCGCTGGTGCTTCAGTGACTACCTCGCACAGAGGACCTGTCAATCATAGCTGTCAATCATGATGTCACAGCACCGTTATTTTATCATCACATAACTAACTAAAAACAAACTTATTTTAAAAACGAACACTTGAAATTACATAAACGTGATAGAAACTACAGTAAATGATAGAAACTATCTTTGGAAAAAGGATATGTGAAGTGTAATTTAATTGTTTATTTGGTCTCGCGTCCCATTGAATAACATGGGGAGGCGGGGATTATGAGCTATACTAGGTCCAGTCACAGGGGGGCGATCGAGACGTTTTGGCTTCACTTTTGAGGGCTGGTGCGGCACGCTTGGTTTACATGCGCAGCTTTTGTTTCAATCTAACTGAATTCATTCCGATTGGTGAATCTGAATGTAGTGTTTACATGAACGCAAAACAAGTGATCGGTTGATGTGCGTTTTAACATTGCTAAGAAAATTCCCGCTCCTCCGTGAGAGATACGAGACCGGTGCGTCTCACACGTGTTGCTCATCAGTAATCACGCCACCGGCCTCGTGCCGTTCTCCCGCGGCCCTCACTCGTCCCGCTCGCCACAGTAAACATGATGAATGGCGACTGTAAACGCAAAAGCCGAATCCCGGACATTTTGGGCGATCTCTAAACACATTTTCGGGCAGACTTATCACGGAGACTCACTAGTAGCCTAGACTTGTTGTTTAATGACTGCAGCGAAGCAGGTGCATTCTGGGAGTTCTTTCATCCACATAAGCCAAAAATACATTTTCTGGCTTTTCTCAGTCTAGAAAGCTCCAAATTCAAAAATAATTTCACATTTCTTCTACATAAATTCACATTCATCTTTCCAGAGGTGAAGTATCCCTTTAATAGCAGGTGTATTTGCTTCTCACAAATGTCACTACTGTGACTTTTTAAGATCCATTATTCGTTTGACATGATTCTTTTCTTCAGAATGAGTCATTGTGCTTTTTCTTCTAGCTTTCCTCATCAATAATTTAGTGCTGGAAAGACGTTTTATTCACTCACCTCATCTAAGTGTCTACTGTGGCTTTTGAGTACTTTATTGTGTGACTCTAATGGAATTAGGGAAACGGTCTAATCACAGTGTGCGATTAGATTCGGCTCCACGTGAGGAACCGTTGAGTTGATGATGTGAAGTCTACGGTCCTCAGAGTCCTCACTGTCATGTAGTAATAATTATGAAATGGCCTTCACAGAGCTGTTGTTATAGTCCCTGTATTCACTGATATGCTGCAGTGCGAGTTCATGGCAGTTTTGATTCAGTCTTATTTTAAAGGTTAGGAGTCGTGCATCTTGTGCTACAATGCAGCAATGAAGGCTGACCTTCATGATCAGCATCACTCATTTGATTTACATTTGATCTAGTGACCTGCAGAATCTGAAATATTGCTTAGTTGTTTTTACGTTAATCGTTTAAATTCGTTAAAACATCCTAAAACAATTTATTTCCACATCTATATTATCTTTTGAATGCCAGACGGTTCAGAAATGCCAGTGTAGTATTTATTACTATTTTGTATTTATTAAGTCATTTATGATTTTTTTTTAATTAGCATTTATTTTTTCATTTAATTTTAAGTTTTCATTTGAATTTGATTTTTTTTTGTGATTTTGTAATGTTCTTGTCATTTTTATTAATTATCGTTTATTATAATTTTATTTTTATATTTTCTGTTTCTATTAGTTTATTTACATTTCTATTAAGCTATTCTATGTTAGTTTTAGAAATGTTTGTACTTCAGCTTAAACTTATTTAATTTCAGTTTGTTGCCAAAGCAACATTTATAATTTATGTTCAAGTTTAAGTTTACCATCTAATATTTACATTTTATTTCAGCTTTATTTCAATTAACAAAAACATTTACTTAAGAATGGTTTGGTTTCTCGAAAATCTTTTTGCCTGCATGGTCTTAAAGGGATAGTTCACTTTGAAATTAATTTTCGGTATGTTTTAGCTTACCTCAAGGGCATCCAAGATGTAGGTGTCTTTGTTTCCACAGTAGTTTCAATTTTGATATTTTTAGGTCAAACCGTTCTTGTCTGTCAGTCATATAATGGAGGTCTATGGTCACCACCTCAAAGAGCATGCACAGAGAAGTCTAAATTAAACATGATTTAATGACTCGTCATTATAAACACTGTTCGTTTTCTCACACAAACCGCTCGTTCCGTGTGTTAGGCCATCAGAAATGGATGACAAGCTGGACTGGACAGCAAATATGGACACCCTGCTCAGGAAAGGGCAGAGTCGTATGTATTTCCTGAGAAGGCTGAGGTCTTTTAACATCTGCAATAAACTCCTACTGATGTTCTACCAGTCTGTGGTGGCCAGCGTCCTCTTTTATGCTGTAGTTTGTTGGGGAGGAAACAGCAAGAAGAGAGACGCCAGTCGACTGGACAGACTAGTAAGGAGAGCTGGTTCAGTAGTGGGCTCAGAGCTGGACTCTTTGGCAAGAGTAGCAGAAAGAAGGACCCTGGACAAACTGATGTCCATACTGGGTAATGCCAACCACCCAATGTACAACAACTTCATCGGACAGAGGAGTGTGTTCAGTGGTCGACTGCTGTCTCAGCCCAGCTCCACCAACAGACTCAAAAACTCTTTTGTCCCACTGGCCATCAGACTGTACAACAGGGAGTATAATAGATAACTGGACAATTTTCCTACTCCAATCAGGACTTCTTGTACTTTCCATCTGTAGTTGCATGGGTTACCTACATCTGCACTCCATTAGCACTATCTACTGTCCTTGCACTGCTTAGGCTACTGTGGCTACGGTGGTTATAGGGTTTTGTATTTTTAATTTTATTTTAACTTTTTATTTTTAACAGGTTCTATGTATGTATACTTTTATGTATGTTTTTGTTTTTGTACGTTACTGGATACCTGAATTTCCCTCGGGATAAATAAAGTATTAATCAATCAATCAATCAATCAATCAATCAGTGTGTACTTACATTTACGAGTCATTAAATCATGTTTAATTTGGACTTCTCTGTGCATGCTCTTTGAGGTGGTGACCATAGACCTGCATTATATGACCGACAGACAAGAATAAATAAATATCAAAATTGATACTACTGTGGAAACAAAGACAGCTACATCTTGGATGCCCTTGAGGTAAGCTAAAACATACCAAAAATTAATTTCAAAGTGAACTATCCCTTTAAGATGATCTGTGCCAATTTTAGAGCAAATCGGACAAACTATCTAGGATGAGTTTAAACAAGTATGTTTGTCTGAAAATTCTAAATGTTGGAAAAATTCTCACGGTGGAATGTGGAATAGTCTTTAAGGAATCAGAGGAATTCTAGCTGTTATGGTTCAAAAGTTATTAGCATAAACATGAGTGCAACTTTGGACATTTGGTGGCTCTAGTCTAGAGGGATTGAGGTAGAGACTTGAAAATTGCCGTGGTTAATGTTGAGACTGTCCTCTATCTGTGTGCCAATTATTTTCCCACTGATCTCACATAAGGGTTTTGAAGCCAAGGTTGTTGAATATACTTGAAGTAATGGAATGTTGTAATAAAATGTGTTTGTTTTGCAGGATTTTAAACACTACTGTGTTTGAGAGCTGGGAAATCGTTGGGCCGTATCCATCGTGGTGGGTGTTTAACACACTGCTCGTCCTGCTGCAGGCCCTGCACACCTTCTGGTCATATCTCATAGTGCGCACCGCCTACAGGGCCATTTCCAGAGGAAAGGTGAGACTTCAGAAAGTCCATCACCCTTATTGCAAGGGCTTCAATATATTTAGCCATTAAATTAGCAGACAATTCAATTTAAGCTTATTTTTATTTGGGGTTTCGTGATATACCGATATTTTTCAAATGTATAGTACACGTATGATAATTGCCACGTAAATTATCCAGCACCAGTATTGCACCTTAACACTGGTTGCCATCTGTCACAAAACACAAGCAGACAATGCACATTTGAATAAAAAACTCAGGGATTATCATATGTTTACTTCAAATATCTTTAGAGAGCAGTATTTTTTCTATTTTTACCCACAACAACAGGACATTATGGAGCGTTAAACTCACATGTAATTAGTTGAATTCATAATTGACACCGGAGGGCACTCTCGTACAGGACTAATAAATAAAATTTATTATTTATTAGTAATAAGATTAATAAAATTTATGACATTCCAGGACATCTCTAATATTGACAAAGATATCCAGCAATCGCTGTAGCTGAATAAAACTCAGATAGACATTTTTACGGATTAAACATGAAGAGAATTAACACACCATTGTGACAGTATTTGTGTTTTACAAGCCATCTTGGTCATTTTCTAATCTAAAGGATAATGTATATTTATAATGCAATGCCATTCGACTTAGCACACAAGTACACCTATCTACAGACAGCCAAATCATGGCCAAAATCATAGAGTGAACAAGGATTTATTCAGCATGAAATCAAACCCTATTTACTTCAGTAAACGCCAGGGTTATTATCGTTAACTAAAATCATTTAAAAAAAAAACGTACTTGAAACAAACATTAACAGAATTTTGTTTTAACAACTTAAACTTGTTCCATTTCATCTATTTGCTACGGCAACATTTCTTATTTTTATTTAGCTTAACTCGAAATATTAAAATGACTAAAACTAAAACTAGAAGCAATAAATAAAAATTAGATTATAAAAATGACAAAAACAGCAAAATTACTAAAACTTATAGTGAAAACAGAACATAGTAAAATCAAATTAATTCAAAAATATTAACAAAAATTATATTGGCACTAAAATAACACTGGTACACGCTCCTGGTCTTATTGTGAATTATTAATTTGCTGCATGTTTTTGCAAGGAAAATTTTCTTTAAAATGCAATAAATTACTTTATAATAAATTGACATCACCAAGCTGAAGAAGCAAAATGGATATTTATAGGTGTTAAAAGATTGCCGTGGCAAATAGAGACGCCCGTTATTGCTAATGTCTTTAATTCAGATGTACTTCAAATGCATAATGTCTCTCCGTTTGGTGTTTCATAAAAACAAAAAAATATGAATGTATGTAAATGTAAATGTAAATAAGATGAATGTGATGTTACATGAATGACCTCAGCTTTTAAATAAGGCACCCATGATGCTGTGATCAGAAACAGGAAAATTATTTCCATAAAGTGACTCATCATCAGAGAATTAGCGGTTGATAAAATGAAGTCCCTCCCTACTTTGTCTCTGATTGAAGATTATCTTGTGAGCTGCATTTCATGTTGACTCAAAAGATCAGATACTATTAATCTTGGTTTGGTTAACTGTAACCTTGTGCCCGTGCTGTTTTCCTCCTTTTATATATAAATATGCTTTTTCTTTCTTCTCTACTTCACACGCTGCCATAAAAGGCGGGAAAATGGAATCCTTTACATGTAAGTAGTTCATTATAAAAGTGTTCTGTTCTCTGCATGGATGCATTAAGCTTCTTAGAGTCTGATTTTACAGATACACTGCCATTCAAAAGTTTGCTGTCAGTGAGGTTTCAGATTACACGATTTTAGCCCTATTTGGGCACGATCCGTTTGACGTGACGTGGTAGGGTGTCGTGGGGATTCGTAAACGGCAACAGGCGTCGGGGCGCAAGATTCAATCGTATCATCTCGTATAGTGTGTCATAGTGGGCGACAACCTACGTCGCGTCTGCGATGCTTCACGACATAAAGACTAGCATGTTTAATTTTTTTAACGGTCGTCCACGACGGTTCAGTCACATGTATGAGGTTGACCAATAGGAGCACAGAAGCTTTTCCGTACACAACTTTCAAAAATGGCGAAACGAAAGAGAGACGATGGTGCTAACGTTAAAACTAAAAGTAAAAATATATAAGATAACAATATTTTACCTCAAGTTTCTTTGGAGGATTGACAGCCCATACTGTCCTCTTCGAGCAATCCAGGAACGTGTCCATTTTCATTTTTTTTCTGAACACAAGACAGCAAATACAACACCCCCGCTTCATCCGTTGTTTGTTTACGTTCGTTTCCGGAAGTCACTCGCTAATAGTTTCGCCTTTTCGATGACATCACGTGCGCCGTTAAAGACGGCATGCGATGACTGGTCAGAAGCAACGTCTAGTCTGACATGTCTTGGCCACGACAAGATTTTAGGAGTCAAAATCGCGTAATCTGACACAGCGACTATCGTAACAGACAAAAAATCGTGTAGAGAAAGAATGTCTCATTGCAATTAGTTTATTTTTTTGTACATTATCTCAAGTCATAAGAATAGTTTGTATTGTAATCTTAAAGGGATACTCCACTTTTTTTGGAAATAGGCTCATTTTACAACACCCCCAGAGTTAAACAGAAGAGTTTTACCGTTTTTGAATCTATTCAGCCGATTTTCTGATATTTAGAAGAATATCAGTAACCAGACAGTTTCTGGTCCCATTGACTTCCATAGTATATTTTTTCCTACTATGGAAGTCAATGAGACCAGAAACTGTCTGTTTACTGATTTTCTTCTAAATATCAGAAAATCGTCTGAATGGATTCGAAAACGGTAAAACTCAACTGTTTAACTCTGGGGGAGTGGTTAAATGAGCCTATTTCCAAAAAAAGTGGAATATCCCTTTAAGCATATAACCTTCTATAACCTCTATAACCTTCCCAGGTGTCAAAGGATGACCGCAGTGACATTGAATCCAGCTCTGATGAAGACGAGGTTCTTCCTCCCTCTCAGAAACACCACACTAACGGGACCAACGGGGCTCACGGCACCAACGGCTACCTGTCCTCGTCCCCGTGTCCAGACGAACACTAACCACCCGTTTCCCTGGGTCAGATGGTACCCGCATCACCCTTCGTTGTGTCAAACCATGTATGAACATTACCGGTCCGGTCCCGTGCTGGAACTACTCAATAATGTGAATGCAGTTCTGTTTCGGTTGGTCGCTTTTCACAATTTCCCCCAGATGTTTTGTGTTCCGTTCGTTTGCTTTTGTTTTTGTGGTCGTTGATCCTGCGGCATTGGTTATCGAAGCACCTTTTAGATTCAGTGCAGCTCACTCTTTCGTTTCAAGCAGGCGAACGAAAGCGCCGCTCATTCTTTCTTTCATAATCGCGTGAGCATGCTGCTGCGGTCATGTATTCTGGCATCTTGGGAATAGAAGTTTTAGTGTCTTTTTGTATTTATTTATTTTTTGTATCTTTAATAAATTTGCATTTTCCGTGCTGCTGGGTTTTTTTTCCTCTTCTTTCTCAACATACATTCCCCCTTTCCACGACAAGATGGCGGTGCTGGAGCCGGTGCCCTGTCTGGAACCATTCAGCACATTTCCACCGAAACATGCTCTATGCAAGTACAGTAGAGCCAGACCGATATATCGGCAGGTCGATATTATCGGCCGATATTAGGCATTTTCCAAGCTATCGGAATCGGCAGTTATAATGGCCGATAAATGAATATTTCAAAACTAAAATAAAAACGGACGAAACACGCTTGAACCATGTCATGAGTGTTGGAGTTGTATAGTTTGTCCACCAGAGGGCACTCTACAGTCCCTGTTGGCAACACTCGTTGAGTTGGTCACGAGACATACATTGCTTGAATAACAATTAAAAAAACATCCGCATCAATTCTCTTAACTCAAATAAGCATGACTAAATTTGTGACTATCATGTCATATCCAAGCCGAGAGTGAAGCGGAATTAGCTAGTAATAATTACGTTACGTTGTTACAGTGTAGTTGACTGACTGTCCTTTTAACTTTTGACAATGTAACTGAAGTATTTCTTTAATAGCGCGTGACAGTTATAGCAATGAGACGTCTCATCTCTCCTTGGCCCGTTATATTGAAAACGTATGTTTTAAAATTTGCAGTATGACGTAATCCATTGCTAAATTATGGCTCATCATAGACTAGCTAACCACAAAGCTAGCTAATGCCACCATTATCAGTCTGTTCTGTTTCTTTTTAAAGTGCATTATCATATTATTTTAGTTAAAACTCATAAATAAGTACAAATAACTAATGTTAGGGAAATATGTCAATGTTTTGTTGTGCGTTTCTGAAAAAATAAATAAATAAATAAAAATATCGGCCGATATATCGGAATATCGGATTTTAAAACTAACAAATATTTGTATCGGTATCGGCCGATCAAAATCCTTTATCGGTCAGGCTCTAAAGTACAGTAAATGAATTCAAACCACAACATTTTGAAAATGTTTTGCTGCATCTGAAAACACATCAACAGATTAGTATGTCGAAATACACCGTTTTCGAAATTTACCTGGATGACCTTACTACTAGCAATCATTTATGGCATTATTCGGCTCTCAAGATTTACAGATCCCCTGCTGAGCACCGGCCTTGACATGAGTACCAGCATCATTTTCGTAGAAAAGGGGTAATCATTTTAAATGGGAAGAATTACCAAAATCAGTCGATTTACTCAAATTTAGAATTTGTTCAAATTAATCACTATCAATTAGTGGGGTAGTTCTGGTTTGGCAACATTATTTCTGTTTTTTTTTTTTTTTTTTTTTTTTTTTTGAGGTTCTGCATTTATTTGATCAAAAATACAGTAAAACCTGTAATATTATAAATTTCTGTTTTTTTAATATATATATATTTAACATTTTAATTTATTCCTGTAATGCAAAGCTGAATTTTCAGCACAGTCTTCAGTGTCACACGATCCTTCAGAAATCATGATGATTTGATGCTCTACAAACATTTAAGCAAACAGTTGCTTCATATTGTTATTGAAACCGTGATACATTATTTCAGGATTGACAGCATTTATTTGAAAGAGAAAGCCACTTTTTTCACCTTTGATAAATTGAATGCATCATCAGTAAATTAAAGTATTAATTTCTTAAAAAAAATAATAATTCTTACTGACCCCAACATTTTGATGCATTGAAGAAAAATGCACACTTATTGGAAGTATTTTATCAAAGAATCTTTCCTGTCTTTCTAAAACCATATTGGATTCCACCTCATTTAAGGACAGTTTTAGGAGGAAATGTTTGATATTATTTTCTCAGTAAATCCCAGTCATATTTCCAAATACATAGTGCATCATCAGGCCCATCATAAATACGGTTTGCTTTTATTACTGTGCACAGTAATATTTCAGAAACAAGGTACAAATGAGATTATGAAATATATCAAATAGGGCTGTCAAAAGATTAATCGTGATTAATCGCATCCAAAATAAAAGTTTGTGTTTACATAATATATGTGGGTGGACTGTGCATAATTATTTTGTGTGTATATATATATATATATATATATATAAATACACACACATGCATGTATATTAAAGAAAAAATATGATTTATATTCTTATTTATATTTATATATAATATAAATTATACATAAATCTATATACAGTATATACATGAATTTTTTCTTAAATATATACAAGCATGTGTGTGTATTTATATATATAAAATAATTATACACAGTGCACCCACATATATTATGTAAACACAAACTTTTATTTTGGATGCGATTAATCGTTTGACAGCCCTAATATCAAACTGTCACACTGTTTTGAGACCAACATACAATAATGTTTTTTTTTTGTTAAGTTTAAAAAATATTCACCCCGTTTTCCACATGCATTTGTTCATCATTCAGCCGAGCTTTATTAAAGCCTTTGATTTGAGCGTTTTAATGCCGTTTCTTTCAGTGTTGGGAAGGTCGCTGCTGCTGTCTGTTTAAAGCTGGAGAAGCGCTACAGCTAATTAGCCGTCATCTTATTTGCACTGCAGACAGGTTGCTGTGTTATGTGGTTTACATTTGATGTCAAAAAGGCGAAGAATTAAAAAAAAAGACAACTGTATTCTCTGCCTTCGCTGGAAAACTGATTATCAGCGGTACTAATGAATTATGTTGCCATGTATTTTAAATAAACACAACAGACCAAAACCCTTCTGGCTGCTTTTATGTGTCTGTATCTCTAATATTACACCTAATACTTCATGATTAGTTGCAAGGGATAATTTGTCATTTTATTTCCAAGCATTTTTGGATTGAGTTATCCTTTAGCAGGAGAAAATGAAACAAGTAGAAAATGAAGTGATAAGAGGAAAACTCATAAAAACTGTTCTGGAATAGGCTACAACACCCTCTAAAGAGCTCCGAACACCCAAACTAATAAATACAACTTAATATAACTAAAAACAACAGACACAGAAGAGATCAGCTGTAGGAACAACATATTACCATAACCACATAGAGGAAAAATATAGTGGGCTACCAGCTATGTAAAGAACAGGTAGAAGAGCCAACATGGGGTCACTGTAAGTGTTTCAAAAAACAAATGGGGACAAGATAATTTTTATTTTATTTTTACTTTACTGAATAGCTTAATTGTTAGCCTATGTCTACTTTATCAAAACGGTTACACAAGTCAAGTGCAAAATATAAATTAAAGTATATACACGAAATTATACAAATGTATTATTTGACCAATTTTAAAGTTTTACAACATTTTCTTCCTAAAATCCACCTAGAAATCCTACCCCATGTTGGGATCAGGATAATCCTGTTTTTTGGATCAAAGTTATCCAAATCCCACTGACAAGTTTTGAACAACACAAACTGAAGGTTTGATCCAGATTAAAACTAGGATTGGATTCCCTGATCTAATCTGTTTTCAGATTCCTTCTTTCCCTTTTACACAACCCATTGTCAACATTTGATCCAATCCGATAACCAAAATCCGATCAGCTTACCTTTGAACAACTGGCCCATGGGTATCTAATCAAAATGGATGTTGTTTTTCCTTTACCTCACTCATTGTACTTTCCAAATATTTAACTCTATTGGCCAAAACCATTGAGATATGACTTTCATCCTCCTCTTCAGGAGGCGGGGGACCTCATTAGCCTCATCGTCCTGCTCAGGTTCTAAATAAAGACTCCTAAATGATTGAATCAGATCTTGTATGCACTCTAAAAAATGCTGGGTTGTTTTAACCCAATTTTGGGTAAAATATGGACAAACCCAGCCAATTGGGTTAAAAATATAATTTAAAAATGTAACCCAATGGCTGGGTTTGTCCATATTTTACCCAAAATTGGGTTAAAACAACCCAGCATTTTTTAGAGTGTGGGCTCTCACACACCGTTAATTCTTCTGCACTATAATTAGGTACTCTTTGATACACACTCCAATCCTTGGCAGGATCATCCATTTGGAAATAATATGAGGAAGCCTACTTTTCAGGAGAGTAAACACCAAACAATGTATACCACTTTGGTGGTACATAAATAAAACACATATACACACTCAACATTATCCAGAATGTCCCTGTTTCGGCACCGTAAAGCGTAACATACCATCTTAAATTTCAAAAGATAGAACGAAACCACTGTAAAGAGGAGAGGTAGGGTACCAACCATTGAGTACACAGTGATTATATTTAAATGCCAAACAAGTAACAACAAATGTATTCACCCTCCACAACATCACACACAAATCAATTCATTGAAATCAGTCAATGGTTTGCGTGATAGAAATACCTGAGTTTCCAACGCTGTTTGTCATAAACCTCCATTGTTGTAATGTTCCAAATGTTTGAACCGTTCCAAAGATGGCAAACTCAGCTGGGGTAATCCATTGGTAGTTCCCACGCACATTACGCAGTCAAACTGGCCAGAAGAGAAGCTCAATTAGAACATATGGCTTCAATGAATGGCAAAGAAAAACTATTTCCCACCAAAAAGCCAAACCAAGGACAATGAGGTAGTACTCACATACTTACCTGTGCCTTAACTTCACTTCTTCTCTACAATTGGCATCCATCCTCACAACTGTGTACGCTGCCCCCTTGTGTATCGGAAAAGCACTAACAGTGAATTTAACCAAGAACAGTTACACACAAACACCTTAGGGCCAGTTGTTCAAAACATTTAATCTGGATCAAAATGATCCGTATTTGGAAATCCCATTTTTCCTATCCAGGATCAGGTAATCCGTCTTACTTTTATGCCGGTTTTTCAAAGCAACATTGGTCTGGATCACCCTGATCCAGATACACAGTTTTCAAGATTACCAAATCCGGATTACCAGTGCTCTAAATAGGACAACATATCACAATGTTGGGCTACCAGCTATGTAAAGAACAGGTAGATGAGCCAACATGGGGTCACTGTTAGTGTTTCTTATTTTGAGACAAAACACAAATGGGGACAAGATCATTTTTATTTTATTTTTACTTTACTATACTGAATAGCTTAATTGTTAGCCTATGTCTACTTTATCACTGTTACAACAGTTACACAAGTCAAGTGCAAAATATAAATAAAAGTATATACACTGAATGATACAAATGTATTATTTGACCAATTTTAAAGTTTTACTACATTTTCTTTCTGAAATCCACCTTGAAATCCTACCCCCCTGTTGGGATCAGGATAATCCTGTTTTTTGGATCAAAGTTCTCCAAATCCCACTGACAAATTTTGAACAACACAAACTGAAGGTTTGATCCAGATTAAAACTAGGACTGGATTCCATAATCTAATCTGATTTCAGATTCCTTCTTTCCCTTTTGAACAACCCATTTTCAAGATTTGATCCAATCCGATAACCAAAATCCGATCAGCTTACCTTTGAACAACTGGCCCCTTAAGGTGCATTGCACAAGTCTCTGAGTTTTTGCAGAACTACGCCCACTCTGGTGACAAGCGAAACTGCAACCAGAGGTGTGCACGCTCATGGACCGCACGGCCTCACAAATCTTTTGTTACAGTCATAATGTCTTCAGAGGTAATAAAGTTATAAATATGCAAGTGATTTTAAATATATGAAAGGAAAGAAATGTTGAAATGTTTCAACAGCATCAGCATGGCTAGGAAAATCCCCTTATGAAACCTTTATTGTAAGCCTAATTTATAATTCCATTTGTGTTATTTCAAAGTTTTAAATTATTATTCTAAAATGTTTCCAGACTTTTGACTGGTCATATACATCGTATACATAATGCCTCCTGTTGGCAACAAGACAAACGTCAAGCCAAACCTTCATGCAAAGTGATTTCTATAGGACTGATCCTGCATTACGCCACTCCTTTGGTTTTTATGGTGGGTTAATGATGCAGTAATCTTGTGCACAGACACACAGGTGATTTCCGCATGCATTCTTCAGGAGTGGAGAGAGGTCAAAGTTTGAACAGCAGAGTTATAGTTCCACCGGTGTGAAGATGAAGGACCCGCTGAGCAGCTGTACTGTGAGTCTATTCTAACTCTTACTTATGTGTTCAACTACTATCTTGATATCTGCTGGAGAAAATAATAGAGTACAGAAGAGTTTCTCCATTTAAAACACACTTTAAAATCGGACTCATTCACATTTACATTCTGAAGAATTGCTTATTATTAACTAGTCTAGAAGAGTAACGTTTGTCAAGGCTTTGCTGTTAACCTGAAATCTTTTCCTTAAAACTTCCACTGATAAGTTTTTTTTAAATCCTCTAAGTTTGAAAGAGTGGATAGAGACAGACCGATTGATTTATAGAGGAAAATTCAGAGATGTTAGTCGTGGTTGCTAGGGAGTTTTGTCTGGTTGCTAGGGTGTTTTGGTTCAAAGTGATTTGCCAGGAAGTTGCTAAGCAGTTACTGCATGGTTGCTAGGACATTGCTGTTCTCTTGAACATTGGTGTTAGATTTTTGGTAATTCAAAATAATGTTCAATGAAAAGCATTAAAAAATCTTAAATGGAAAATAAAAAATGTTGCCGACTAAATGAAATAAGATAAGTCTGTGTAAGTACCAAAATTACTAAAACTTAAATTAAAATAAATATTCCGCGACCCGGCCCCGGATGAGCGGAAGAAGATGATTATGATGATGATGAAAATAAATATTTAAAAATAAAAAATACTTTTTTTTTTAGAAATAAGAAAAACAAACTTTAACACTTAAAAACTCATTTTAAGACAGACCGACAGACATATACAACAATGGATGGATGGATGGATGATGGATGGATGGATGGATGGATGGATGGATGGATGGATGGATGGATGGATGGATGGATGGATGGATGGATGGATGATGGATGGATGGATGGATGGATGGATGGATGGATGGATGGATGGATGGATGGATGGATGGATGGATGGATGGATGGGTAGACAATGGACGGACGAACGGACGGACGGACGGACGGACGGACGGACGGACGGACGGACGGACGGACGGACGGACGGACGGACGGACAGACAGACAGACAGACAGACAGACAGACAGACAGACAGACAGACAGACAGACAGACAGACAGACAGATAGATAGATAGATAGTCAGTCTCATGGTTTACTGCTTCATTAAACTGTATGGTTTGTTTCAGTATAATCTGCTATATCAGGACCTGAAGAGAATCTCTAAGAATGGCGAGTATTTCTGCAAAGAGCTCTTGGCCGTGTTTCAGCAAAGGTAACATACGAACTATGCTCTCTTCTAACTTCTCCTTTATTGTAGTACTTGACCTCTATGGCTAGATCACATTAAAGATACTCGGCTTTCCATTCTCAGAAGAAGAAAATGAAATTGAAAATAATATAAAAGTTCTCCTGAAAATGTGCTTAAAAAATGTTCAGGGCAGAATCTCAAAGACCCTCAGCTGGACCAATACAACTGAAGTGACACGCTTTCCTCTGAATTTAGATCTGAACTGGAGATCAACTATTCAAAGGGACTTCAGAAAATCGCAGGGAAACTCCTTAAAGTTTCGAAAGAGATGAGCGACAAGTGAGTGAGCACGTCTCCATCAAACCACTGATCTATATAATGACATTCTATATAGGTCAGTGCATCAAACCCGGAGTTACTCTGGGATTTAGGAATCACCTTCACATGAATAGAAACAGGGCGGTTTGCATTTCTAATGTCTGCATGATTTGTGCGATTTTTATAAATTGAAACAAGTAAACTAAGTCAAATATAAAAAAGTTAAAAAGATTAAAAAAATAAAACATGTTTTGATTTGTCTTTCTTTCTTCAGTCGAAAAGAAATTAAGGTTTTTGATGAAAACATTCCAGTATTTTTCTCCATATATTGGACTTTACTGGTAACCCAAGGGTTTTTGTCAAAAAGACACTTTCAGTACAAACTGCAAACTGTTCAAAGGGCTTTAAACGATTCCAAACGATGAATAAGGGTCTTATCAAGCGAAACGATCGCTCATTTAAAAAAAAAAAAAAAAACAGAGTTTAAGTTTTAAAAGCTCAAATACTCACCTTGCTCTGTTCTGTGATGCGGTTTCGTGTAGCGACTCTCCTGTTCGAACTCGTTTATCAAAATGAACGAATCTTTTCCCGAGTCAAATGGTTCATTTCGTTCGTTGAAATGAGCAAATGACACGAAAAAAGATTCGTTCACTTTTATAAACGAGTTCGAACAGGAGGGTCACGATAATCTATTCTATTTTAAGGCCTGTTGTTTTAATTTAAACCCTGCCCAGGAAACGACCCAATAGATTATGAATAGTTGCTGTTCATGTCAATTTTAGACTTGTTTTTAGTGAGAAGTTGACTGCATCAGCAGTGCAGGTTCATATCTGATGCTCATTGACAGTTTTTCCTCTTCAAAGCTCCACATATCGTGCGTGGTCCTTCATTTCAGATGAAATGTACGCCTCAGCAGATGCTCACCGGTATGACACTTCACTGGATGGGTACGCTCTTTTTATTATTCATGTGAGTTGCTGTTGTGTATTTATGGGCTTACTCTTTCAGCATACTGGGAAATGCTCTCAACCAAGATGCTATTCAGAAAATCCGTCAAATCCTAGATGAACACGGCAAAAGAAAAAGACCGGTATAGCACTTCATTTTTATGCAACGTATGCATACTGTATATTCATTTACAGCAGCATGTTTACATTAGTCTTGTTTGTACACAGCTTGACAATGCCGTTGAAAAGTCAGGAAAGCTTGTTCTTACAAACTGGAGTGAGCAAATTAAGGTCAGAAAATACTGTGTTTTCTAATTCTGAGGTATCAAATCAAATGAACCCGATATTACTGTAAAAAAGGAATTCAGAAGCAGTTTTGCCACGAGGAGAATACGTTTTGAACAGAGATGTCTGTTTCTACAGCTGAAGAAGAAGCTGATCGGGTTGACTCGAGAACATGAAGCTCTCTTTAGCTTTGTGGAGAAAAATAAGCAAATCAGTACAGAGAAAGAAAAACAGAAGGTATTTGTGATTGTTCATTGACAGCGGGGAAAAAAAAACATAATTTTTACATTAAAAAAACGACAGCTATGGTTGCCAGAACTTTACTGTCAAAAATATGGTAGCAACGTTATTGGTTTTACAGACTTAACTTAAAATTTACGGTAATAAACCGTATTTCATTATCTGATATAATGTTAATTTACCACCCCGTTGAAGTATTGATATTTGTTTTGTACCATTTTATACACTGACAACCAACAATCATTACAGTAGAGATAAGAGTCACATGATCAATCAAAGATCATCATAATCTCTTCCATAAGAAGGTTAATATTTATATAAAGAAGCTGCAAAGTGTCATTCACACAAACATTAAACGACATCATGGTAAAAAAAATGCAATAAACATTAATTTAACAACATTAAATGTAACATAAACCCTAATGTACACAAAAACAAAAAATCACACAACAAAAGTGCCACACAGGGAATTGTGGGAATGTCAATTTACGATTTTTCACTTTAAATTATACGAGTTGTTCTTTTTCACTTTCAAAAACTGTAAAGTTAACGGTATTTTACAGTAAAATTACATTAAATGTACCATGAGATCTATCACAGTTATTTACCGTATATAGTACGGAAACGTTCTGTTAACCGATTAACAGTTTTGCACTGTAACATTTTTACAGTCTTTTACTGTTAAAATTACGATAATTTTTTTTTTTTTTACAGTGGTAATATAATGCCATTCATTTTTGTCCAGATGTTTAACAGATTGACTAAATCAGCAGAGCTTCAGGCCAGAGTTGATGAGGAATACTTCAACACCAACATGGAGGGTCTCCACATCCGTCTGAGGCTGGAGAACACACTGAAGACCTGCTACCAGGTTCAGGCTGTTTTCAACATATTGATATTTTTTTTTCTCTTTTAGCCATTGCATTTTGACTGATTTAGTGCTGCATTTCAGATCGTCCAGGAGCTCGAGAAGCAGAGAATAGAGACTCTATCCGACACCCTAAACAAGTACAGCCTCTTCATGACTGTATACGCACAGACCGTCATTCACGTGAGCACTGTCTTTCAATTCAGGAGTGTGAATTTGAATTGAAATGGCCACAAGCTGTACTTTTATAAAGTACTGTACTTAAAAAAAAATAATTTACTTTTGCCATACAGTACCACAAAATTAGGGCTGTCAATCGATTAATCGCGATTAATCGCATCCAAAATAAAAGTATATATTTAAGAAATATTAATATTATATATTTAATAATATATTATTATTGTATATATTTAAGAAATATTTTCATAATATTTTCATGTATATAAAGATTTATATATAATTTATATTATATATAAATAATTTTTTTTTCTTCTTAAATATACATGCATGCATATATATATATATATACAAAATAATTATACACAGTGCATCCACATATATTATGTAAACACAAACTTTTATTTTGGATGCAATTAATCACGATTAATCATTTGACAGCCAACAAAAATGTCCACAGTTACACTTATAATGACTATATACTTTAGTATTTTGTTTAAAATTTTAATTATTTTATAATTAGACAAATTTAAAGACTTGAGTAAATAAAAATATTCTGGGAAATTAACCTGCTACCGTTCCATGGTGTTAAATCAGTTAAAAGGTCATTCCAGATATAATGCAAATATATGTAAAAGAAAAAAAAATGAACGGTAACACTTTACAATAAGGTTTCCTTCGTTAACATGAACTAACAATGAAAAATACTTTTAGAATGTTAATTAATGCATACATTATCTAATGTGATTCTTGTTTCGATTTTCATTGAAGTAGTTAAACTGACTTTTTGATATTTTTGGTGGCAGAGTCACAAACAGATCGAGCAGGCCGTACGGAGGGTTGATGTGGAGAAAGACATTCAGTCACTGGTCGAGGATGTTGGCGCTACAGCGGACGAGAACAAAGCTGAATTTCTCTTGGCTGACTACTTCGTAAGTCTTTGAGTTTATAGCACACATTCATGTGGAAGGAATTTTTAATGAAATAGGTTGTGTGTGTGTGTGTAGGAGGAAGAAGGAAAAACAGTGATGGGAAAAGACAGAAGGAAAGATGGCATCAGGACCAAGCTTCAGCGTCTAGAGGACTGCATCACAAAAACTAAAAGCGACAGAGAAGGTCTGGCTCTTGTAGGCTGGGATTTTTTATTTATTTTTTGTCTAAAGGGGGCTTAACAATTCAGAGGGGGTGCTAAAATAATTAAAAAGTGTCCTTCAACATCCAGCATTTCATTTATTTAATTTTCCATTTTACCTAAGAACTATAAACTCACAAGGTCACATTGTAAAGTGAACAGATATTAAGCACGTTTTCAATTTCTTTATTATCACCGTATCAGCTCTTTGAATCAATAATGGTTTATTCAAACCTGCCGGCTGACATTCCCAACCACTGAGCAGAAGAGATAATGAGGGCTTTAAATCTGCAGTGAGTGAACCAATGCGTTTTTTGTGCTTTTGGTGAATCTGAATGTAGTGCATTCTGCAAAGCAAGTGCATTCTGGGAGTTGTTGTCTTTCATCCACATAAGCTAAAAATATATCATCTGGCTTTTCTCATTCTAGAAAGCCCCAAATTCAAAAATAATTTCACATTTCTTCTACATAAACAACATTTTAAATACACATTCATCTTTCCAGAGGTGAAGTCTCCCTTTAATTAGGATCGCTGCTAATGCGCACTGTACCTGAGTGATGACTCCCATTAAGATTTATTAAATCTTATTTTAGGTTTTAAATTATTTTTTCTGTCCCTCCATTGATAGCTACGAAACTTTGATGCTTCAAAAAGCTCATAGAGAGATTGTAAAACTAATCCATATGAATTGAGAGGTTTAGTCCAAAGACTTGATTGCTTTATATGGTGAACAGATTTAATTTAGGCTTTAAATCACATATAAACAGCGAACATAAACAGAAGCTCAACCGAACGTGCTTGACACACAAGAATGAATCTCATTGGTTTTTGCTGAAGCTACTACTTTAGAAGAGGACATCTGATTTTTTTTTTAAGTGTGATATGAGCCCTTTAAATAGAACTGGTTGATTCCTCAGAGATCTTATTAGGTGGTTCTGTCCTGTTATGACATCTAGCTCAACGCTGACACTAATCTGGTTTTCAGGTTTAGAGAAAATGGTTAAAGTAAGCACAGAACAACCAAACTTCTCAAATAAAAAAAACTTGGAGGAAACAGAACAGTTACTGGACGAGGTGAGATGTTACATTTCATTACGTTTTGCTAAATTAAGTATTTACTTCAATTTTTTTAAATGAAATTTTCTTTCAGACTTTTTGACCCCACTGTGTTTAAATATCTTATCAAAAATGTGGTATTCAGTAAATAGGTCTTAACAAACCAAACACTGATTGATCTCTCTCAATAGGCCATTCTCAAACTGGACCTTTTAGAGGCGACGCACTGCAAACTGACTCACAGTCTGACGGAGTTAGAGGGAAAACCCAAATCAAGACATCGCTTCAGTGACAGCATCACTAAATGGAAAGAAAGGGTGAGTTTTACACATCCTACCCTGAAATCCAACTGTTCAGTTCTAGACACATTATTTTGTTTGTTGAAATAAAATTGATGCTAATGATTCACTATGTAACTTTTGGCCCTCTAACGGTTAAAAAAATAAAACGGCATTTGTTGCGGAAGAATATCGTTTTGGTTGTGTTTTGCATTAAATACGTTTTTTTTCTCGTAACAAAAAAAAATCTATTAAAAAAAATGTAAAAAAAATTAGCATTTCGAGATTAAAGTCAAAACATTTCGAGATTAAAGTAGAAAAAATTCAAGATTAAAGTCGAAACATTTCGAGATTATAGTCGAAACATTTCGAGAATAAAGCCGAAACATTTTGAGATTAAAGTAAAAAAAAAAAAATGGGATTAAAATCGAAACATTAAGATAAAAGTCAAAATATTTCGAGATTAAAGTCGAAAAAGTTCAAGATTTAAGTAAATAAATTTCGAGATTCAAGTCGAAACAAATTTCGAGATTAAAGTTGAAACATTTCGAGATTAAAGTCGAAACATTTCGAGTTTCACACTAAGTGCATATTTTGTGTAGGTACTGCAGGGGGGTGCATAAATAGAATAAAATAAAAAAATCAAATATGGTTAATTTTGTCATATATATATAGACCATTTCAAAAGATGTAAACAACACTGGTCCAGAAACACTTCCTGTTACAGTTTGTAATTGTTTTCTTTATTTCACATGTAAAGAAAACATCTTAAAGAAACTTTTTTAACTTTTTGATTCAATTTAAAATGTTCTGTTGGTTGTATTTTACCCCAGCTTTTATGTAGTGTTAAAAAACTGAAACAGGAAGTACTTCTGGACCAGTGTTGTTTACATCTTTTGAAATGGTCTATATAGATTTAAACTCTGAAATCATCCTTGGCTGATTGTGATTCATGAAAAACCACCACTAAACATGCAAGTCTTGATGAATCCAGGACATGGAAAGCAATATAAACACAAGTGGGTTAACTGAGAAAATAGGTCAACGCTAGTTTGGCATCATATTTTGTTTATACACTTTGTTGACTGTAATATATATGTTTCCCCAAGGCTGCAGGGTGGAGAAAGACAGTATCACAATTTTTGGAAACCAGGTTTAGCTAAAAAACCTCCATATGATTCACAAGTTTTTAAATTCTATGTGATTTTGCTCCAGGACTGTGAGCACAGCGTAGTGCAGCTTTCCCGGCCTATGAGGATCAGAAAGACTCCGTTCAGATCCCGTCAGTCCATGAGGACCAATAAGAGTGCGCTGACTAACCAAAGCCCTGATAGGACAAGCAAAGAGCCCTCGAATGAGACGACCAAAGTCGATGATCAACAGAGTGGTACGGTTAATGGATGCGTGACTGAATCTGAAGAGGATAAAGTGTGTTTATCTTCCCTTCCATTCAAGGATTTTCTTAACACACAAACTGATTTATTAAACAGGTGCAGAATTCTGCTCAGTCGGCAGATGCAAGGCTTTATACAGCTTTACATCCGAAAGAGAGGACGAGTTAAACATTACTGAAGGTAATATGGCAGTTCATCTTAATACATCATCTCTCAGCACCTGCTTTCTGTTGACTCTCCCTCTTCAATCTGGCAGGAGACGTACTGGATATCTTTCAGAAGGACGACACGGGCTGGTGGTTCGGTGAGCTGAACGGACAGAGAGGACATTTCCCTTCCACGTACGTCGAAGAGCTGCCCGTTTTTACTGCGATGAAGTCATCTGAAGCTTAGCTTTAAAAGAGCATGTGAAAGAAAAAGGTCACTGACCTCAGTGCCACTGAATTATGATTCATTCATGCTGTAGAGTTAAACACACTTTAAACTAATTGCGTTCCCATGACCTTTCCATGTGATTACAGGAAAAGGGACTTTTAAAAATCATTCAATTGAATAATTTCAACAGATTCACTGACTCCAAAGAACAATTTACTCACCAATCATACATTACCGCAGCTTGTGTGTAGAGTTACGGCATATCTAGCCGAGTAAATATTTTAGAGCAGAGCATAAAATGTAATATATTAAAATATATTTGCTACAAAAATTCCTATTAAGTCTGGAAAGTCTTTTTTAGGGCTGCGCAAAAATTAATTCCGATTAATCGCATCCAAAATAAAAGTTTGCGATTACATAATATATTTGTATAACTATTTTGTATATAAATACACACATGCATGTATTTAAGAAAATGTTATTCATATATAAAATATTTATATTTAAAGCAGATTATGTATATATATATATATATATATATATATATATATATATATATATATATATATATATATATATTATACATGCAAATAACTCCTAAATATATACATGCATGCATATGTATTTATATATACAAAATAACTATACACAGCACACATAAATCTATGTAAACACAAACTTTTATTTTGGATGCAATTAATCACAATTAATCTTTGCACAGCCCTACTTATATATATATTCTTATAAAAGGTCATGTTTTCAGGTTTTTCATGACCATGGGAAGCCTATCAATGAAATACAAGAGTGTGGATATAAAACATTTGATCAAAATCTATTGTATTGTGAAAAAAAATATCGATTTTATTTTCACAGTAATAAACCACAAAATGCAAATGGTTTAGAACTTCTTGTCACTGTAGTATAAAACTAAATTAAGACATTTCAAAGCACTTTTTTAAAAACATTTGTTAAGTTTATTGCTAAAATTACAAATCAATAAATGAATGTACAAAAAATTTAAGGTAAATAAAAGCTCAATATGCTTAGTAATGATATCTACAAATATGGTGTCTGAGTCTGACTGCTTTAAACGGATATGAAATGAACAGTTAGCTTCGGTTCATTGGTCAGGCCATCTTTGCGCCACTGTGAAGCGCCACAAACTCTCTCCGGATGTTAGCGAGGAAGGCGGAAAAGTTGTTGGTCTCCTGCAGTCTGCGTTCTAGATGTGCCATTTTCTCCAGTGGAGGGTCACAAGAGATGACTGAGGGGAAATATAATCACGTTATACAGTGCTTAGTTTTGTCAGTCTCGCACATTATACAATATTTTTTAAAATATAGGACTCAGTAGGTTTAAAAAAAAATCATAATCTTTTACTCAGCAAGGATATTGAACTAAATTGACAGCAAAGACATTTACAATGTTAAAAAAGATTTAGATTTAAAATTGGTTGCCACGAAAATGTTAATCAACAACTTTTTTTAAACATAGATAATAATAATAAATGTTTCTTGAGCAGCAAATCAGCATATAATAATTTCTGAAGGATCATGTGACACTGAAGATTGGAATAAATTACATTACTGTTTTCACTGTGTGTTTTCATCTAAAAAATGCAAGGCCCTGGAAAGTTGAAGTTGAAACATATATAGATAAATGGCCTTGAAAGTGCTTGAATTTATTTTGCGCACATTTTCTGGAATAAAAAAAATATCCATATTAATCCCTCCGGTCCGCTAATGTGTTATTTCACTAACATTGTGTTTCCTGCATGAGGTACTTTGTGTTGTACAATGCCACGTTCACACAAAACTACTACCATGGTATACCAACGTTTGTTATTGGACACAACACATGTGTCCCACATTAAGTTCTTGAAATTGAGAGTATTAGACCTGGAAAGTCCTTGAATGTAAAGCTAACCAAGGTGTGGGAACCCTGAATAACATTTTACCAGTATAAACCAATGCTGGGGCCAAATCACATGCAAGAGGAAAATCAGGTTTAATTTAACCAAAAAAAAAAAAAAAAAAAATCAAGGATGAAAAACAGATCAGAAGATAGATACTTACTGTGGTAAACGCCCTCTGCATCAAGCTGGAGGAGGAAGGTGTGGACCATGTCTGGATCTTTACGACTGATGTTCCTGAAGACAAACTGCAGCTTCTCACCTTTAAATCAACAGATGTTGGTGATACACCATCAAAACTTGCATCTCCATGTATGAGACAATTATAAAAATGCTTTTTTCTCACAAATTATAGATTCAACAACAAAAATTTGAGTGAAAAAGCATGATTAGTGATCTAGAAATAGTGTTAAATGTTTTTCAAAATCCTAAAACTTTGTTAACTTCCAGGTTTGATTCATACTTTTGAACCGCAATCTATTTTAATGACGTATTTAACACATGATGAAAGAAAAAACATCAACTTCTTACTTCAGTCATATGCTATAGTTTAGCACAAAGACTTTACCTTGGATTTTTCTGATCTCAAGACTGAGGTGTTTCTGAAAGACGTCTTTACACTTGTTCAGCTTCTTCAGTCTGTCCTTGTTGGCTTTGTTTTGGGACTGAATCACTATAAAACAAGCATTAAGGACATCAGCAAAAATAAACCTTTATCTGTTGTTACTATCACGTGCAGTAAATTAAGACTTCTTATGAAAACATTTATGAACAAATAAAACTCGTATCTATTTGTTTTATTGGGTATACAACATGCATTTCATTCAATTATATTCTTAGTAAATGATTCGCAAAAGATTCAGAGTTTCCGTGCAATTATTTGGTTATTATATTGTTTTACTTGCATTTACGAGTCATTAAATCATGTTTAATTTGGACTTCTCTGTGCATGCTCTTTGAGGTGGTGACCATAGACCTCCATTATATGACTGACAGACAAGAACGGTTTGACCTAAAAATATCAAAATTGTAACTACTGCGGAAACAAAGACACCTACATCTTGTATGCCCTTGAGGTAAACTAAAACAAACCAAAAATTAATTTCAAAGTGAACTATCTCTTTAACAGATAACTATCTCTCCACCTCCTTTATTTTAAGTGTGAACCATTAAGGCCAGGATACACCAAGCCAACAGTCAGACGCCAGGCTGTTTCTAAGCGTCGGTCAGCTTAGTTTTTTCAGGTTGAATCAGCATCGGGCCAGCTGTGAAATAGTGAACTTTGGCTGTTCAGCTTAGAACGAGTCAGATGACGATAATAAAAGTGAAAGTGATGAATGTCAAGACGGTACAGACAGAAAGCAGTTATAATTTTATGTTTTCTTACCTGAGCATTTGAATGCACAAATATTTTCATAATAACATGAGCCGACTAGAATGAAAAAAAGTGATCAGGGTGATTGTTATTAAAAATGTTAAGCACGCGCTGCCATGTTTACTGTTTTTATATCTGCAGTCCTAGTTTTTGTTTCCCTTTTTGAATGACAAAATAAGACTATTGATACCAATTGATGCCTGCTGATATAGACTGATGATAACATACACGCAGACTCACAACGCATGTGCTAATTGACAGCCACTTTAGTCCTTTTGGGGTTCAAGCGCAGCTTTTTGGCCGGGACACAGCCGACGCGAGCGACCGCTAGTTCTTTGACGCTGGTTTGGTATGTCCCAGGTTTTACACATCAACATAAAGGCTATGACAGTGCATGAGAGGAAAGAGAGGCCTACATACATTCCCTGTTTCTGGCCTGATCCTTCTTGAGCTTGTCAATTCTCTGAAATAAGAGTGCTTTGTGATGCTCCTTGTCTTCAATCTCCGACACAACCTCAAGCTGTTCAGCACTCTTTTCTTTCAGTAAAGATGACTTCTCCTTCAAATCTTAAAAAAAAAAAAAACATTATAGAAACATAATTGTGGTCATTTAACTGCTTATTGCAGATGGGATGTACTGTATATTAAAGTGTCAAACTATTGTGCCAGTCAACATATTACCTTGTTTGTAAGCATGTATCATGTCAAACATGGTTTCATCCTCCTTGCATTTCTTAAAGCAAGTATCTGTAAGAAAAAATAAAAATCAACATTTATCAAACATATAAATATTTGATGTGTAAATGCTTAGTTTTAATATCAAACTCTGTAATTAATAATGAACAAAACATAAAATGCAATGATAACAGAGCAATGGATGAATCATGTTTGTTTCATACATTTTAAGACATTTTTTTTAAATGATGTATATATAATCAAATAAACCTAAGTTGTTCACTAACTTTGTGAAATATTAAAACGTTTCAACATAAAAGTTATTCTTATGTTTACTATTAAAGATTTCACAGCAAAAAGAAACAGGAACAACAACCAGAATGCTGTATGTTTTACAATTATACTAAAATGCCTTTTAGTAGCTAAAAAATGCATAATCTATCAATCAGACACAGAAGGCATGTAGTAGATTGTGTGCAACAGGTTTTATGAATGAATGCCTTTATTGTCATTGTACTTTACAATACAACGAAATTTGGCTTTTAGATCATGCTGGTCATATTTAGAGGCCTTCATGTGTAAAATATGATATAGTATGCTTTAAGATTAAAACCAACCAAATTGACCCTTTTAATGCATGTTCTTGTTCAGGTTTCATTAGTGCATTTTATTCCAAATGTTGAATTGTGAATATTATGAGTTGTCTATGAATTTTTCAATTCTATGAATCAGTTTTCACAGAATTGTCCATTAAACATTCATAAATACAGACATTACTGCCTGGTTTCACAGACAGGGCTTAGATTAAGTTACATTAGCATATTAAAGTATTATTAAAGTTTTTATAATCATGCCTGAAAACAAAACATTACCGTTGTGCCTCTTGAGACAGAACAATGACATCCAGTGACATTTTAAGATATCTCAGTGCAAGTTGCATTCAGTTAAAACAGCTCAAACATGCAGTTTAGACTAGCTTAAGTCTTGTCTGTCACAATATATATTTTTTCGCCATACCACCCAACCTCCTTGTAATGTAGATGGATCACAGTGCTATATAATTAAATGTCCATCCATACACTTCAAATGCCCATCTAAATTCAAACCATGATGGCAAGCCCAAAACAATGCTGTGGATCTCTCACCCAAGACAGACTTCATGTACTGCCTGTGTTCCTGACAGAGCTCCGCAGCCCGGTCATTGAGCACCTCTACCATGGCCTGATCCAGAAGTTTGGTCCTGATCTCCTCCAGTCGGTTGTTGAACTGCTCCACTACATTATAGTCTCTGATAGACGCCATGATGAGCTGCGAAATCATCCAAAACAACACAAACACAATGACGGTTACTAGTAGCTAACTTAACGTTAACTTACCACCGCAGTCTGCTCACATTCAGGGCATGTTTATTCCATACGACATGCTGTTAGTCAACTTTATTCTACTACAATATAATAATTCTATAATGTTGCAATATCGAATCAGCAAACAATAATCAATATAAATGTGTTATCGTTAGGTATAACACTTCAGTGCGATGTAATTTTCATATTTTTTTCTTCATTTTTATACGCTGAAACTTAGATGATATCGACTAAATGTTATTTTAATAAAAGCAAAGTACATTTAAATCGCTTACCCGTTTTATAAAATGAAAATAAACGCAAATGTGTTCGTCTTGTTTTCAAAAATCGGCGCCTGGACCGTCAGCAGTTAGACAGGAAATGGCGTCACATAAACGCGTCGTCATCGTAACTACAAAATAGCGGCATGAAATAAGGAAATTACCTTTGTTGTTTGTCCCATGCTAACTGCTCATAGTATACATTGCAAACTCTGAAGTATGCGTTTTATTTTCCCTCAAAATGCTAGGTTTGTGTTATCATATCTTATATGTCGTTTATTTTAGGTCGAAGTCCCTTTGATTCAGAACAGTAGTAATGCTGCGCCATCTAGTGTAGTTTGAGCTATACTGCACACTGAAATGTACGAGGTGTGCTGTTTCTTTCATGTGGACATTCATTGCTAGTCTGAAGTAGCCTACATTTTAGCACAAATTACATGTTTCTCATGAGGAACAGGAAAACAATACCCGTTTTTAATATATACACAATAACAAATACATAATTTTAATATCTGACTGGCTTATAACTGCATTTGTGATCACAAATGGGCATATCATTATTATAGCTAATTCTGTTCTGTTGATGTAGCTACTCAGATGTATTCCATCATGTATAATCAAAAGTAGCGTGTACATCTCCCTCTGGTGGACAGAGGATTTTTGACCACAAATGTGCTTCGAGTCTAAATAAAGCAATAATCAATTATTTATTGTTATAAAAATGCAGTATTGTAACCTATATTTTAGCAGTCTTATCTACCTAGCTAAATGCTATTGTAAGTATGACTTTTTTAATTGGAAGATAATCATGCAAATCACCATAGAGGGTTTCAGCGGTATTCGTGTGGAGTGTTTTCTACTCTTTAAAGCTTGTCTTGATGCAAAATATTGAACCATTCATGTGCACAATATCCAACTACATTATCATATAAAGCTGCTTGTTGCCATCTGGTCTTTCCACTATACTAACCTCTCATCTAAAATGCATCTACATTTTAGCCTGCTATAATGTTTTACAGTTACCCAGATGAAGGAAAAACATCTTAAACCAGTCTTTGGGACATTTTAAAGTAATTTTAAATTAGTATTTTAGTTTACAAAATACTTTTATGGTCATGAAAAATCTTTATGACAGCTTTGTGACCATACAATTTTTATTATCTAGACATTAAACAAGCAATAGGCTAAATAAATAATGCCATGCTATTGTTGCTAAACTAAGTGAGCACAATTTACCATTGAAGTTACCTGAACTGTCTAAATACTACTTAAAAAAGCCTACATGAATAGTTCTGAATGCTTCATAAAGGTATTTTTAATACATTAACTATGTACAAATCATTGAAAAAAGCATCTGCAGAGTGACAGATAGACAGACAGCCAAAAAAATTACAAATAGATCACACATGACAACAGATAACAATGACTAAGCATTAACATATCAGGGATTAAGAACATGTTATCAGTCCACTTCAATTGCCACTATAGTTCAAGGACACCATATCTTCAGCTACTAGTAAATGGCTGATGAAGTAATGTCTAGAATAGGCAGAAACTTTGCAAGCTTTTTGCACAAATCAATTGTTTGCATGTCACAAAGAGGTCGACTCATCCACGGCGACTCATCCAGGTTGACTAACCGCACATTAAATAAGTATAATTTAAACAAAGTGAAGTTCAAGGATATTGTCATGACATGATAATAAAAACACGCATCTCAATATATACATATCAAAAAACACCTCAACAATTGTAATCTGCTTAAGCGGCCCGACTGAGTCAGACAAGCCAACACTGGCTCAAGTAATAGCGTGAGTTTGAAGCAGGACTATAAGTCTAGTCCAAATATTATTTAATTTTTAGCTAAGAGTGGCCCCTGTGGTGACAAGTTTGTAGTAAGCTGCTTTCTTAGCCATGAGCTCCTCGTGGGTCCCTTTCTCGATTACCACCCCCTGTGACATCACAGCAATGATGTCAGCGGTCTGAATGGTGGAAAGCCTGTGGGCTATGACGATACACGTGCGTCCCAGCCGAGCTTCATCCAACGCTGCCTGAACAGTCTGAAGATTCAAAATCCAATGTGTTTTGTGCATTAAACGGTATTCAAAAATACTGACAATATAGTTAAAGTGTGTAAATTGATATTGTTTTACCTTCTCGCTCTCAGTATCAAGCGCAGAGGTAGCTTCATCCAGCAGCAGAATTTTAGGGTTTCTGACGATGGCTCGTGCGATCGCTATTCGCTGTTTCTGTCCGCGGGACAGCTGAGAGCCTTGAGCACCAACCTGAGTTTCATATTTCTGAAAAACACAATAGGGTTAAGGAATAATTTCTACAGTTCAGCTGTACTTAACACTCCAATGCCAGACATGTGAATTGATTGGCAGAAAAATCAATGTGTTTTATATTTATTATTGCAAAAATATGCAAATTGGGGCAGTTATTGAAATTTATATGGACAAAAAGTAAGATGAAATCTGATAGCTTGTAATATAACAGACATAAAATGCATAAATGTCACTATTTCACCAGATTAAAGCATGTCTTAGTATTGCATTGCATTATAAGTTTTGCGCCCACAATAAAAATTACACAGCTCTGATCATAAAACTAAGCATTTAAATATCATCTTACTAAGATGATTGAGAAATAAACAGCTAAACTTTCCTCAAAAGTCTGATGATCATATGTGATCCTCACATTTTAACATGTTTTATCTTAAAAGAAAAAACAAGTAATCCTTCAGTAAATGTCCAATTGAAATATTACTAACAATATAAAAGTTATGTTAGTTATAGTAAGATTAAACAGCAAAAAGACACGTAAACCATGAGCAAGAAGGTGGATGTTTTTAGTTATACTAAAATGCCTTTTATTTGCTTAAAAGTATGAACTATTAATCAGACGACATGTAGATTGTGTTCAACAGGCTTTTCAGGAAACTTTAGATCATGTTTGTATAAAGACATTGTTTTAACCCGATAAAGCATACTTTTATCTTATTGTGCAGAATTCATCAGTGCTTGTTTGTTATTCCAAATTTCATAATCATTCATCAAAATGCAATTGCCCCATCAATTTCATATTTGCATCAATAGTGCATGACCACTGGTTCGTAAAGTCTATCTAACTGACCCTATATTTTTTGTTTTACATGTAAATGCATTAGATTACAGACTTAAAATTGGCGAAGAACCAAAGAGCCAAATTAAACTTGATGTGTGCATTTAAATTGTCAGTCACGATGAAAAGGAATGCATAACTTACATCAGGAAGTGTCATCACAAAATCGTGCAGATAAGCCTTCTTAGCTGCCTCTATAATCTCCTGCATGCTCACGGTGCGAGAGTTATCTCCATACTGGATGTTCTCTGCGACACTGCAGTCGAACAGCACTGGCTCCTGGGATACAATCCCAATCTGAGACCTCAGGAAGGGAACGCTGATGCTCTCAGATGGACGTCCGTCGATCAGCTAGGGCAATAAGAGCAAGTCATGGTTTGATTTTTGATCTCTACATTTGTCAGGAAGGGAAACTGCTTCCTAATTAGAAACAATTCGAAATTTTACAAAGTGTCCTCACCTTATGAGTTTGAAATTGTTAAGAGATTTTTTAATAGTAGCGGCAGTTCCTTTAGTTAATGCCATGATTATTTTAAAATAGATGTCTGAATCTGGCAATAAGGGGAAATGCATTAAATAAGCAGTAAATGGTTTCATACCACTTGTCCTCCATCTGGGTCGTAGAATCGCTGCAGTAGTTGAACGCTGGTGCTCTTGCCGCAGCCGCTGCTCCCCACAAAAGCAAGAGTCTGTCCTTGATGTACTGACACCTCCAGCCCCCTCAAAACCTGGGTGTCTGGCCTGCTGGGATACGTGAACGTGCACCCTTTAAATTCCACTCTGCCCTTAAAGTCATCCTGTAACAGAATGGAAGACGGCAATACATCGGTAACGCTTCCTTTTACAGTCCAGTTACCCATGTAAATACTATGAACTTATTTTAGTAACTACAATTACTGGGTAATAACTAGTACTAACCCTGAACCTACCCCTAAACCTACCCCTGTTCCATGTACTTACCTTATTTTAGCCAGTACTTTCTAGGTAAGTACACTGTAAGTATACTGTAAGTACTGTACTGTAAAAGGAAGCGTTACCAATACATTTTATGGCAAAAACTAAGAGGAGTCATCAATATTATTTTTGTTGTCCTGTCCTACAAAATAAAGACTGAACGTTTTAAAGAATATCTGCTAGACGCAAATACTGACAACTTTTACACTAGCATGTACCGTAGATGATCTCAAAGAAAATAGACATACACTAAAAACCACACTCCACAAACTCCAATTTTAATTTGGGGGGAATAAAATGCATAAAATGACAGATATCACTGAAATAGGTAATGTGTGTGTGAGAGAGAGTGTAAGTCTGTGTGTAACAGTATATTGGATTCGTGCATTTATTCTTAAAGTGACAGCAGCCTAATAATCCTGCTGCAGTGTCTGATTGTCTTTGCCTTTTTTTTTGTTTGATTAACATGAATGACACTAAATTAATAACTTTAAATGTAAGGATAAATCTGTATTTCAAAAATTTTATTCTATTTTTTTATTTATTTGTGCTGCTCCTTGTAAATTGTTTATTTGTTCAATTTTTTTACTGACTGTTAACTTTTTTTGGTAATTCAATTCAACGTTTGTAATCAGGCCTGTGTTGTGTGTAGGCTATTGCGCAACAAAATTGTCCCATTGTAAAAACAAAAATGCACTGCATGAGAGATAATTTTGTAAAAAAATGTCTAAAAAAAAATGTCCCCTCCCCCTTCAAAAAATGTTTTGCCTGTAAAAATCCTGATTGAAGCATTCCTATTAATAATTCTACATGATTGAAAGAATGCAACATATAGATCGATGGGCAAATACTGCTTTCTGTGATCTCCTGTGAAATATTGGGTAATTGTGAATGGAGAAAAATGCTATTTTCCCATTTAATGGTGTAGTAAGGGATACATAGCCCATGCTAACTAGCCAAACCTTGAAACGTTGGGTTTGGATGTCTTTAGTAAGCAACTGCTTGAAATAAGGACAATGGTAGAAGCTAAACACACTCTCTTACCCAACTTTGTCCTTCTGTTTTGTTAATTTTGGGAACCCTATCCAACAGTTTGAAAATTTGGGCAGCAGCAATCTTAGCCTTGGCGTAGTCTGGTGTAAAAGATGAAGCTCTGCCAAGTGCAGTCGCGCTGGTCACGAGAGCTGAAATGACTCTGAGGAACAAACACACACACACACACACACACACACACACACACACACACACACACACACAGCATCTTTAAATGACACCAAAGACTCAATCTACTGGTGCATTTCAAACAAGTAATTCCCTTCCGTGAACAATCCTCACTGCTGTTCATTTTTATGTACATAGATGTTTAGCATGTTACTTTAACCACAATATTTGTTTATAAATAAAAAAAAATACTTATTATTTTTTAATATTATTTTTTAGTATTGCACCACAAATGCATTCATTTTCAACTCCATATCTAACTACTTTAAAGCACCATCCGAAAATGCAATGTATAAAAGTTGCAGATAAATGGCAGCACTAACCTGAACACCATCATGTATGGAAGCCCCTCATTACTGACCAGATAGCCGCCGTATCTAAAAGAGGCAGCGAAGGCCATGAAAATGACACACTGGGAGAATGCGAAACAGATCCCGTAAACATGAGCTTTTTTCTTGGCTCCTCTATATGGTGTTTCTAGTTGCTCTTCATATTGAGACACAAAGTGTTTCTCTTTGGCCAAGCCGGCGATGGTCCTGATGTTGCTCAAAGCTTCACCGGACACCTGTAAAAAAAAACGCAGAGTACAATTTATATGCATACTAACACACATAACGCATTAAGATTTCTTGCTTTACTTTGAATTGAATACGATGAAATGAACTCTGGCTGATTTATTGAGTCATGAGATTGCTTCAAACCACTAACTAATTACTTTAAGTCTGATTGTTGCAAGAATTCATTAAAAAGAACCAGTGATTCATTTATAACCTGACTACACTGGTTGCATAATCAAATGTGACATTCATGTGGCAGCAAATATATGCATGAGTACATCAGACCTTGTTTAACATGACTTTTACCTGTCCAGCAGCCTCCAATGCATTTTTGTCCTCATTAGCAAATCCTGTCAACATTTTAGACTGAAAAACTCCCGAGAGGCCAATGAGAGGGAGGAAGCAGGTGACCACTAGACTCAGTTTCCAGCTGAAGTAATACGCAATAATGAAGGAGGCGCCGATGTTGGTCAGTGAGTTCACAATCATGCCCATCTGTGAGCCGGTAGCCTTGAGTACAAGTATTGAAGAGTGCATTGATTAAACAACCAAACATGCAATAAACCATATGATATAATCTTAAAAGGGTATAATACAGATTTATTGTGTGATTTATCCCCCTAAGGTCTACTAGAAATATTTGTTTTTGTGTACCCTACAAAGTTCACCAACGGACACTTTAAGCATTTTAAAGCGTCCTATTATGGTTTTTTTTTTTTTACAGTTTTAGCTTTCTTTAGTATGTAATGTTGGTGTTGAAAAGGAGCATTTAAAATGTCTTAAATAAATCTATATAAATGACTGGATTGCTCATGAAGCCATAAAAAGTGAAGCCACTGTGCCGCCATATTGGTGTTCCCAAGTATTCCTCCACATACTATTGATTTAATAGGAATTAATGAGAAAACATTCCCTATATTCTTACTATGCAACCATTTGAATTGTTATTGGTTTAAAAAGTCTGGAATGTCCCCTGCTTATTAAAAGTTACATTCATCTTTGTTACAGTAGCAAATATCAGATCAGCTTAAAGGGATACTCATTTTACCACTCCCCCAGAGTTAAACAGTTGAGGTTAACCGTTTTTGAATCGATTCAGTCAATTTTCTGATATTTAGAAGAATATCAGTAACCAGACAGTTTCTGGTCTCATTGACTTCCATAGTATATTTTTTTTCCTACTATGGAAGTCAATGAGACCAGAAACTGTCTGGTTACTGATATTTTCTGACAGGAAACGTCGTATGGATGTTTTGCAGATGAGCAAACACTAAAAAATACGTCTTCCAGATGTAAACACACACATCAAATATACGTCTCTGTGATGTACGTGTGCTATCAGGGTATCAGTGTTTTGGCTGTCTATGATGCACAAACTTCCAGTGGCTTCACTGTCTGACAGCAGTTTATAACGCAAAAGGGAAATCCAGTGATTTATATAGATCACTGGCTTTTACCAGCTTTAAAGCATACCATTTGTGTTGTATTTTCTTTTGGGTAATTTTTGGTACTCACCCCCTGCACCATGGATGCATCAGTGGCTAGTCTGGTAGTCAGAGCACCAGGACTGTTATAGGGATTGTCGAACCAGCCAACCTCTTGCTTTAACATTGCCTGAAAGCCGACCTTCCTCAGGCGACGGGTCAGCAGCTCTCCGGATTTAGCAAATGAGTAGCCCTGCAATAACATATCAAGATATGATTACTCAAGGGAAAGGATAAAATATAGATATGCAAACTTCACTAAAGAAATGTGGAAATACCTGCAAGAACTGTGAAAAGAAGCTCAGGACTCCTATGATGCAAAACAAAATACAAATCCCATTTATCTGCCTCCTCTGTTCATCCAAGTCTTGAATGGAGAACGTCTGAAAAAGCATCAATGATACTGTTAAACATTCCTGTGTTTAATAAAACATTATACTTCTTAAAGATTCAAGGATGTGTAATATCTGCATCTTTAAACATAATTCTAAAAATACACTTCTCCTATTTATATATTATTTCAACGAGGAAAATACTGTTTGTGACGTATGAATGTAATCTGGATGTACCATTCGGCTTGTTGCCCTTATCACGTGACCTACCAAGGTCATCTTTTTTTTTTTCAGGTCAAATAGAGTAAAATATTTGTTTTTTGTTTGTCAAACCAAAAAAAAAATCATTAGTTGTATGGTTATTTTTTTCTAATGACACAGTCATTAAATGTAGAATTAATTTATAATTTAATAAATTATTTTTTTTCTAAAGACGCAGTCTTATAAATATAATAATAGAAAAAATATTCTTAAAAATATTTATGTACTCTACTATTCAAAACTTTGAGATCTGTATGATTTTTTAAATGTTTTTGAAAGAAGTCTCTTATGCTCACCAAGGCTGCATTTGTGTGAACAACAATACAATACAACAACATTTAAAACAATAGTTTTCTATTCGAATACATTTCTAAATGTAATGTATTCCTGTGATGCGAAGCTGAATTTTCAGCACTCACCCCAAGGATTTCACTGAACAAAAGAGCGTAGATGGGGTTGACCGACCCATTGATGGCAGCACCTAAAGATCCCAGAAGCATATACGGCCACTCGGGACGGTTATACTTCAGGATTCGTGCCACAGGAGCCGGTTCAATGACCTCTTCAGCATCCCCTTTGCCTTTCTGCAAGACAAGATAGAGAACTTTAGATAAATATAGAAAGACAGGGTGTTATTACATGATGGGTGTTACTATATTCAACAGTTCCAGACCTGGTTGTTTGCTCGAGTTTCCTCCATTTCAAAAAGGTCTGAGTGGAATTCGAATTTTCCAGAAATGGCATCCGGAATTTTGTTTGACATCTGAGAATGAGATCGCTGTCTCAAAGACCGCCTATAGGAAAGGCATTTTAATTAAAAAAAGAACAATTTGGCCACTCTCCTCCAGATAATATTAAACATGAGGCGTTCACGTACCTTAAGCTGCTCTGATAGCTTCCTCTGCTGAAGCTTCTCACTCTCTCAAGTCCATCCTCCTCTGGACTGGTAATCTCAGCACCTGTGTGATTCAATATCACACATGTCATTCAAAACCTATATCTTCATGCAGGATTTTTTTATTATTATTATTATTTTAAGGCACGTATAAACTACTTAAATGTCCTAATCCTGGCTTAATCTAAACCCTGTCAGTGGAACCAGGCCCTAATCTTTAAATCATTCATTTACTCAAGGTATAGACCATTTCGCAAGATGTAAACAAAACTGGTCCAGAAGAACTTCCTGTTACAGTTTTTTTAACACTACATAAACGTTGGGATAAAATACAACCAACAGAACATATAAAACTGAATCAAAAAGTTAAACAAACATCTTTAAGATTTTTCTTTACATGTGAAATAAAGAAAACAGTTACAAACTGAAACAGGAAGTGTTTCTGGACCAGTGTTGTTTACATCTTGCAAAATGGTCTATATAATTCTGTATCATTCTTTTCTTTTTTATTTCTTTTTAATACATTTTAAAAATTATTTTTACCTTTGACTATTTTACTATTTTAAATTCCTTTTATGTAAAGTATTTTGAATTACCATATTAATAAACTTATTGTTCGAAAAATGTCAGAACAATAATCAATCAACAATGCATGAACAATCAATCAATCAACAATGTTGTGTAAAATGAAACATTTTTTTTTATAAAAAAATAAGGCAACACTTTATTTTACAGTGTCTTTTTCAGTGTCATTATATCAAATTACTTTGATGACAGGCAACGTTTTAGCACAAGACTAAAGACTGACGCACAGATTGGATAACAGGACTAACCAGCAGACCAATCACATGATCTGTTGAGGCAAAAATCAGTGTTTTGTTGCACAGAGGAATTTATTCTGTAACTGCGCTTCCATCATAGTTTATGTACATCCATTACACGTTTTTTATGCGCATTCTGCCTTTTCTGTTCAGCTTTTCTTTTTAAGCGTTATCCCAAAAAATACATCAAAGGATGTGATGCATAAAATTCAATGTTGCAAAATGTCTCCTTTCGTGTTTCACAGAAAAATCCCAACATGCAGGTTTGCAAGGACGTGAATGATTGCATTTTTTTAGTGAGTTTTGAAAGTCTTATCCAGGAATTCATATGGCTTTTATACTCACTGTACTCACTGTTCTCTGGTTTAACAGTGTTTGTATCCTTTCCTTGACTCTGGAGTGTGACTAGGGTGAAGTACACTCCCTTTCTGTCCAGTAACTGGCTGTGCGTGCCTCTCTCTACAGCGCGTCCATGCTCAAAGCCCACGATCACATCGGCGTTGCTGATTGTGGACAGACGGTGAGAGATGCTGATAGTCGTCCTTCCCTGTCGAGCCTAAAAAAATGTAATTGAATAACAATTTGCAACAACAAATATATGAAAATACATATAGGTGTGGTTGGCATGTTGTTCTGGGTGGTTGCTAGGGTGTTGCTTAGTGCTTAAGGTGTTCTAATTGGTTGCTGGGGTGTTGAGGTGTTCTAAGTGGTTGCTAGGGTGTTGCTGAGAGATTTTAAAGTGTTCTGAGTGGTTGCCAGGGTGTTGCTTAGTGCTTAAGGTGTTCTAAGTGTTAGTGTTAAGGTGCTTAAGGTGTTTGCTGGGGAGCTAGGGAGTTGCTGGGCATTTGTTTAGGTGTTCTCAGTGGTTGCTATGGTGTTGCTTAGTGCTTAAGGTGTTCTAATTGGTGGCTGGGGTGTTGAGGTGTTCTAAGTGGTTGCTAGGGTGTTGCCGGGAGCTTTTAAAGTGTTCTGAGTGGTTGCCAGGGTGTTGCTTAATGCTTAAGGTGTTCTAAGTGTTCGTGTTAAGGTGCTTAAGCTGTTTTCTGGGTGGTTTGCTGGGGAGTTGCTGGGCATTTGTTTAGGTGTTCTCAGTGGTTGCTATGGTGTTGCTTAGTGCTTAAGGTGTTCTAATTGATTCCTGGGGTGTTGAGGTGTTCTAAGTTGTTGCTAGGGTGTTGCTGGGTGCTTTTAAAGTGTTCTGAGTGGTTGCCAGGGTGTTGCTTAAAGTGTTCTAATTGGTTGCTGGGGTGTTGAGGCATTCTAAGTTGTTGCTAGGGTGTTGCTGGGTGCTTTTAAAGTGTTCTGAGTGGTTGCCAGGGTGTTGCTTAGTGCTTAAGGTGTTCTAATTGGTTGCTGGGGTGTTGAGGCATTCTGAGTGGTTGCTAGTGTGTTGCTGGGTGCTTTTAAAGTGTTCTGAGTGGTTGCCAGGGTGTTGCTTAGTACTTAAGGTGTTCTAAGTGTTAGTGTTAAGGTGCTTAAGGTGTTTGCTGGGTGGTTGCTAGGGAGTTGCTGAGCATTTGTTAAGGTGTTCTCAGTGGTTGCTATGGTGTTGCTTAGTTCTTAAGGTGTTCTAATTGATTCCTGGGGTGTTGAGGTGTTCTAAGTGGTTGCTAGGGTGTTGCTGGGAGCTTTTAAAGTGTTCAGAGTACTTGCCAGGGTGTTGCTTAGTGCTTAAGGTGTTCTAAGTGTTAGTGTTAAGGTGCTTAAGGTGTTTGCTGGGTGGTTGCTAGGGAGTTGCTGGGCATTTGTTAAGGTGTTCTCAGTGGTTGCTAGGGTATTGCTTGGTGTTTAATGTGTTCTAAGTGGTGCTAGGGTGTTGCTGGGCACATAAGGAGTTCTAAGTGATTTGCTGAGTCGTTGCTAGGGAGTTGCTGGGGCTTCTTAATGTGTTCTAAATAGTGGTTAGACCTTTGCTTTTGATTGTCAGCTACAGGAAATCCATTAATTCACTCAGTTAGAAGAGACATACTTTAGCAAGTGAGGATAGGATGAGTTTGGTGGATGTAGCTTGAAAATTGTAGAAGTTGTTAAATTTGGTCTCAGTTGAAGGATGTTATAAAACTCACCTTGTCCAAGGCCTCCTGTACGGTAGCCTCACTCTCATTATCCAGCGCTGATGTGGCCATGTCTAACAGGAGGATTCTGGGATTCCTGACCAGCGCTCGAGCAATGGCAATTCTCTGTTTTTGCCCTCCACTCATTTGTCCACCACCCTCGCCGACCAGTGTGTCAAATTTCTGCACAAAACGACAGTATCATAAATCGTATTTAGTTTGATTATGCAAAGCTAATTAACAAACATATATTTTAATTTTTAAAAAGGGATAAAACTCTAGAAAAAAATAAATAAATTGCCATTTTTGGTCATTATGCAATTCCTCTGTTACTTTGTGTATTTTATCAGTAATGCGTACTGATCTTGTACAGTAAATGGCACCTGAGGAAGATCCATGATGAAGTTGTAAGCATTGGCCTCTTTGGCGGCTGCTATAATCTCTTCCATGGTGACTCCACGTCGGCCATATCGGATGTTCTCAGAGATGGTAGTGGCAAACAGAACAGGCTCTTGTTCCACTATTCCAATAAGGGAGCGCAACCACTGGATATTCAGACTTCTGATGTCATGACCATCCAGGGTGATCTAAAAATTAACAATAAATGCTGATACAAAACCACACTTTCAACACTAGATTTTATATTTACTGCATTAAACTGGCATTTGTACTATCTTTCAACAACTAAGCTGAAATAAGATATTTCTTTTTGCATTATTCATTTGATTTAATCAATGAAAATAAAGAGATTTGAACTAGTTTTTTATTGTTAAGTAAAAATATTAAAAAATACAGTAATTGAAAAAACTAAAACTGCATTACAAATAATATAACTGACAAAAAAATCACATAGCAAATTGATTAAAAGTCAAAATAAAATTAAAACTGGAAATATAAAAACAAAAGCTAATTCAAACTAATAATTAGTTAATAATTAGGGCTGTCAAACGATTAATCGTGATTAATCGCATCCAAAATAAAAGTTTGTGTTTACATACTATATGTGGGTGCACTGTGTATAATTATTTTATACATATAAATACACACGCTTGAATATATAAAGAAAGATTTTCATATATACAGTATATAGATTTATATATAATTTATATTATATATAAATATAACTATTTTATATATAAATAATATTTTTTTCTTAAATATACATGCATGTGTGTGTATATATATATATATATATATACACACAAAATAATTATGCACAGTGCAACCACATATATTATGTAAACACAAACTTTTATTTTGGATGCGATTAATCACGATTAATCGTTTGACAGCCCTAATAATAATATAAAAAATAACACTGATTTGAACTACTGTACCATTCCTTCTTTTGGATCGTAGAACCTCTGGATGAGTTGGATCGCTGTGCTCTTTCCTGATCCACTGGGTCCAACAAATGCAGTCGTCTCGCCAGATTTGACCACAACATTCAAATCATATAATATCTGAACACAAGACAAGGTCAGTCAATACTGGACAGAATTGAACTGTTTAATGCAAATATTATGGAAGAATAAATGCTAAAAACATAACCCACTTTTACTTCAGGTCGGGAGGGATAGTTGAAGTGAACGCTATGGAATTCAATGTCACCTTTAACTTTGTCTAACGTATGCCCTTCTTCTGAGAAGCAATCGATTTCTGGTTCCTGTACGGGAACAGGATGTGACAGTGATTAATCTTTCCCTGAAGCTGAAAGAATTAAATTCATTGATTTTTGTGAGAAGAACCGTGTGTGTGTGTTATTCTCACCCTGTCAATAGTGTCAAATATAATCTTGGCTGCAGCCCGACCAGAGGCAAACGCCTCAAGACAAGGAGAAGCCTGGCCCAGATTCATGGCACCCATAAGAACACCAAAGAAGACCTGTGGAGAATAAAACATTTATCCCCGGGTTCACAGACAAGGCTTAAGCTAGTCCTAGACTACAATGCATGTTTGAATGAATCTGTTTTAAATGAATGCAACTTGCAATCTAAAAATATGTCAGTGCAATTGTTTTGTCTCAAGATGCACACCAGTAATATATATATATAATATAATATATTATATTAGTAATATATTGTCACACGTTAAATGTAATTATTGTAGTAATAACAGTAAATGATGCATAGTTGTGAGTAACTAACCGTTTTTAGGACACCGTTGTTATGTAAACATTAGTTTGTATTACTGTTTCATTTTTTTCCCTCATTATTTGTTTCAATAGTTACCAATCATCTTCATCACCTGTTTAGTTGAGTTGCGCATTATCTTGTGTTTATTAAACCCTGAGTTTTGTTCAGTTCATTGGCCTTTATTGTCTTTGAGTGTAAACCAAAGCTGTTAACGTTTATCCAATCTTATGGATTACCTTCTTTGTTAATTAATAGTTTAATCGGCTGATATTAAGATCCACCTCTCCCTGCTTCTCCATCATCTTTGTCTGGCTTGCCAAACGTAACACCCATGTCATTCGAAAACTTTTGTTTGATATGACTTGTATACTATATTATATATATGTATACAATACATATACCATATGACTTGTGCACTATAATCCAACTCTCCTGAAGTCATATAATAGCCTTGTCTGAGGTAAAGTTTCTTCAGAATTTCTCCTTTTGTGTTCACACCTGAACGAGGCCTCCGGGTGTGAGCTCCTTGGTTTCAATGACCAGTTTTGAGCCGTACCAAAAAGCCAGAGCGTAACACAGGAATATGATGCACCAGAGGTAGCCCTGAAACACACCGATGATCGCTCCCTTCTTAATACCCCACTCCTGGGCCTCGATGAGGTTCTTGTCATATCTGTGGAAAAAAATGTCACATTTTTTCAGCCTGGTCTCATCCCAAGGCGTCATATACTGACGCTTTTGACATTGTGTCTACATCCAACGCACATGGCACCCTTTAGCTTTAGCATCAATATGAGACGCAGATATATGTGGGCCAGAAGGCGCCTCCTAGTGGTCTAAACCTAAACCTACCCATAACCAAACAAAGCTCTGTGCGTGTTACAGTATATTGACGCTAAAGTGTGCCATGTGTGTTGGATTTAGACTAAATTTCAAAAGTGTCAATATATAATGCCCTAGGATGAGAATGCGTTGGATATTTTAATGAAAAAGCACACAAGAAAGTGTCAAGACTTTATCGTTCATAATCAAGTGTTTTCAAATTGACTAAAACAAATTCATCTTAGATTGATGAGCATGCAATACTATTAAATGCTTTGGTAACACTTTACAATAAGGTTCATTTATTAAACATTAGTTCATGCATTATCGAACATGAACTAACCATTTGTTACTGTATTTGTTATTCTTTGTTAATGTTAGTTAATACAAATCTAGCTGTTCATTGTTAGTTCATGTTAGTTCACAGTGCATTAACTAATGTTAACAAGATTTTAATAAAGTATTAGTTAATGTTGAAATTAACATTACCAAAGATTAACAAATGCTGAAGAAGTATTATTCATTCTTTGTTAATGTTAACTAATGTAGTAACTAATGAACCTTATTGTAAAGTGTTACCAATGCTTTTTCTTATACTAAGGTCTCGTTAGTTATTAACATTGACACATTATTAGTTCATGTTAACTCGTTGATGAAATTTTCCAGCTTTCCGTGTTTTCAGTTTCTATTACACATCTTCTGAATCGTACTGAATCGCCGGATCAAAACACAAGTGAAAAAAGTATGTAATATGTAAATTAATTCTCGTGTTATTTTACTGTAAGAACCAATGAGGTTCGTTCTTGTGTGTCAAGCAGGTTCGGTTGAGCTTCTGTTTATGATCACTGATCAATGTTTATATGTGAATTAAAGCCTAAATTAAATCTGTTCAACATTTAAAGCGATCGATTCTCTTCATAAAATTTGGACTAAAACTCCCAATTAATGCATTCACTTTATGAACTTTTTGGGGTGGTAGTTGTGTAGCTGTCAATGGAGGGACAGAAATCTCTCAGATTTCATTTAAAAGATCTTCATTTGTTTTCTGAAGATGAATGAAAGTCTTACGGGTTTGGAACGACATTAGGGTGAGTAATTAATGACAGAATCACCATCCCTTTTACTATTTCAACCCCTTCATTTCAAGTTTAATCCACATAATTCCAGACGGATGAAAGTGTTTTCTGATTGAATATCCTGTTTCACTTTGAGTCTCCAGAAGTGAAGAGGGTTGCATGTGACAGAGAGAGGGTATGCTGTACCTCTCCGCCTCTTTGTGTTCTCCTCCAAAAGCAGCCACTGTTCTGATGGAGGAAAGGACTTCATCGGCCACCGCTCCGGCTTTAGCGTAGGCCTTCAATTCACGACCCGTCAGCCTCGCCACAGCCTTCATCAATAAAACACTCAGATTAGAAAAAAAATCTGATGAGAAGATCAAAACTATATGGCTGACAAAATTTTAAATGAGATTTCTCCCATTTGTTTTTCGACATTTACAATACCAGTCAAAAGTTTGTTATAATTAAGGTTTATTAATGTTTAAACTCCCAATTGTGTTGTTTTGCTGCACAAGAAACATTTCTGCTTATGGTATTATCATTGTTAAAACATTTTTTGCTTCTTAATTTATTTATTTATTTTAAAAAAAAAAAAATTTGCTGCTTAACTAAAACTAAACAAAATTAATACTTTTATCCAGCAAGGATGCATTAAATTGAGCAAAAGTCGCAGTAAAGACATTTATGTTACAAAAGATTTCAAATAAATGTTGTTCTTTTGAACTTTATATTTATCAAATAACCCTGAGGGGGAAAAAATGTTTTCCACACAAAAAAATAAGCAGCACAGCAGTTTTCAACATTGATAATAATAATAAATGATTAATAATTTTGTATCATGTGACACTGAAGACTGGAGTAATGAGTAGCTTTGCATCACATTCATAAATTACCTTTTTAAATTACAATAGGAAACAGTTATTTTAATAAATTGTATAACATTTCACAATATTACTGTATTTTTCATCAAGTAATTGCATCCTCTGTGAGCATAAGAGACTTTTCTCACAATTTTTTGACCGGTAGCATAAATTTGGCAGACGCATTTATCCAAAGCGACTTAGATTGCATTCAAGGTACTGTACATTGAATTCTACAAGTGGTTCATCTCCTTCATATGAAATACCAACCATTGCCATGAGTCCTGCAGCCAGTCCTATGAGAGGACTCACTGCTATAACCACCAGCGTCAGCTTCCATCCGCCAATGAATCCCACCATGAAACCAAATATGAATGTTGAGATCCTCTCAATGAAGATGGACGCCTGGTCTGCTATTGCATTGTTGATTTTGTTAATGTCACTACATGAAAAAAGAAGTCAAAATGAGTAAATGAAACCTCTCAAGATGCACGTTTTGAAGTGCAAATGCCCCAAAGTTCAATATTTAACACCATGAAAGATTCATGAACATACAGTAGCTAACAATAGTGTAAGATTACTGTAGCACAGAAACACTTGAATATTACTCAGATATTCTCGTGTTCAGCTCCCCGACGGAGTTGCAGTCGAACCAGCCGATCTCCATGCGCATTATCTTCCTGAAGTACATTTTTCGGATGCGTTGGATCTGTCTGGCGGCAGCAGAAACCCAGAGAGCGATCTGAAACCACAGTGCATACCCATAATTCACTGAATTCTTGAGGTTCTCCAGCAGACCTGCAGTAATACTGAGATGAATGGATGTGTATTAGGTATATAGTTCCTTGAAGTTCATTCATCTGGATGGCCATGTGACGTAAAAAGGTTTTCTTGTACCTGAAAGTAACTCAGGATAAGGACTCCAGCTCCAATTCCAACATAGTAAAATGCAAACTTGGTCATCTCAGCCTCTATATCCACACTGTAGAGAGAGAGCATTTACAATATTATGTATTACTAATGCAATTTTGTATAATGTATCATTTGATTATGTATTACATCTGTGCATTTGATAAATGCATGTGCAAAGTGATATTTTACAATGTTTGTACTGTACATACCCTATACCTTTAAAGGAGTAGTTCACTTAAAAAAAACAACTTTTGCTGATAATTTACTCACCCCCATGTCACCCAAGATGTCCATGTCATTCTTTCTTCAATTAAAAAGAAATTAAGGCTTTTGATGAAAACAAAAAAAAATCCAGGATTTTTCTTCATATAATGGACTTCAATGGGGTCCAAACAGTTCAAGGTCCAAATGAGAGTTTCAGTGCAGCTTCAAAGGGCTTTAAACGACACCAGACGATGAATATGGGTCTTATTTAGCATTTGTGGTTATAAAACTTTAATTTATTTATTTATTTTTGAAATGGCCGATCGTTTCGCTTGATAAGACCCATAGTCTGGTGTCATTTAAAGCCCTTTGAACCTGCACTGAAACTCTCATTTGGACCTTGAACCGTTTGGTCCCCATTGAAGTCCATTATATGGAGAAAAATGCTGGAATGTTTTCATCAAAAACCTTAATTTCTTTTCGACTGGAGAAAGAAAGACATCTTGGAAGACATGGTGGTGAGTAAATTATCAGCAAAAGTTTACATTTTCCTCTAGATGACTGGTTGGTTCTAGTAGAAAGGTTGTCATGAGGACAGAATCATTCATATGCCTCAAACGGTGTCCTGAACACCCTCACTCACCCACAGTATGTGGTGGTGTTGCCTGGCCGCTCGACCACAGACCCATTCAGCCAGGTAATGGTGTTATTGATGCAGGTTTTGTTGGGGTCGGTCAGTTCTTGAACCTCGAGCTCGTACTCCACAAAGGTGTTGGTCATCATGCCATACACCAGCAGCATGAGAGGGGACGCGGCGCCGTGGACCAGAGAGCACACGCTTCCTACCGCCATCATCAGGCCTTCCTTCCATGTGGCAAAGCGGAACTGGGCAGAGGTCACACACAGTAACGTGAGGGAAAAATCAAGAATTAGACCAAGCTGAATCATATCTAGACACTTACCAGCTGAAAGAATCCAACGCTCAGAGCTTTCTCTTTAGTTTTGTCACTGCCCTTCCTTCAAACACAGAAATCATTTTTTTTATTTTCATGCACAACAACAAATGCACAAAGTTAATTCATAATAAATAATTCAATTGAATCAATTAACTGAAATCCATTCTGAACAATCGTGGCTGTTACTTGTAAATCAAACCAATGCAAAGTATCTGAACAAATAATTATGTAAATAATGCACAATAAATAGTTCTGCAGTGACACTTCTGTCAACAGGATTGTTTTTAGTTTTCTAATAATCAATTGTAATAATTGTTTTTTAATCAACAAACTCAACAGCAACACATATCTAAAGCACTAGACCAATCAGTAAAATATTAAGAAATGTTTCTCATAAATGGTAGCATTTTTGTCATATCATGCTTAAATAATATGGTTCAATTTGCATCAATGAATAACAAAATACTCACTTGAGGTCAGCATCTGTTTTGTAAGAAAAGTGTGTGATAGACAATTAGTTGCACTGAGTAAAACATCAAAAACATCAAAAAAATGTGTTTTTTCTTTGTTACTGTATGTACATGTGATTGCAGATATTGAGCAATTAAGATAAGACATGCATGCAGTTCATACCTTTATCGGCATTGTGTGATATTGTGTTTTTACTTTTATTCTTCTTCATTCTTCAGTTTGGCTGCATCTGGAATGTGATTTTACAGTGGAATTACTCTCAACGGCATCAAATAACTTCTCCTTATGAAAAAAAAACTAGGGCTGTGAAACGATTAATCACATTCAAAATAAAAGTTTGTGTTTACATAAATATTTGCGTTTAGTGTGTATAATTATTTTGTATATATATATATAAATAAATACACACATATGCATGTATATATTTAAGAAAAATGTGTTATTAATATATAAAATATCTATATTTATGTTTAATATTAATTTTGTACAAATATATATAAAGTATATACATGCAAATATTTCTTAAATATGTACATGCATGTGTGTGTATTTATATATACAATATAATTATGCACACTACACACACATATATTATGTAATTGCAAACTTTTCACAGCCCTAGAAAAGAGATAACATTTAGTCTTATCTGTAACTTTTCTTTTCATTTATTTGTGTGTTGAACTAAAGAACTTACATGCTATTATTAACCTAGCACTATAACAGAGCTAGTCACTGAATATCAAGAGACCCGAGCTGATTATGTCTGATGAATTACTACAGGAAAAATAAAAACATTACCGCACCAAGGAAAAATAAATTCATAAATAATAAAAATACAAACAATGAGACAACTGTTGAAATCTAGATTTAGAAGGATTCAGGTGAACCTTTCTAGAGGTTATTTTATGGATTTAGTTTTAAAGGGTTACTCCACTTTTTTGGAAATAGGCTCATTTTTCAACTCCCCCAGAGTTAAACAGTTGGGTTTTACCGTTTTCGAATCCATTCAGCCGATTTTCTGATATTTAGAAGAATATCAGTCACCAGACCGTTTCTGGTCTCATTGACTTCCATAAAAGGAAAAAATATACTATGGAAGTCAATAAGACCAGAAACTGTCTGGTTACTGATATTCTTTTAAATGGATTGAATGGATTCGAAAACGGTAAAACCCAACTGTTTAACACTGGAGGAGTTGTAAAATGAGCCTATTTCCGAAAAAAGTCGAAATCAATGTAATCAATTCATTTTGTTTTAATTCATTTAAAGGAATTAAGCATGCTAAAAATATTAAATAACATGAAACGATGTGAAATGCAGGCGACTAAAGCAAAAAGTCAATCTCACCGATATCAAAGAGATCTAATTTGTGTTCTTTTCTATTTCCAAATAGACTTCATGAAACATTTCAAATGACCATCAATCAAATCATTTAAACTGTTTTTATGTAAATTGAGAAAGCGAGAAGGACTGGATCCTACCTGTTGTGCTGAGCTGCTCCCAGTGGCGATCCTCCCATGTCAGAGGGGCTCTTCTATCAGTGCAGCCAGTCACACCTCCAACATTATCTATTAGACTGATAAGACATACCTGATCTCAGCCCGGCAAGGTCAAGGTGTGCTCAGTCTGTTCTCCAAACAGAGATCCGAGTGATGGGGATGTGTTGGGGAGGGGAGGGGTGGGTGGTTATGTTAAGAGTGTTAATGAGTTGCCAATGTGATTCCTGATATTGGTCACATTTATGAATCTCAGATCAAATCGCATGCTGATTATTAATGCCATCTCACAGACAACAGTAATAAAATGGGTTGAATGACCATTGGGTTGTTGGTTTATTAAGACAATATAAGGCTGGGCTTGCAATATTGGGTACTCCACCTCACACCGTATGTCTGTAGTTCATTAAAACGAATGCGTCAATAGAGCCGCCATCTTGGAACAGGCGAGCCCCTCCACTTTAATGCATCAGCGTCAATATAGACACAGGTCTAACGGAAATAAAATCACCATAAATCATCATGAATGCGATTTTCTTGTTTTTTTTGGTTCGTTCCAACGGTCAGACATGCATTTATTATTGATAAGAACAAATAAAAAACATTTTTTAAAAAAAAAAACATTATTCCTAGTTCAGATTTCATTCGTGAGAACACCATACACAGCACAAAAGTCCGCCACCATCAATTTATTCGAAGTAAAGGCAGAGATAGCGGCGTTATACCTAGCTACTTCCTATGACAACACCCCTGTTCCAAGATGGCGGCGGTTTTGACGCATGCTTAGAACCCCAAGGTGACGTCTAGTGTATATATCTATGCAGGACGAGGTGGAGACCCAAGCAAAACTCCAAGAACAATGGCTCAGGGTAACATCATAGGCCTGGATGAGCTAACTAAACAATCAAGGCTAAACTGAACTGAAGCGCAAGAAACAAACACATAGGAAACAAAACATAAACATAACCATTTAGTTCCAGTGTTATAATAATAATAATCAGTAGTTATTTTGAATAATTTCCCCCCTTATCTACAATTTAATTCAGACTGGATTCATAAATGCATCATAATCATATTAGTTTAACAGCCTAGCGGTCATTCAACCCATTTGGTGACATGTCATCTCAAAACCATAAATGATCAATAACTGATTACAAATCTCATACTTATCCCTCTTACTTATCTGAATCCAGTTAAAACATGCTGTGTTTTGGTTCTGTTTTGCCTGTGCCAGTCATTTGACCCAGTCTGATTATGTATTCCTTTCACTTGGTGTTCTATTAATTAACTCATTAGTCCCTGAGTATTTATCATGCATTCCTCATGGTTGGAGCATATGAGCATGCTAACGCACACACATGCACAGTACAAACTACTCTCTAAAAGTATTGCATTTCTTATTACTTCCTAAATCAACCTCAACTGGTTGAAGAATACCAAAGAACAGACATGTAACTGTTATTATTGAACAGACCAAGGTATTTAACTGTGTTTCCAATGGCATCCGCTGTAAAAGCTGAATAAAGCTCCTAGATTACAATTTTCCACAGCTTATATTGTCGGGAGTTTTTTGTCAACTAAAATTTCTTGGAAAGATATTTTATCCCTCACAGCCTCGCTTTCATTCTCATTAAAAATCAAAGATGGCGCTGCAATGAATAGTTCTAGGCTCTATTTTTACTGACATTTTAAGAGGGCAAATGTTTGATGCTAATTAAATGTATGGTGTATGTCCTAGTCAATCCTTATTGAAAGTGTACAATTACAAAACCTCTGACAGTAAAATATCTGAAAATATATCATAAAGGATTATAAACAATTTTGATTTTCATACCCAACCAATAAAGAGAAATACCAATGTAAGTGATACGTCATTGACGTCTGGTGGCCAATGAATCACACAAAATGCTAACTAACAAGCAAAAACTGCATATTTCAGGCCATGAAATCATGTTAAGCAAACAAATATGGCATTTATTGCATGATAAAGCCTTACAAATGGGTTGAAAAACCATAAAACATGCTTCATATTCATAAACGGCTACTGGTCTAGGTCTCATTATGAATCTGATATTACAGACTTAAATCGTTAAATAAATTAAATGCTGTTAAAATCACAGGTAGCCTCTTTGTGGGAAAGTGTCTAGGTCAGTGACCGGGCGGTGAATAACGACAGGGTATTTTTTGTGATAAATCACTTATTACTTATTAATCAGTTTTACAGCTAAATTGATACAAGCTGGTGTCATTGTTTACGCAATAATCTGCCATAAAGTTGCATCTTACTATCCAACTCTTCATTGTCATTTGAACATCTGTTATCAATCCTTGTCATCAAGATATGCATTCTCAATACGTATCTATGAAGTAATTAACAGTGTGTTTTAAATAAAAGACAGTTTTATGTATCAGCACTGTCTCTTTATGTGGTCTAAATGGGTCCTTGGCCTGAAAAGGGTTAAATTCTTAGAGTCTTGGTGATTGTTATATTTCCAGAAAAAGATTTACCTGTTCATACACAGAACTTGATCCAGGATGTTTTTGGGGTTGTCAGTCCTGTATGAATGCAGCCAATGTCCAACTTTTCTGAGTAATCTTGAAACTGCTTTTTAAGCAGCACTTCTCTTTTCGTCTCTTCAGGATGAACCGCTTAATTCACTTTGTTTGAATAACAGCCTCTGCCAAAAGAGTCATCTAAATGTGCCTCAGTCAAATAGGAAGTGTCCAGCAGTTCTGGAGCTTTTTTAACGGCAGCATTAACAATAGCACGTAAAAACAGTTTCAAAGAAGTCTGAGGTGGTTTCCTGTGTTTGGGAATGCGCTGTTTACACGATCCTAAACACAGGAAAATACTTCTGTAAAACTGATCTGAAACTGATCTCAGGACCTGTGTTGTTATCAAATAAAATTAAAGGGACAAGTGTACTTTTTATGTATTTAATCATTTAAAATCAAAATTTTTATTCATCAATATGTCCTCAATGGTGTACAAACACCTCTGCTAATTATTTGAACTTATCCACGTAAACGAAGAATGTATTAGGCTATCTTTATATACATGGGATGAGTAAGTCCAGCTTCCATGTAGAAATATATTTCTGTAACACTTTACTATAAGGTCTCATTCCCTTGAGGCAAGCTAAAACATACCAAAAATTAATTAATTTCAAAGTGAACTATCCCTCTCCACATCAGCAACATAAATTCATCAACTAACCATTCAGAGACGTCCTGTTGTATGTTGTCACTTCTTCTTGAGTCTCTCCAATGCATTTTCGCAAACCCTAAAAAAGTGACAAATTTAACATGCTATATAAAAATATCACCCTTATAATCATTCTGAACTGTCATGCAAAAGCCATTTTGCAAATCTGGCTCAAGTACCTTCCTTTTATTATTAGGCTATTGTATGAGAAGCAGAAAAAAACATCTTATCACTATCGTTTCAAGCTGCTTTGAAACTGTAAGAAAAATATTAGAGAGAAATGAGAGACATTAATCTCTGGAGTTTTACCTGATCTTTCCATTGCAATTCACATTTTCTACCAGCTTGCAAACTTTCCAGGGAGATCATGGGACTCCAGTGCGCCTGAAGAGAAAGCTCTGCTGTGATCATTCAGCGCCCCCTGCTGGAGCTGATTGATCAAATGTTGAACTTAAGCAGAACCATAGAGCAGAACCGGTTTCTGGACTGGATGCAGTTACACGTCTCTGTCCATGCGGGGGCGCTCGCGGTCGAGTGCAGAATGAATGGGAGTCAATGGGGTTTCACCCCCAGAAAAACACTTTTCTCAGGATGTAATTTTTTGTCAAGTAATTTGAAAGTTGCATTCAAAAGGGAGGGCTAAGATAATACACTCTGCTGAAAAATTGCATTTTTAAGTTATCTTATCTGTTCTAAAAATCTGTTCAAAAATGTGAAGACGTCACACAATAGCAGAATGCTAGCGTGTTTCGGCCAACAACGGCCTAACCTGTAAGAAATCAAAAGGACAAAAGTACTCGTTCATTCGACTTATGGCCTATAATCTATATTGAACTTGCAGAATCAACAATAAAATCTATGTTAATTTAACGACAGGCAGGTGAAAGAGACACATTTAGCCGTTTAGCCCCATAGACTCCCATTCATTCTGCTCTCGCCCGCGATCCCCTCCAGTGGAATTCTAATGGAACTGCAACCAAGATGATACACAATGGGGCTAATAGGAAGTGCCAAGGCTCTCCGTTAGACGGACTCTGGCATAACGGAGGCTACTAGTACAGAGGCGCTCAAGAGTTCAGTAAAAGAAGTGCAAGAGTTAAGTAAAAACACGTGTGGACTCCCTTTTTTGTTATTTCATGCCAGCGGGAACAATACGGAACACTTGTGTTACATAATAGCACAGACTAGCCTAACGTTACATCAGTTTACAGTTGACGGATACAAGCAGCAAGGGAGAACAAACACATTCCCACACTAGGCTGACAGTAGGCTAAACTAGTTATCTTAGAAAGCTAACTTATAAGAAAACGGTGAGTAGAATACGGGCGAGTTGTAGACTGCTTTGCAAGAATAATTCCAGTTTTTAGTGATGTTTGCAAAATATTTCTGTCAGGGCATTTTCGAGTAGCCTATCGAATCAAGCGTTTTCTTATAAGGACACGTTGATGTTGCAACAACGTTAGTTTTGTTTCTTATACTTTTGTTCATTCCAAGTAGCCTATATGCAAGAATAATACAGTATAGCGAAGTGAAATTAAAATTTAAGGGAATCGGTTCTTTCAAACAGAAAAGGTTCAAAACAACCCGAGCGGTTCTTTTTACGTCCGATAAAATAAAATAAAACTATAATAAAACTGTCAATAAAACTGTCAACTTACATAAAAAAAAAGAAAATCTAAGAAGATATTTTTTAATTCCATTTCTTTTAATTTCATGTGTCCTATAGAGTCATTTAGATTCTAAATCTTTTGTATTTACAATAAACAACACTAGTAAATGTACATCTCACGAATAAACTTTCTTTCCAACTTATAATTAAATGACATTTAAAACCAACTCTATTTCATGTGCATTGATAAAAACTATCATGCTGCCTATGCTACAGGTTACAGTGCAGGCTAGCCTATGCCTACTTTTATAATTTATTTTTTATTTTATTGTTTTATGATTAAACTTTCTTCGAGCTCAATTCTTGGCTAATTTCAAATCGGACTTGCTTGAAATAAACGCTTCAATGAATTGTTTACTTCAACGACTCGTGAACGAATTCAAACCGACTTGTATGAACCGTTCAACTGATTCGCTGACAAGATCCGAATCAAAAGAACGATTCGTTCACGAATCTGCACAATTCTCCAATATGAAAAGATAAAGAAACAGGCAAACGTAGAAATATTATTCCTTTATTTATAATATAATGCAATTTGACTATATTTTTTAATTATTTATTAGCTATCTTTAGGCTACAAGCTCTTCATACTGTTTTGCAGTGTAACCTGATAATAAGCCAGTTAATGGTTCACTAGGCTATGGACTTTATGAGTGGAGCTTTGACCAAATGCGGCTCTCTCATCTTGATGTTATTGATTTCGGTGGTGTTGCATGAATGTGATTCCTTTTTTCTTACGGAAAATATTTTCTTTTGCAGACATGTTCCTGTACATTTTTGGTCTAATAGTCTTGCTCTATGTCTATCGGTGGTTCAGAGAACTGGGAAGAGTTCCCAACAAATCTGAGAAGTTTGTGTATATCACAGGCTGTGACACAGGTTTTGGGAATCTCTTGGCCAGACACCTGGACACAAAGGGTTTCCGTGTCATCGCTGGCTGCTATACTGAGAAGGGAGAGGTTGAGCTGAAGAAGGCCTGCTCCGACAAACTCACAGCAATACATTTGGATGTCACTGATAATGACAGCATTAAAAAAGCCACTGACAGCATTAAAACCCTGGTGGGACAGAAGGGTAAGTCACCTGAAAGAGATGGTGCTTTTCTGTCTATTAGTTTAAAAATATTTTGAATTTTGTTGTTGTTGAGAACTGTGGGAAAAAAACATAATTTGATGTTATTACAAAAACTATGTGCAATTCAGAATTTAATTGAGAATGCATTTGAATGTAAAATTTACTTAAAAAATTCAAAGAGATTTTAAATATAAACTTAAATATCCCTATTTTTGTTATTTGTTATTTTTTGTTTAAAATTTATAAAATTAAATTGACAGATCATGAGAATTTTTCAAATATTCTAAAACATTTTTTATTGATTTAAATAATAATAATAATATAATATCAGGATTAGTCAAAAGAATTGCTTTTTCTTATTTTTATTCTTGTATTAATTCTTCATGTTCTGTTGCATAAAGTAATATTTCTACACTGTAAAAAAATTCATGATTTGTTATGTTTTTTCTCCTGTCAAATCAACTTAGATCATTTATGTGGTTCAGATAACTTAATATTTTGAGTTTTTGATTATTAAATCAATCTCCTTTTTTGTAGTAACTATTTTTTTTATTTCAATGAACTTAAAGTTTTAAGGCAACAAGGTTACTTATTTTTTAAAGTTAAACCAACAATATTTTTTACAATATTATCCTGCTTATGCTGTGTTTTCTCACAGTGTTCTTCAATGAAGTTGTTGGTCAAGTTTCTTCACATGGTTTTCACATGACTCTTCCTGTCACCAAAGCTTTATATTAAGCAATCTGTAATGAAAAAACAAAAAACGGATGAATTTTGTAATTTGGTGTGTGTGTGTGTGTGTGTGTGTGTGTGCAGGTCTGTGGGCTGTGGTCAACAACGCTGGTGTCTCTTTCCCAACTGCTCCCAATGACTGGCTGGATATTGAGGACTTTAAACAAATGATCAATGTCAATCTGATCGGGGTGATTGCCGTTACTCTGAGTGTGTTACCTCTCATTAAGAAAGCCAAGGGCAGAGTGGTCAATGTGGCCAGTGTGTTTGGACGGATTAGTACCCTGGGAGGGGCGTACTGCATTACTAAGTATGGAGTAGAAGCTTTTAATGACAGTCTAAGGTTAGTATGTCCCATAACCACTGAATAAAACTGATCAGAGGTATTCAGATTTAAAGCATTTCTCAGTAATGTGTGGGTGTAAATGTAGATGTTATGAATGCAAGGTCCGAACATTAAACATTCTGAAATTAATTATGATAATTAGATCATTTAAGTAGCTTTTATAAGCTTGCCTTAGGAAAAAACAGATTACTGGTGTGCATCTTGAGACAAATGACATATTTTAGCATATGTCAAGTCAAGTGACATTAAAGTGGAAGTTTATGAGATTAATATCCAGCCATGATTCAAAAGTGAAAATAAAGTTCTGAAAGTGTTTGAAAACTCAAAATCGTACGAAAAAAAGTTTTGCAAGATCAAAAAATAAGATTTGCAAGCTTGCAAAATAAATAAAAATAAAAATATCTCTGCAAACGTTGACTGTTAGACTGTCCTAATTTTAAAGTTACTTACCACAAAAAGCCCAGTAAAATACTGTTTGTATTATTTACAGTTAACTACTGTAATATGCACTACATTGTGGGTATTTTTAATGAAATTTAGAGTAACTTACTATATATGGGTATTTGCAGTATTTTACTGTTTACGCAAAAGCAGTAGTGCTACTATAACTGCATCTCTGCAGTATATGAATGGGCATTTAAGCACTGTACAATTTATACAATTTGCCTTATTAATGGGATGACTGCACTTTTGTTTATTGTGTACACACCTTGTATTACTTATAAGGATATCAGGTATTTATATTTTACGCATATTAATATGTCATATGAGCATGTTTTATATTTTCCCCCTCAATCTTGTTCTGCAGATCTTACAAAAAAAAAGTTTTGCAAGATCAAAAAATAAGATTTTCAAGCTTGCAAAATGTAATAATAATTAAAAAAATCTCTTCAAATGTTGTTTTGAGATTTCCTTCTTTCGGAGTTGCAACATTTTTTTTTTCACGATGTTGCGCAAACAATTTTTCGGAGTTTCAAATTTCCGTTTTTTGGGGTTTTTTTAATCGGTGAGTGATGGCACGTAGCACGTAACGAGCAGGTAACAAGCACAAAGATTGGACTGTACGTCAGCAAAGCATTGGCCAAAAGGAGAAGGCCCTTCCTCCAGGCTTTTTTTTTTTAAGTTGCGAGGTTGCGAAGCTTCATTTTCGCTCATTCTGAGTTTCTAAGTTTTTTCTCCTTTAAGCATTGTCTGTTAAGGGGTTGTTTTTCTTTGTTCTGCAGGAGGAACATGGCACCGTTTGGAGTGAAGGTTTTATGCATCGAACCAGGATTCTTCAAAACAGCCGTTACCGACTCCAGTATCTTTGAGAGTCATATTCACAGATTATGGAAGAGGTTGCCAGAGGAAGTAAAGGAGGAATACGGCAGTGATTTCATCGACAAAAGTGAGTTCAAATCCAATAACCAGCTTCAAATAGCAAATAAAGGTCACAAGGTTACAACTAGTAATTGTGTTTGTAGCGAAGCTGGTGATTCAGGAGAAGATTGACAAGATTCTGGATCCAGATCTGATGAAGGTGGTGAGCTGTATGGAGCACGCTGTGGCTGCCGTCCATCCTAGGACCAGATATTCTCCGGGCTGGGATGCCAAGTTCCTCTGGCTGCCTCTCTCCTACATGCCGACCTTCATCTCGGATGCTTTCGTCTTAAAATCTGCTGTTAAACCCAAAGCTTCAGTTCTGTAAGCAGAAACAGCAGTGCTACGCTCATGCAGCGAACTGAGACATGATGTAACACCATATAGATCATTTCACAAGATGTAAACAACACTGGTCCAGAAGCACTTCCTGTTTCAGTTTTTTAACACTACATAAAAGCTGGGATAAAATACAACCAACAGAACATTTAAAACTGAATCAAAAAGATGAACAAACATCTTTAAGATGTTTTCTTTACATGTGAAATAAAGAAAACAGTTACAAACTGAAACAGGAAGTGTTTCTGGACCAGTGTTGTTTACATCTTGTGAAATGGTCTATATAGTTACCGTAACTATTAATACCTAATGGACATTTTTACAATATTCAAATCATTTAATGGTAATAAAATTTTAAAACCTCTAATGCTTGTCTTCTTGCTTCGAGTTTTCATTAAGGATTTGGTAGATCACAACGAATATATTTTTCGATATGAAACCAATGACATGATTATGTAAGGTCAGCAGCAAAGACATTGGTTAATAAAGTGAGATTAAATGCATATTTGTGTAATTAAACATTTAATTCTTGCAGGTTTGCATTTGTTTTTTCATTTTGAGGAATACTGAAACTGTTTTGAAGTGTGATGAGCATGGCCACACAAATCAAAAGTTTGAAGGTTTTAGAATCTAAACGAGGCCAGAGTTTATTGCACAACCTTGGTGACGTTTATAGAGTTATATGTTCGTGTTCGAGAGAGACCTTTGACCCTGCAGTTAGTGTGTGGCCCTTGAGCTCTTCAGCTCGTGGGATCAGGACACGACTGCAGAAACAAAAGATCTACGACATTTCATGAAGAAACATTGACGACTGCACTAGTCATGGTACGTCAGTCTATTCTGAGCACAATCAAATCAATTTGTGTCTTTATTTTATATCGCAGGGATTAATGTGTGCATGATTTGTTAACGAATATTTCAGTAATGATTTTTGCAATAAATGATTGGCAGAAAAAACATAGTTGGGACGCCACCTGTTGGACTTTTGAAAGATTTGTCTATAATTACATGTTTTTATTTAGCATTTTAAACAGTTTCGATTATTGGTGTTTCTAAAGAGTGTGTCAAATTCAGTGTTAATTCATTCTTAAAGGTAAAGGCAACCAGAAAATGAACATTTTGTCATCACACTCACCTTCAAGTTGTTCCAAATCTGTAATATTTTCTTTTCTTCTGTTGAACACAAAAGAAAATATGTTAAAGAATGTAATCAAACAGTTAACAACACACATTGACTTCATGATTTTCATGTTCAACAAAAGAAAGAAACTCAAAAATAGGTTTTGAACAACATGAGGGTAGCCTAATTGATAACACATTTTCACCTTTAAGTCTCCAGTATATATATATATATATATATATATATATATATATATATATATATATATATATATATATATTCTAGTTATGTTTTGCTTTAAAAATATTATGGTCCCACTTTATATTAAGTCACTTTAAGTACTATTTACTGACATGGAACAATAAGTACAATGTATTATTGTGTTCCTGTTGTATTGTAAAACACTTTTGCTGCTATTGAGGAGTGAAACAAGTAAGGTTAGGGACAGGTGTGGTGATATGGGTCGGTTTAAGGGTAGGTTAAGGTGTGAAGGGAGGGTCAACTGTGTAATTACAAATGTAATAACAGCTGTAATTACATGCTGGAATTTTAAAATGTAAGTACAATGTAAAAACATGTATGTACACAATAAGTCCATTGAATCAAATTATTAATTTCAATTTAATTACATAGTACTTAAAGCCACTTAATATAAAGTGGGACCAATATTATTATTGGATTCAGTATTTCTTAGTGCAGTAATCATTTCTAATTGGTAAACAAAATGAAAATCAGTACAAACATTGAAAATCCTCATAAACGGTTGGACAGGTGAGTGTGTATAGTATTCAGCACAGGTTTCTCCATCATCTCCCCCGCAGGTGTGCTTCTGCTGGCTTTCCCTGGCCGCGGTCGGGCTCTTCGCCGCGGTCTGGTGGTTCTTCAGAGACTCCGGTCGCATCACCGGCATCCACGAGAAACACGTCCTGGTGACGGGCTGCGATAGCGGCTTCGGGAACCTCGTGGCGCGGCAGCTCGACCAGCGGGGGTTTCGAGTAATCGCCGCGTGTCTCACCGAAACTGGTGCCTCCCGCCTGCGCGCGATGGCCTCCCCCAGACTCAGCACGCTTCTGCTCAATGTTACCGACAGCGCGAGCATCAAGCGCGCGGTGGAGCGCGTGCGCACGGAGACCGGGGAGAGAGGTGAGAGTCGGAGTGCCAGCTCGAGTCAAGCACAGCTAGAGATAAAGCCGAGATACAGGCACTCTGACGACCACACAGCCCTCAGACCGACTCGTAAATCTCTTGGACAAGAGCTTTTAGTTGACCTGGAGGAGCATCTGCAGCGAAATGCCATTCTCATACCAAAGCTGCATCGTTTATTAGTCTACCGTATTATAGAACGACACACTTTCCTTTAATGCACCTGATATTGGCACACTTTACTGACCTTTGACCTTAAAGGAGTAGTTCACTTAAAAAAAAAAAAAACTTTTGCTGATAATTGACTCACCCCCATGTCATCCAAGACGTCCACGTCTTTCTTTCTTCAGTCGAAAAGAAATTTTCTCCATATAATGGACTTCAATGGGCACCAAACGGTTCAAGGTAAAAATGAAAGTTTCAGTGACTCGTTTGTGACTCTCCTGTTCAAAATGAACAAATCTTTTTTCAAGTCATTTCATTCATTTTGTTCGTTGAATGAACTAAATGACTCGAAAAAAGATTTGTTCGTTTTGATGAACGAGTTTGAACAGTCAAGGCGAGCATTTGTGCTTATAAAACTTAAAACCTTTTTATTTATTTTTTAAATGACTGATCGTTTCGCTAGATAAGACCCTTATTCATCGTCTGGTGTCGTTTAAAGCTGCACTGAAACTCTCATTTGGACCTTGAACCGTTTGGACCCCATTGAAGTCCATTATATGGAGAAAATCCTGGAATGTTTTCATCAAAAACCTTAATTTCTATTCGGCTGAAAAAAGAAAGACGTGGACATCTTGGACGACATGGGGGTGAGTAAATTATCAGCAAAAGATTTTTAAAAGTGAACTACTCCTTTAATTTGTGTGGTACATACACTACTTCTTTGTTGCTTAATCTTTTTGAACTTTTACAGGTTAAAGAGATATATCCCTGCCTTGCACAATTATAGAGTGTAGGCTAATACAAACGTCAGATTGAGATTAAGATTGAAAAATAAAATCTATATGCAAAACTAGATTTAAAAAAAACAACTTTCTTGTGTCAGGTCTGTGGGGTTTAGTCAACAACGCTGGCATCTCGATCCCCATCGGCCCCACAGATTGGATGCAGCTGGAGGACTTTAAGAAGGTTCTGGACGTGAACCTCATCGGCCTCATTGAGGTGACGCTGAAGTTTCTTCCTCTGCTGAAGAAGGCCAAGGGTCGGGTGGTCAACGTGGCCAGCATACTGGGCAGACTCTCACTCATCGGAGGAGGATATTGTCTCTCTAAATGGGGTGTGGAGGCGTTCTCTGATAGCTTGAGGTATGTCTACAATTATTTTACTTATTTTTTGTCTTCTACCGTTAAAATCACGACAAATTTTTACAGTAGATTTGACTTGACATCAGTCACCATAAGAAAGTCTTTCTGAAGTTAACCTTGAAATACTTTGACTTTTCATTGAAACGTTTAACCCTTACCTTTATTTCAATTTCATTGAGATTTGCACCTAAAATCTTTTTTTTTGTCCCCATCTCGTTGTTTTCAGGAGGGAGATGATGCACTTTGGAGTGAAGGTAAGCATCATCGAACCAGGCTTCTTTAAAACACAAGTAACAGATTTAAGCCTCATTGAAGATGATCTGAAGAAACGGTGGAATAACCTGCCAGCAGAGGTCAGGAGAGCCTACGGAGACTCATACCTGCAGGACTGTGAGTGCTTCAGATGGGATTTCATTCAATTTAGTTCTTTATATTTTGGACATGTACATCATGATTCGCACAAGCTGTGCTCATCCAACAAAATGCGTGACTCACAAATTTTTTTAGCATTAGCATGTTGGTAAGTTAACACCACAGTTCACAAACATTGGGAAAACATCCATTTTTTATATTAATTATAAAATTATATAATTAATTATATTAAATCAAATTAATTAATTATAATTAAATTATATTAATATATAATTTTATTTATATTATACATAAATTATTTATTTATTTATATTAAATAAATAAATTTAACTATATTAAATCAAATTTGTCACTTATACTTTTCATGATGTAGCCTAATGAGTTAATCCCCCATCTTTGATAGATGGAAACGTTTTGGGGGAGATTCTCATGTGATGATACTTTGCTTTTTTGCATTTCTCTCAATCTTGTCCTCCAGATATAAAGTCGCAGGCTTTTTCCATGAGGATTCTGGCCAGTAGTGACCTTTCCAAAGTGACGTCATGCATGCAGCACGCTCTTTCAGCACGTTATCCCCGAACACGCTACGCTGCCGGCTGGGACGCCAAGTTTCTCTGGATTCCCCTGTCATACCTGCCTACTTGTGTAGCAGACGTCTTCATGAACTTTCTACTGCCTACTCCGAAGAGCACCGTTCCAGAGGATCACTGAATGAGCCACTACACTCAACAGATCAAGACAAGCATCTTCGTTATAAATTAATAAATCATATTCAACGAAGTGTTTTTGTCTTTGAAACTGTGGTTGCTGTATGCAACAAATGCAATCAAATAAAAATGTAGCCTATTTTATACAAGGTGGCATATTCCATAAATAAGACTTTGCCTGTTAAACCCCAAGCTCATGTTTATCTACCTCCACTTTAGAGTGCAACTAAACTATCAACAGCCGAAAGAATCCCTGCAATATATATATATATATATATATATATATATATATATATATATATATTCAATAATCAGGTACACTCTTGCTACACTTCAATCTTGTTTTAACTTGTATTTAATTTGTTTTAATCAAAAAGCCTATAGAAGAGGTGAGCATATTGGTGGAGCGTGGATGGGTTGAACGTGCATAAAAGGACTAATTGAAATTAAGGAGTCTCTAAAATGGGTTAGGGTTAGGATGAAGCTTTTTAAAAAAACGTTGTTTTTTTTTAAAGAACATATATCTTAACAAACCTTTCATTTAGCTCAGACCTACTGACTTCACAAACAAAAAAAATCTTTCTTGCAATTTTACACAAAACTTATGGAAGCTTGTTTCCGCCACTGAATAAAAATAAATAAATTAATAATCGCAACTTTATAGTCCTATCTCAAAATTGCGAGATGTGAAGTCAGAATTGTGAGAAAGTCGCAATTGCGTGATATAAAGTCGCAATTGAGTATTACGAAGTCAGAACTGCAAGATATAGTCAGAATTGCGTGATATAAAGTCGCAATTCTGAGAAAAAAAAGACAGATTTGCTACTTTTCATCTCACAATTCTGACTTTCTCTCACAATTGAGAGTTTACATCTCGCAATTCTGACTTTATAACGCATAGCGAGATTATATTGTCAGAATTGCGAGATTTAAACTCAAAATTGAGTTACATAAAGTCGCAATTGCATGTTATAAAGTAAGAAATGCATGATGTAAAGTCAGAATTGTGAAATATAAACTATTCTGAGGGGGGAGTTAGTATTTTACCCCCTTAGAAGCCTGATAGCGCAATTGCGAGTTTATATCTCACAATTCTGAGAAAAGATGTCAGAATTTCGACATATTCTGACTGCGGAAGACTATGACCCTATACACTGAACTCTGTTAGAGAGCTACATACAGCAATTTATCTGTTCAATTAAATAAAATATCTACTCACCCATTAATACGAACGCCACCATCTTCCTTCTCCCCATGAACTTACTTGAGACACTTGAAGATACCCTTCGATGCAGCAGACACTTTCCGGCCTTCTTCTCCGAAAAGCCAAGGCAAAGCTGAGTCTTGTTTTATTTCGAGCTCTGTCGTGTTGTTTTGTCAGAAGTCTCTCATCTGTTCGGCATTTGTTTAAACCATAGACGGTAAAAAAAAAAAAAAAGGTTTAAACGGGTGATTCTCCGGAACTTCACGTTCTGATCGGTAACCCGGATGAGCGGCCATTATTGAGGCACTCGGATGTAAACAACAGCATGGACCGCACTACTGGAAAAAAAAACACACACACACACACACACATTGATTACACTAATAAAACAAACAGAAAAAAAAACATGGTAGGTGCGAAACTGGTGCGAAATCATATAGAGAAGGACTTTATTAGAGCGCAATTTTGTCAAACTAAAGTTAAAGGATTCATCAGCCGGAAGTTGAAACCTTAGCGCTAGCTAACCTTTTAAGTTGTGATTGTTTTCTTCAGGAATGGACAAAACGTAGAAATACACGAAATACATCGTTCTATACATGGAATTTTTCTAGTTGAACTAATATTCCACATTCCGTTCAAATGTCTCAAATAATCATGTTTGTCTTCCTTTTCCTCGCAGAAAAAATAAAATATAATATTTTAAATGTATTTTGAAGTCTAATAAAAATGTAATTACTACACTTACACTCTGTCTGCTTGAATGCATTTGTAATATTTGTAAGTGTGTATCTGAATACGGTCTAATAATGCACCTTTAAAGAAAATTAAATTTAAACCTTGAATTAAAAGTATTTCGATTTTAGAAATAAATGTAATATACTGTAGATGATAACATTTTTTGAATCTTTTTTTAAAGGCCTATGGATAAAATAAAGGCTAGGGTTAGGAATAATATATTATAATATATATATATATATATATATATATATATATATATATATATATATATATATATATATATATATAATAAAGAACAAGAAGTGTAGTCATATGCAACTCATTAGTATACACATATCGTTAGCCTCATAGCATTGCCTAAGTCATGTTTATTTGAAATATGTCTAAGGCAATAATAATGCTGTGAGGCGTGAATATGTCATGCATGTTGTACATAAAGAATCTTCACATTTGTTAAAAACAAACAAAACAAATTTATTTGATTTTTTTCACAGCAGCATTAATTTGTTTCCAGTTCTTTTTCTCATCAGAAATGGGCTTTATTAAGACGAATACATTCATAATATTCTTTTTTTAATGTCATTGATATACAAAATCACTTAAATTTGACTTTACTGCCCATGGACTTGTAAGACAGGAAAGTAAATATGAAAAGCCCTTGAAGCGCTGATGGGACATCAGAGATCTCCAGCACATAATCCTAACCCTTGCATATAAACTGGGCAATTTCAAGTATTGTTTAAGTATATAAAACAGAAGTCATCGTCTTCTTCTATTATGATGTGTTTGCAGCAGAATGTCACTGCATTATGATATTTTACAGACTTTCTTTAATGAGAGTCCCATTCTCTGAATCACAGTATTTAGAGCATCATTTCTGCCATTATTTACTCACCCTAATGTATTTGGTAACCCATAATATTATGGAAAATAATTTTATAAGGAAACTTCACACAGCTCTTTATCATAATATTCACTGTCAGTCCCCCTCACAAAAGCATACGTAATATGGACTAGTTTTATGGTTGTTTTTGGAGCCTGACAAAGAGAACGTCTAGATGAGTAAATAATGACATATATTTCACTTTTATCGGGTGAATTATTCCTTTAATTGCACTCGGTAGATCTGATATTTCAGACAAAGTGTTTTGCTCTTTCTCTTGAATCTGGCCGCTCCACAAATGAGGTATATCTCCATAAGTGATGTATATGTGTGGTGTTTGCTCTCCAGTGGCGACAACCGCTTAAGAATAATCATATCAAATGGCAAAGTCTCAGATGGCTCTCGAAGCACTTTACTCAGTAACATTGGCATATGTGTGTGTGTCTGTGTGTGTGAATCTCCAGGAATAAGTAATAATCTTTTTCAAAATAATGTCTGACCAGAGGATATTATCAAACAAAATCTTTTCAATTTACAAATGTACAAAATATTCATAACATTCTCCTTCAGCAGCATCAGTGCAAAGATATACAAATATGACATCGCAATAATAATAAAAAAAGAATCATACAACATGAATTGGCATACAAAGTATCAGAAGGCAAAGTGTCTTTTATGTAGGCTATACAAACATCATCTATTCTCATCTATACTTTTTTTGTCAAAAATAATCTTAAATTGATTTCTGTTGTATGCAGGCTGCATATAAAAATAGATTCTGTGCAAAGGGCGTGTTTCTTTGTATTTTTTCCCGTGTGTGTTGGTCATATTTCACTGTCCTCTTTAACCAGGTTGGCCGTGTCTCTGAAGGTGTCCTCTGTCGGCGAATAGGCGCTGAGTTTCTCTCGCTTCTGGGGTTTGGGAGGAGGAACGAAAGGAGACGGCTGTGATGAAGAGCTGGCGTCTGCAGCTCCAGATGTTGGCTCGTCCTGCATCTGACACGTGGAAGAGCAAAAACCGTGTCCACTTTAACAGTAGTATCACATCATGCACATCATTCTCAGATTAACACCCATATTCTGCTTAAAACCAAAATCTCTTTAAGACAAGTCTGTTTGAAACGCCTCGAGCAGCCATTTCAGATTTGTCTCTTTGACAAATTGCTTGGGATTTTCTTAACCCTAAAAGCGTATTCTGGACAAATGTGGGCAAAATAGTTTTGATTTATTTATAAAAATACTTCCCTTGATCTGAGCGGTACAAGACTTGGCTACTTTTCCTAAGTTTGCCTCCTGAACACACTTTTTTTTTTTTTTGACTCGATTCTACAATGTTAAGTGAGTTGAACAGGAACCTGCTGTAAACCAGTTTTTAAACTGAGTCAGGCCCGTTTTACTGCAACTATACTGTTGCTGTTGAATTTTCCTGTATAATAAATTAAATGAAATGAATGAAAAAAACCCTCCTTAATCTTGTATTTGGATCAAAAATGGGCACCCATAGAAATGAATGGGAAAAACTGTAATTTAGAGCATACTACAATAAGCCAAAATAGGACACCAGGTGGCGGCAAAGTCAATTCATCTTTAGGTTTTAGCTCTAAGAACTTATTGGAATGATATTTTAATGTAGTTAAAAAAAAATAAAACATAAAAATAAGGATAATGTACATAGAAAATATGGTACTTTTTTTGAAGAAAATAGATTAAAAAATACCGCCAAAATAAAACACCATAAATAGGTAGACAAAACTTTATCAAAGACAGTGATATAACATTTAAAATAAATAAAAATTAGGATCACACCTGAGTCATCTGTGCCCACATTTGTCCACAATTACAGGATTAAGGGCTATAAAGTGAATACGGTTTGAGGGTTAAACTGTAAGTCGCTAAAATGTCAAAATGCAATTGTATAATTCAGTGTTGTGTACTCGAGGCTCGGTCTCGGTCTTGTAATGGACTTGTTCATGTGCATTTTGAATCAGAATTGACTCGTACTCGAACATATTAGGACTCAGACTTATTCCCAAGTCCACTCGAGTCCCATTCAAAATATGTCATAATTATTACTGTATGTTAATATTTCCTTAAATTGTTGTTTGATTGAAACATCCAATGATTGCTTACTTTCTTGTGCGCAACTGCGCATGACTTGAGACCATAACGTTCGCGGCACGCAAATGCAGCAGGACCCAGGTCAGATATGATGTGGAGCCTCTAGCTCAAGTTGCTCAACTATGTATCGAAAATGTCTGTCTTATTATCCATAATTCAGTTTGCATATAAGAGCCACACAGAATTCGTGTGCAGTAATGTTATGGGAAAGAGCACTTACTGATTGTAATTGTTAAGTCATAATTATAATAAAATTACCTTTACACCACTATGTGGCCTTTTTACCATTACAGCGTACATGATTCTGTGGTATATTTGGTTTACTGTTTGAGTATGGTGCCAATTTTATTGTTACCACCAAATATTTTACATATTGGTCTCGACTCGGACTCGACTCTCTTTGGTCACGGTCTCGTCTCGGACTCGAGTGAGCGTTTCCTTGATCGTTTGGCTAGCTGTTTCTTGTTTTACTCAATTAGTATTAATGTAGTATTAATATTGGACAAGTGAAATTATAAATGTTTACATAGTCAGAATATGACTAAATTCCAATAATGTCACAAATCTCAATTTTAATGTGCTTATAAAAGTGGTCAATGTTCTGCTATAAAAACAATCGAATATAATATATTTGCAGTTTCCTTGGTCTTGCTGCTCACCTCTGAATAAGTAGGGTTTTCAAATGTTGTGCTTGGCTTCAGTTTTCTTTTAAAGAAACTCCATTTGGACTCCTGAGTAATAAAATAAAACAAAACATGGTTATAATGCTTTAGGCTCGTTACTAGCATGAAGCTAACATGTTGTTAGCATTATGCTAACAGTTAATATGATGCTAACATGTTTTAATGCTTCACTAGATGTTGCTAGCACGTGTTTACAAGTTCTTAGCATGTTTCAGCACGTAGCTAGTAGATGCAAACATCATTTATTGAGCATTGAGCATTTATTAAGCATGTTGTTATCATGATGCTAACACATTTAGACTTGTTTTTATAATTTTTTTAAATAAGCTAGAATTTTTAGCATGGTAATCACTATTAGCATGTAGCTATTTACTGCTATGTGTAATGGAAAAATTGGCTAAACTTTTAGATAGATTACATTGATCTTTATTGTCCATGCAATACAACGAAATTCTGTTGGAGCAGTCCTCTCAGATAGCAGCATAGAGTTAAACATTTTTTAAGTATAAAAATAAAAATATAAAACTATGAACCTATATCCTAATATACATACACATAGGCCTACATACACAAAACAAACAAACATACACAGGCTACATACTCTCACGCACATATAGAGAGTATGAGAGTACAACTGAGGACAAAAATTCAGACGTCCTAACCTGAGGGGTCAATTCCTCTGCAGGAACGCTCTTCACTTCCACTGCATGTTGTTTACGAGAGTGGTACGTGGGGTTTGAGAAGTTATTCTCCACCTGGTCACCACTGACGTTCACAGTGACCTGTATGAAGCACAGCAACACAAAGCTAAAGACCTTGCTCAGAATTAAAATGTTCGATTTACACTGCAGAGGTGTCTAGAAAGGCATTTGAGTAGTAAATTTCGAATAGTAGGTTATGAAAAATTCGAGTAGTAGGTTATGAAAGGCATTCGAGTAGTAAATGTACCTGTGTAGCGTGTATAACTGCAGGGTCGCTGGATGGGCCGGCTACAGTTGAATACAGAGGATTCTCAAATGTGATTGGTTGCCTCCCAGATTCTGCAAAATTTTCATCCTAATAATAATATTAAAAAAAAACAGATTCCAGATCAGACACAAAGAAAATGCTTTCCATAAATATCTTTTATTCAGACCCTTATTCATCGTCTGGTGTTGTTTAAAGCCCTTTGAAGCTGCACTGAAACTCTCATTTGGATCTTGAACCGTTTGAACCCCATTGAAGTCCATTATATGGAGAAAATCCTGAAATGTTTTCATCAAAAACCTTAATTTCTTTTCGACTGAAGAAAGAAAGACGTGGACATCTTGGATGACATGGGGGTGAGTAAATTATCAGCAAAGGTTTTTTTAAAGTGAACGACTCCTTTAAATTCACAGGTTTGATTAATGATACAGCAGAATCCCATGAGAAACTAGTGCATCCTGGAAATAATGTAATATTAACACTAGGGTCAAAGTCAAAAGGTCGAACAGGGATTTTACGCCTCATAGAGAAGTCAGGAAAAATGTGCTGAGTGCACTTAACAATTCACGAGACACTAGTTATTAAAAAGGCCAGATTTACCATCTGCATGGCCCTGTCGATGAACGACACCCCCAGAGTCTGAGGCTCCAAGTCCATCGTGACATTGTCACCCGAATGAAACGACACTCCATTTCCTGTGTCCCCCGACTTCACCAGGCTGCTCAGACTAAGAAAAACAGTGGAGAAATAATTGGTACATGATATCTAAACAATTGGAATAATAAGTATAAATAAACTATATGCATCAATATAAAAATACATATTAAAAATCTAATATTTACTGACATAATTTTCCACAATAGGAAAAAAATACTATGGAAGTCAACTGTTTGATAACCAACATTTTTCAAAATATCTTTTCTTTTCAGCAGAAGCAAGATATTCATACAGGTTTTAAACAACTTGTAAACTTGTAAATGAGTAAATGATTTTCATTTTAAAGTGAACTATTCCTTTAATGATTTCACAGGAAATTAAAGCAATTTGCACAGTGTTTTCACCACTCAAGTTACTTATAAAAATAAATGTTTTATATATTTACAAAATATCTTCATGCAACATAATCTTTAATTAATTACCTGATGATTTTTGCCATAGAAGAAAAATCGATCATTTTGACCCAAATATACCCGTGCTACTTGTGACTGGTTTTGTGATCCAGGTTCACATATCAGGAATATTCAATATGACATAACTCTACAGTAGATTCATTTAAATTGACGGCAACCATCAAATCTTTAGCAATTTTGATTGTTAAATTGTTGTGTAATAGTGAAAAGCTATTAGCAAACTTCTCAGTTTAATATTAAAAATCAATATCAACCATTCATATATATCTATACCATCCAAAACAAGAAATTATTGCTTTTATTCAGCAAGAATGTATTAAATTCAAGAAAAGTGACAATAAAGATATATAAATGTAACAAAAGATTTCTATTTTAAATAAATACTTTCTATTCATCGAAGAATCCTGAAATCATGGTTTCTTGAACAGTAAATCAGCATATTATAATAATTTCTGAAGGATCTTGAGACTGAAGACTGGAGTAATTATTAAAATAAAAACTTATTTTAAATTGTATTATTTCACAATATTACTGTTTTACAGTATATTTGATCAAATAAAGGCAGATTGGTGAGTAGATTCACAATAGATGTACTGTTCATACATCCACTAAAAGCACGAGCTCGAGACTGGTTGGTTTAAGAGAAGTCATGTGTTTTTAAGTGTGGCTCAAGTGTTCGTTTGCGTTGTACCTCGGTAGTTTAGGCATTGACGGGATGAGAGAGCCGGTGCGCCTGTAGTTGAGGAAAAGTCCCACAACCAGAGCTCCAGTAATCAGAATAATAACCACTGCTAACAGGACGGTCACAGCTACAAACACACACAATAGGGAAGATATATTAGTGCAGTCTCATTACACTTAATCTGACATGAACATGCTCCTTCACTGGGAATAAGAAAAGCTGCTGAAATCCGAGTTGAAAAAATAACAGCACGAGTTTGAGTAAAGGTGTTTACTCCTAACTAATTAACGATAACAGTGTGTGTACCTGTCCCTGCAGGAGCGCCTCTAGACTTCCCCATCTCACAGTAACTCCCCGAGTAACCGTATGGACACCTGAGGAGAAAAAACACTGATCTATTAGACACACTCCACAGTTCGGTTCAAATCGCTTTGGAAAAATGACTTCTTTTCCTACTATTTGAGACTTACTGCATTTCACCAGTTTCATTCTAAAAAATGAATTAAAATAATTATTTTCCTATTGCATTACCTTATAGGGGCCAAAATCATTTATTATTTTTTACCTTGTGTACCTTAGTAATGTTAATAGAGTCATTTAAACAGCTTAGTTTAATAAATTATTTTTATTATATTTTTTAAAAATTAATTTAATAATTTTAAAAATATTTAAATAATTCACCTATATATTTTCATATTAAATATATTTTTTAAATACATTTTAATATTATATATTTATAAATGAAATGTATATATTTAAAAAGAAAAAAAGAAAAAGCATTAAAAAAGCAGACATTTTTATACTCGATATAAATTATGTAAATAAAATATATCAATATTAAAATAACATTAATTTTGGATTAAATAAATGCAGCCTTGGTGAGCGTAAGACACTTGTTCACACTCACTTGCACTTGGGCAGGCCTCCCTCATCAGTAAAGCATGTTCCTCCGTTCATGCATCTGCATGCAAGCGGCATGGACACCTCTGCCTCAATGGCTGCAGGTGCGAAGGCATGACATAATAATGTAACACAACCACAATGCAATCACATCACGACAAGTCAAACATCACATGGCAATAATGAAATCATGCAGTATTAGATGCAGCACATGCATGGACGCTATGAAAAGGGTTGATGGGACGTGATGTGGCCAATCGGATGAGCATCTGTGCATCTCTTACCGGCGTCACATTCATTCTTGTTGAAGGTGAGGAGCGTGGTTCCCTCCGGACAGGCACAGGTGTATCCATCCGGCCGCAGCAAACACAGGTGACTGCAGACGTCCTGACAGGGGTTGAGCACTGCAAGAGAAAGCCAGCAATCATTTATTCTGCCACAGAAATTGGACAAGAAAAATTATCCACCAGTATTTTAAATAATTCACCTAAGATGTGATTATATAGCCTATATTAAGGTTTGTAATTATCAATTTTATAGTAATATATATAATTAGGCAATAAATAATGTCAGATCTATCCTTTAATCGTTAAATTCCATCAAAATTCCTAAAAGGGAGAAAATAATAACAAATGAGTACCTTTAATTTGTTAAAGGGTCATGAAACCCCAAACCAAATTTTCCGAGATTATAACAGAGGTATGTGTGTTGAACACCATTGAAGACAATGTTAGCATCTGTTAGATTTAATAATAAGGTTAAAATGGTTAAATTTGAGGGTTTTTTTCCGCTTTTTTCGTCTTCCGGGTTTAAAATCTTCATTGTAGCAGGTGACGTGGCAGTGCCCTGCACAGTGCGTTGACGACTCATCGGTCTTATCCTATGAGAAGACACGATCTCTTAATTATTCATGACCCCACGTCGATCTACATGGATATCGCGTAGTAACGTTATGAGAGAGGCAATCATGGGACGCAAACTATTTGCTTTCATGTAAAGTCCAAGTGCGTTGAATATGTTCCCCGCGATGCTGCCAGGGCTAGACGGTTGGTTTGCCATCAAACACGGACACGTCTAAACCAGATCTAAACTATAGTGTGTGCCGCGTAACATTTTCGCGAGAGAGCTCGACAAGTGGAGAATGATGGACTTCGCCTTGTTGACAACTAATCCAAGTTGCGTCTTGCGAGTGATGCGGTATCCCGAGGACTTTCTATCCCTTCAGAGGTGTGTGTGTGTGTGTAAATGAGAAGTCATTTATTATGTGGGTTCAGAGGGCGCGTAGACTATGCACTTTCTTTTAAAGCCTATGCACGGAACGATTTTTTTTAGCGGAAAACTAATAATTTTTTCTGAAATGTATTTATAGTGTCTATATAAACCACTATATGTTTTATAATGACATTATAATTATACATGTAGCCTACATTAATATGTTTTAATTAGAATTACGATTACTGTGGGCTAGTATTTGTAGCAGGACATTCAGTTACTTTTGAAAGGACAATAATAAAGTGTCAGTGTACTTCATAAGACTTTAACTTTGCCAGCTATATAAAAATCTAGCATTTCCTCACGTTTTACCATTGCTTTTTTGTGACAGTCGAAATGCATGTGACAGTGACGGTGATGGTCATACAACACCCACTCCCTCCCGTCTTCTCACAGCTAGCCACGCCCATTTCAGTTGCATTTTTCAAAAAGATTTTGAGCTAGACTTGAGTTGAAACAGGGGGGTTTCATGACCCTTTAAGTATTTCGTTCAATGAATTATGCAAATATAGGCTGTGACACATGAATTTATAAAATAGAAACGATGTTTCAAATTTCCAGCAAAAACAACTATATTGTGATATACCGTTTACTGATCATACAAGGATATAAGATAACATTTTATTTGCTAGGAACGCTCCTTTAGCACAATTGTATTGAAATTCAAGAGCTTTCATTTTAATTTAAGTCATTCTGAATAGACGCATAACCAACATAATTAGTAAGCGTTTAAGAGTAAGAGTTTATAGTTCAAGACTCAGAATTACTCTGACTGTCATTAATATGGATATATATAATAAAACAAAAATAAAAATATTAACAATATATATTTTAAATGTATAAAAAAATGTGGTTGTTGTGTAGAAACTGGTGTAAAAAGCCACAAGTGCAGTCATACTTCATTTCAATTCTGAAGATGTTATCTCTAAAAATATGAATTTTATGAAACATTTTCGTGTGTGTTTTAATATTGCCCCCTGTAAGCTCCCTTGCAGTCTATTGTCTATGTCTGGTGTGTCAAATTGCCTCATTCATGTTTCTATTGTAAGACCTAATCTTTTTTTTCCAGCCATAGCCTTCTGTCATTACATGCCCCCCCAACAGAAATGTATGACAACTATATTTTGTTATATAGTGTTTATGATTTATGATATTTAAAATTTATGATAACTCTTTTGACAAAATACATCATGGAACAGAACTGCACCTCATCAAACTACATAAGACAATACAGTTACTACTATGCGTTAACTCAAACCTCACTTTAAACCACCAACGAGTGTTTCCAATATCTTCTAATTGTGATCTAATGTTGGAATATGTTAATTATAGCCTTGTATAAGCATAGCATTTCTCATGTTGCCTCACCCGAGTGGTTATGTCGGTGCTGTTGGTAGATGCGTACTTGAGTCAGCCAGGGGTTTATGGTCAACACCTTCACCTTGTCTCCTTTCCCAAACTTATCTTTTTTCCACACCTCTCCCTTCTCTTTAGTCGTCCAGTACACATGCCCCTCGAACACATCCAGACTGTAAGGATGTCCGATGTCTGCAATGAAAACAAACGTGTGAACGACAGCCATTCAAAAGATGTCCCCGGTCTCGTGCTCCAGTGTCTCACCTCCTGATATGATAATTTGCCGGTCCGTTCCATCAACTTTCATGGACTCAATGATGTTCTCTTTTGAGTCACACCAGTAGATCCGGTTTTCATTCAGGTAGTCCAGGGCTAAACCAGTAGGCCAGCCCAGATCTTTCTCTAACAGCACCTCTCTGTGCTGCCCATCCATCCACGCCACCTCGATCTTGGGCTTTCTGCCCCAGTCGGTCCAGAACATCTTCCTATAATAAACATCAATGACAACAACAGCACAGCATGAGTTCTGAAGAACCAGGGCTCCCACAGCTTACACTCTTAAAAATAAAGGTTACAAAAGGGAGGTTAAAGGTTAAAACAAAACAAAAAAATTACACTATAAATAACTTTTTGTGAAACGGAGAGGTTTCATGTATATTAAAGCCAATTCAGACAGATGCAACAGATAATTTGTTGGATCAGTGTGTCTGTTGGAGCTATTGATTCAGTAATTAAACATGTCTGAGAAGTGAGGTACTGTAATTTGGTCTGTCGGTGTGAATTGGCCATTAAAAGTTGTTTATGGAACCAATTAATGACATTAAAGAACCTTTATTTTTTAAGAGTGATGATCAATACATTTTCAATATTTCCTCCCAACTTTATTAACCCTTGCATTATCTTCATTTGTGTCTACACTCATTATCTTTGGGGTCTCCAGGGACCCCAGACAATAACATTACATTTTGTAACAGTATAATATATATATATATATTTTCACAAATGTAATTTTACTCTGTTTATTAACGTTTTTACTCAACATTTGTGCAGTTTTTGGAGTATTTTTGATATCCTTTAAATTTCTATAAATAAATAAATATTTATTTGAATAAGCTTTTTACAAAAAAACAGCAAAAAACAGTCAACCGCTATAGTTTTAAAGCCTCACTGATGTATTTGTGTGTTTGTGCATTTTTGCGCATTGTGTCAGTGTCACCAATTTATATTTGTGGTGGTTCTGCATTTTATTTGACAAATTTATAAGAATTTTTTTTATAGCCTTACAAATGTATTCCCCTGTGTGTGTGAGTGTGCATTAAGTATGTTTTTTGCATTGGAAGTGTGCCACTTTATTTCTGTCTACGTGATCTGTGTTGTTTCTTCGTTGTTTTTGATTTTAATGATGAATATTTATGCTGGGTCTCCAGGGACCCCAAAGATAACAAGTGTCGGTATTTTTTCACGCTAACATAAAAACAGATATCATTCACAATATATATATATATATATATATATATATATATTTGGTAGATCTAGAGTGTCATAGAAAGTTTCATACCATTTGGACAACCAGAGGCAGTTCACTAACGAAACACTCCAAATTGAGAACTGATTTGACTATTTATAGAAAAGAATCGGTACAAAAAGAACAATTCACTCACAAATCTCTACATAAGCTCAACAAATGAGCAAATGAGCCCAAAAAATGCCTTTAACATAACTTAAAAGATATTTTTGTTTATATAATTACCATGGCTTCTCCAGACCTGAAAATCACAATTTTAAAAGTGCCAGATATTTCCACAGTGCAAAAAAAAAAAAAAAAAAAAAAAAAAAAAATCATCAGTATTTTTGTCTTGCTTTCCCGTATAAATATCTAAAAAAAAAAACTCTTAAATCAAGATTTAAGACACTGACTTGAGATGCAAACATAACATAAGATAAAAAGTATTTTTCCCTTTGAATTAAGCTCTATTTTTCAGTTATATATAAGCAGTTATATATTCATGTTCTTACCCAAGACCAGGGTTGACCACAATAGCAGCCGGCTGATCAAGATCAGAGCGAATTAACCACTTTCTGTAACGTCCATCCAGTTTAGCCACTTCGATTCTATTAGTCCCAGCATCTGTCCAGTAAATATGGCTATATATAACGGAAAAGACAAAACGCATAGCAGATAGATATGTATTTTTCTGGAACTGCATCAGACCTAAAGTAAAGTTTAGAAAAGCAGTGCACAAACCCTCCAATCCAGTCCACAGCGATGCCATCAGGACTGGAGATGTATCTGAGGTCCAGATCCACCTCCTTTACAGGATTATTCCCATGGTCATCAAACGTGGTCATATAAGCCCTCTTGATCGAGCCAAACTCAGAGCCTCGTCCCAACACCGTCCAGTAGACTATACCTGAAAATCATTTTTATCACAATTATGCTTCAGTTTGCATTCATAAACCTGATTATAGAAACAAGAAGATGCAACATGTGTTGAGGAACTTAGGACGGTATGGTATGGACATTCTTCAATAAAGATTTCAAGTCACAAACTAATAAGCACCAAGATGATTCACAATGTTACAGTCTTTTAACTAGAAGCAAATTTGGAAAAAACAAATTTGTCTATTCCTCTATAGAGAAATAATTATTATTGTGCTGTAAATTATGCTTCCTTGTGCTGCATCTGCATCAAAACATATGTGATGTTCGGTGGGATATCCCATGAAGAGTGCCTTACTTAGACCGAGGCCTTCTGGGTCCCACAGGTAGTCCAGTGCCTGAATGTGCTCTGCATTATCCACGTAATCCGAGTACTGTGCAGACGAGAGATTAAAGCGACGGATGCGCACGTTATCAGGCAATAACAGCACTGGAGGATTTCCTGAGGACAAAAGAAGCAGAAAACGAAAGAAACGAAAGGAGAGTGAGAAAGGGATACATTGAATTATGACATCAGAGCCTGTCTGTTTTAGCCTGGATAAATAAATCCAGAGAGAAATAATAAAACTGCAGGCCTCACCCTCAGCGGCGCATTCGACTCCTGGCTGCTCTCCCACCGATCGAAAGCCTTCAGCGCAGAAACACTCATAAGTGCCTTTAGTGTTCCTGCACTGCTGCGGGCACGTCCCGTAAATCTCACACTCGTTCACATCTGCAGACGGGGAAAAAAACACTTCACATTACACATTCAGCGTTTTTTTTTTAACAATCACTAGGAGACCTTTCACACAGTTCTCCTAACTAACTTTCAGCAGTTCCATCCATATTCATTATAAAACTACCAAAACACTTCATTTCTGTCTGAAATCAACTCATTCTTCCATAACACTGGCAAAGGTTGTCACCAAGCAAACACACTTTACTATATATTACTATAAAACAATGACCTGCTAAGTGCTAACAACAGGTAGCATATGGTCGTTTTCTTATGTAAAATATCTTTACAAAACAAGAAGTGTTCTCTACTGTTTCAAATTCACTGCATTGCATGTTATGTGGTCCATGTTTAAGTCACAGTAGGAAATTATTTAAGTGTTCCCCTTTTGTGTAGATAGTAGTGAAATTGAAAAAGCGAGAAATAAAATTGTAACACCTGTGTAAGTGTTCAGCAACATCTAATTGTTTTAGCTTTGGAATATATTTCAGTATAGTATCACTGAAGAAAAGCACCAAATTACAGATAAATAAATTATTTATATAACTCATGTTTTTGTATTGTTAGGTTTTGAACTTAAATTTTGAAAAAAGTATGTAAACATGCAAATTGGCCTGTAGCTACACAGAGTTTTGGTGATGGTTGTGTGAAAAAAAAAAGCGAAAATATAAATTTGAAAGTCATTGAATGCATTCAGTACTAAAACTTAAAACTTAGGTAAACTTTTTAACTTATAATGTTGAGTCTAAGCTACGGAAGCGTATTGCATTCACTTGAAGAAAACAAATCTACTCTGTTTTTAGTTTTGCTCTGTTTTTCTGAATTAATGACTTGATTATCTCAAAAACTCAGAAATTCAGAAAAACAGAGCAAAAACGTTTTTTTTTTCCCTCCATGAAAAATGATCTCGTAATTCTGAGATAATTAACTCATTCATTCAGAAAAATAGAGCAAAAACTTTTTTCCATGAAAAACGATCTCGTAATTCTGAGATAAATAACTTGTTAATTCAGAAAAACAGAGCAAAAACGTTGTTTTTTTTCCATGAAAAATGATTTCTTAATTCTGAGATAATTAACTCGGAAAAACAGAGCAAAAACTTTATTTTTCCATGAAAAACGATCTCGTAATTATCGGATAATTAACTTAATTCAGAAAAACAGTGTAGATTTTGTTTCCTCAAGTGAATGCAATACGCTTCTGTACCAAGCATTGTGCATGAACAGCATGTACTTCTTATGTTGCTCCCATCCAGACAGAAAAGATTCCATGAAAAGGAGAGAGTATAAAAAAAAGGAATTGAGTTTTGAGTTTTAAAACAGATCAGTCGCTGAAACCCCTGCAGGAGTTCCCGTTGTCCTGGCTGGCTTCTGGAATGCCTCTATATAAGCCTGTTTTATTGTAAATATTGAGGTCTTCTAATAAAGAAAGCATTAAGATGACATCACCAACCATCGCAGGTGTTCTTGTCCTCCGGGTTAGGTTTATATCCAGATCTACAAGAGCAAATGAAGCCTCCGGTCGACAAATCTGTACAGTTATGCTCACACAGATTCTCACTGCATGAGCGCGCATGGCCATAGTCTAACAAAGAAAGATGAAGAAATGTTACAAAAACAAGATTTTTTAGTCTAAATTGTCATCCGCTTTTATTCATGCAAGCTTTTATTCATGCAAGAAAGAAGAACATAAGGGTGAGTAAATGAACAAAACTCACAGCAGCCGAGCTCATCGGTCTGGTCTTCACAGTCGTCATAGTCGTCGCAGGCGTACTGCAGAGGAATGCAGTGACCATTTCCACATTTATACTCATCTGCAGAGCAGGGTCCGTGTGTGGGAGTCACACCTGAGCAATCAATCACACAAAACATGCCACAGTTTCAATCGAATTTTAGGAATTAAAAAGGTATTACATACAGTCAGCATCATAAATGCTAGTCTGTGTGATGTGAAAATCTGTTGATTGAGCATCACTCACAATGCTCCGCCCTCTCATCGGTGCCATCACCGCAGTCATCTATAGAATTGCAGAGCTCGTGGCTGTAGATGCAGCGCGTGTTATCACAACGGAACCGGAATGGAGGATCACATGAGATGCCCACTGAGGAGACAAGACACGTGACGTTTGCGCATGCTAAAACTGTTCTACATATAAAATGCCAAAAGTTGACTTTTATTGGGTTATATAGCTGATATACTTGCAAATACTAAAAATATACTAGTTGGATAGGGTTTTTGCACTTTAAAAATTTCAAGGTTTACATTGGGATAGATGGATGTGATCCATTGGATGGATGGATGGATGGATGGATGTGATCGATTGGACGGATGTGATCGATTGGATGGATGAATAGATGGATGTGATCCATTGGATGGATGGATGGATGGATGGATGTGATCGATTGGACGGATGTGATCCATTGGATGGATGGATGGATGTGATTGATTGGATGGATGGATGGATTTGATCGATTGGATGGATGGATGGATGGATGTGATCGATTGGACGGATGTGATCGATTGGATGGATGAATAGATGGATGTGATCCATTGGATGGATGGATGGATGTGATCGATTGGACGGATGTGATCCATTGGATGGATGGATGGATTTGATCGATTGGATGGATGGGTGGATGGATGGATGGATGGATGGATGTGATCGATTGAATGGATGGATGGATGGATTTGATCGATTGGATGGATGGATGGATGGATTTGATTGATTGATTGATTGATTGGATGGATTAGATCGATTGGATGGATGTATGGATATGATTGATTGGATGGATATGATCGATTGGATGGATGGATGGATGGATGGATGTGATCGATTGGATGGATGGATGTGATTGATTGGATGGATGTGATCGATTGGATGGATGGATGTGATTGATTGGATGGATGTGATTGATTGGATGGATGTGATCGATTGGATGGATGGATGTGATCGATTGGATGGATGGATGTGATTGATTGGATGGATGTGATCGATTGGATGGATGGATGTGATTGATTGGATGGATATGATCGATTGGATGGATGGATTTGATCGATTGGATGGATGTAATCGATTGGATGGATGGATGGATGGATGGATGGATGGATGGATGGATGAATGTGATTGATTGGATGGATGGATGTGATCGATTGGATGGATGGATATGTTCGATTGGATGGATTGATGAATGGATAAATGTGCTTGATTGGATGGATAGAGAGATAGGTGTGTTTCTCACAGCAGAGATGTAGTTCCTCATCTGAATTATCCCCACAGTCATTATCTCCGTCACATATCCAGTGCTTCTGCACACACACGTGGTTCCTACACTCAAACAGGAAGGGTGGACAGTAGGTGCTGTTCGGATAGCGTGCGGCTGAAATGTGGACACACACACACAACTCAACATAAATTTCCATAATACATTCAGCATTTGGCATATGAAAGCATCTAACATTGCATTTAAACAATCATCTTTTGATTTGGGTTCTGTGTCACAGTCGTCTCTGGCTTTCTCAGATGGGGTTTAAAAGAAAAGACACTTAATATTCAATAATATTATACAAAGAGCTGAACAACGAAACTTTTATCTTCTGCAGTGCTACTTAGAGCTAAATTAAACTCATTTCATTATTGAACTGAACTGAACCAGCACTGAACTGACTTGAGCTGAATAATTACACTATTGACTTTTTAGAGTTCTTCACAGCAGAATTTGAATGTGGCTTATATTTGATGTTGATTGAAGTTTGCATCATTAATCTTGAAACAATCTGTATTGTACTAAAAAGACCATAAGACAGTTGCAGCTCATACAGAACGCTGCTGCCAGAATTCTGAGCAGGACCAGAAAATATGAACACATCACACCAGTCCTCAGGTCTCTACACTGGCTCCCAGTTATATTTAGGATTGATTTTAAAGTATTATTACTGGTATATAAATCATTCAATGGGTTAGGACCTCAATATATTGCAGATATGCTCACTGAATATAAACCTAACAGATCACTCAGATCACTAGGATCACGTCAGCTAGAAATACCGAGGGTTCACTCTAAGCATGGAGAGTCTGCTTTTAGCTATTATGCCAGCCGCAGCTGGAACCAGCTTCCAGAGGAGATCAGGTGTGCTCCTACAGCAGTCACATTCAAATCCAGACTCAAAACACATCTGTTTAGCTATGCATTTACTGAATGAGCACTGTGCCACTGTTCGTCCGACTGTTTTTACTGTACTTCTACTTTACATTTTATTTTTGATTCTAAATTGTTTTAATTATTTACTGTATTTTATTTTTATGATTTTTCTTTTATTCTAAACTGTTTTAATTATTCTGATTTCTTTTGAATATTTTAAATTTCTTCCATGTAAAGCACTTTGAATTGCCACTGTGTATGAAATGTGCTATATAAATAAACTTGCCTTGCCTTGCCTACATAGCGCTCTATAAATAAGGTGACTTGACTTCAGTTGGGCTAAACCCAGGACTTTGGCATTGCTAGTGTTTAAGCTACAGGAATGCTGCTCAACAGGTTCATCTTATTGCGAATGATTCATCCATGTAAGTTTGTCGTTGTAATCTTTAATCAAAGTGTAAAATTTCCACATGTCTCCAAGGCCAAGATATTCCCTAGTTCCCAAACCAATGGGAACAGTTACAGATGCACAGCCCTTTTGGACTCTAGAGGGCGCTACAATATAATCCACAGCTGTCTTGTTCTCCGGTGCATTTCCAAAACTAAAACAGATAAAAAATAACATGGCACACTCACGACAGGAGCTTTCATCGGTGAAGTCGAGACAGTCAGCGCTGCCGTCGCATTTGAAGCGCTCAGAGATGCAGTGGCCGCTACTGCACTGGAAGTAACCAGGGTGACAGGTCCAATTGGCTGAAACACATTCATCCACAAAGAATAAAGCCAATCTCTCTCAATCCTCCATGGAGAACGAATTATGCACACTTCCTGTAAGTCATTCAGGTGCACAAATGCATTGAGATATCACCCACTGAGGATCAATCTGCAATAAAAAGCCAGTATTATGATGTTGAACATGGTGGCTAGTGCCACGGCCACACTCTTTCTCTCTCCATCTGTCTTTTGATGGCCTTTCCTTTCTGCTGTCTCTTCTTTTCTTTCACTCACCACAGCCTCTCTCGTCAGAGTTGTCCTCGCAGTCGTTGTCATGGTCGCACACCCAGTGGCCAGGAATGCAGTGCAGGTTGTCGCAGCGGAACTCGCTCTCAGTGCACTGACGAGGGGCTGCGGACGCATTAGAAGCGTGTCAATCAGACACACGTGAACATACATAAAAGGCAGACGGGACAATAAAGCAATAAGGTCCAAGCGGCTGTTGGTCACAGTGATTTACCACAAGTAAGGGCCGTTCTTAAGCATGAAGAAAAGGAGGATGCTTAAAACCCTCTTAACTGTGGTAAAATCATTGTTGAACAAACAAAACAGCAATTTTGTGCATTGAAATAGTACTAATTGTGTAAGAGAACGTTCAAAAGTAATGCTCCCAAAATGTTTTTCAAAATGAAGAAATAGAATGATCCTTTAACATTCGTATAACCGAGAAAAAAGTTTTTAAAGTCCCCCTCTGGTGTTGTTTATTTGTCTATGCAGTGTTTTTAATCTGCTTTAAGACAAACCAAGTCCAAATTCATACAGTAAGTTGACACCATGGCTGAGTGGTTTCTCTTTAAAGGGATACTTTATCCTTTAGAAAGATGAATGTGTATTTAAAATGGGTCATTCATGTAGAAGAAATGTGAAATTATTGTTGAATTTGGAGCTTTCTAGACTGAGAAAAGCCAGAAAATGTATTTTTGGCTTATGTGGATGAAAGACTACAACTCCCAGAATGCACTTGCTTTGCTGCCCTAGGAGGCCGCCTACCGGTAACAGAGCGCAGTAGTTAAACAACAAGTCTCGGCTACTAGTGAGTCTCCGGGATGAATCTGCCGAAAATGTGTTTCGAGATCGCCCAAAATGTCCGGGATTCGGCTTTTGCGTTCTACAGTCGCCATTCATCATGTTTCCTGTGGCGAACGGGACGAGTGAGGGCCGCAGGAGAACGGCGCGAGGCCTTTGGCGTGATTACCGATGAGCGACACCTGTGAGACACACCACTCTAGTATCTCTCACAGACGAGCGGGAATTTTCTTAAAACGCACATCAACCGGATGTCACATCAAAAGCTGTGCATGTAAACAATGAATGGCGACTGCAGAATTTTTGTTTTTATTTTTATAAGGAACTATTTTTATAAGGAACAAACCTTCAAATAATTTTGGTGATCAAAGACGAGATTTAAGAACTAAAATTATTGACTACAGGGGGACATCTTGAACATTCAGAAATTACGTTTTCATAACGTTTAAGGAAGTTGTTAGCTTGGGAAGTGGCGCAATGGCCCAAGATCTGGCACTTCAAAAAAGGATAGTTCAGGCATAACGCAATAATGTAGAACAGCAATGTTTCACAAAGTGCTTATAATGCCAAAATGCAGCAGAAACACGACATAAAGCATTTAAGTAAAGCACAGCAAGCATCTAACACAGATGAGGGCAATGATTAGGCTGTGCTTCACTGTCTCTGGATTACATACGGCTTGCCCTTCAGCAAGAGGACCATTTTTCGGAGGTGAGTTCATAGCTGAATTCATCAGGGGAATGACCCGCGTTCACCACCCCCGCAGCTTTTCTTCAGGGAGGAGAAAGTGCTGAAAAAATCATCGCTTCTTCCAACATGCAGCTCTAAGGTTTAGCGCAGACCATTTGTCAAACTTTCACACCCCAAAGCACCTTGTCTGCCATCACGTCGTCTCCTCCACGCTTTCTGTCTTTCCAATTTGTTCCCATCAAATCTTTTCTTCTTTGTCTTTACCGTTACGGTTTCTCTGGTAAGCAGAGTCTGACATTAAAGGGATACTCCACTTTTTTTGGAAATAGGCTCATTTTACCACTCCCCCAGAGTTAAACAGTTGAGTTTTACCGTTTTCAAATCCATTCAGCTGATTTTCTGATATTTAGAAGAATATCAGTAACCAGACAGTTTCTGGTCTCATTGACTTCCATAGTAGGAAAAAAATATATACTATGGAAGTCAATGAGACCAGAAACTGTCTGGTTACTGATATTCTTCTAAATATAAAAAAAAAATCGGCTGAATACATTCAAAAACGGTAAAACTCAACTGTTCAACTCTGAGGGAGTGGTAAAATGAGCCTATTTCCAAAAAAAGTGGAGTATCCCTATAACTTTTTTGCTCACCAGACAGTGGCTACAAGTTTTCTGAAGTTACTAGCCACTCAACATTTTCACAGGCCACAATTTTAACATCCATACCATGGGGAAAACTGCCACATAGATATTTTTAATATTATCTCATAATTTGCCAGTAGGTGAATTAGGCTGCTGTTACTTTAAGACCTGACACACGCATCCATTATGCATTTTCTGTTCATTTAAAATATAACTGACTCTGTTTATGTGACTCTCCATTTTGACATTATTTTGTGTGTTTGACTGTTTAAAGGGATACTCGACTTTTTTTTGGAAATAGGCTCATTTTAAAACTCCCCCAGAGTTAAACAGTTGGGTTTTCCCGTTTTCGAATCCATTCAGACGATTTTCTGATATTTAGAAGAATATCTGTAACCAGACAGTTTCTGGTCCCATTGACTTCCATAGTATATATTTTTTCCTACTATGGAAGTCAATGAGACCAGAAACTGTTTGGTTAAAGATATTCTTCTAAATATCAGAAAATCGGCTGCATGGATTAGAAAATGGTAAAACTCAACTGTTTAACTCTTGTAAAATGAGCCTATTTCTAAAAAAAGTGGAGTATCCCTTTAAGTCTTTGGATGTGCACTTTGGATGTGGACTCTTGTATTCCACTGAACCACACAAGGGTGAGTAAATACTGATTTTGGGTAAAGTATCCCTTTTGTAACCAATCAAACTATCCCTACTGTTTTTATATTGATCTGACTGAACACAAGAGGTCAGTGCTGCCACTCACTGCAGTTGTGTTCATCCGATCCGTCGCCGCAGTCATTGTCTCCGTCGCAGCGCCAGCGCAGGGGAATACACTGGTGGTTATCACAGCGGAAATCACCCGCCGGATCACAGGTCAACTCCTCTGCAAACACAACAGACAACACAGGCTCACACAAACTGAGGTTAAACAGAGCGGAAGTAGAGACACTCAGTCACACAGACCTCCATCTCAGTCTCATTGACATTAGCAGACACGTCTGATAAAAAAGACCTTATTTAAAGGGATACTCCACTTTTTTTGTAAATAGGCTCATTTTACAACTCCCCCAAGAGTTAAACTGTTGAGTTTTACTGTTTTCGAATGCATTCAGCCGATTTTCTGCTATTTAGAAGAACATCAGTAACCAGACAGTTTATAGTCTCATTGACCTCCATAGTATATTTTTTCCTTCTTCTAATTATCAAAAAATCAGCTGAATGGATTCGAAAACGGTAAAACCCAACTGTTTAACTCTGGGGGAGTTATAAAATGAGCCTATTTCCAAAAAAGTGGAGTATCCCTTTAACACCTAACGGTTTGTGCTTTAATGAAGTGAAGATAGGAGCAGGTTTCACTCAATGCATATACTTATAAACTGAGTGCTAGATGATTAAAATACGAAAAATAGAAGAGAGAGGCCGCACTATGCATATGTTCTTTTATGTTCTGTTATTTTATTTGCACTGACGCGTTTCGGGTCTTAGGCCATCAATGTGTACTTACATTTACGAGTCATTAAATCATGTTTAATTTGGACTTCTCTGTGCATGCTCTTTGAGGTGGTGACCATAGACCTCCATTATATGACTGATAGACACAAAAATAACAAAAAATTGAAAATACTGCGGAAACAAAGACACCTACATCTTGGATGCCCTTGAGGTAAGCTAAAACATACCAAAAATTAATTTCAAAGTGAACTATCCCTTTAAACACATGTATCCCGAATGAAGGGATGAATGAAGATCTGTCACTAAGTTGTTTCTTATAAGTGGAACACTAATATGTGTATTGTGTGCTGATATTTCATATGTATAAGAGTCGCTGTCTTTCATTAATGGACTGTTTGAAACATTAGTGACATAATTGGACAGGATATCACTTTAACATTATTGGTTGGTGTTAATATGGGTGTAGGCGTATAAGATTGGCTACATTGTAATCTTGTTGCACACTGAAGAAGGCACGCGCCCAAACACGTCTGTGCAAATAAAATAAAAGAACACGCATAATGCGGCCTCTCTCCTATTTTTTGTGCTTTAATGAAGACATGTTGATCACTGGTACTGAGAAAATGAGAGAAGAGGAGGACATGGGGAGATCCTCTCTGCCATCTGCCAAAGGAAGGTAGAGGAGTTGCAGGAACATCTGACCCGGACGGCACATTCTTACAGTCAGATTAGGGCGATCTCTCCTCTCTGTGCAGGATGGCACTAATGGAGCGAGGAGGAGCTGATAAGACCCAGGAGAGCCAGGGCTACATGTGTGTGTGTGTGTGTTTATGTGAACATCAGTCAGATCACTGACAAAAAATCTGTAAAATGTATGGTAAAAAACACGCAAAAAACAATACACTTGCGGTGCCTGATTTTTGCTGTAAAAAATACAGTGGCAAAATTTTAGATTTAAAAAAAAGCTCAGTAAAAATACATATTTCAATAACTGATATAATGTTACAATACCAACTCACTGAAGTATGATATCTATGCTCTTATATACATGTTACACTTAACCACAGGTGGTAATGAGAATGAATCAAAGCTCATCACCAGTTGCTTTTCCAAAACTGAGGTAATTAATCTTTGTTTTTCACTGTTTTTTTACATACCGCTCGATCCTTAAAGCTACACTGTGTGATTTTTACCCCCATCTAGTGGTGAAAAGGTATATGACCATCCAGTGAATATTAGTTTCTGTTCCTCTCAATTCTGATTTCATTTTAACTCCTACGGTGGCCAATGTAGTCCAAGATTAACATGGCTTCCAGTTCGACCTCGTCCATGATTGTTAACTCAAACGTAAACGCGAAAGGCGAAGCTTGAATTAACGGGTATGTCCCTCTTTGGCTAATGTACTTTCAAGACGGAGGGGCAACATGCCGACCGACATTAGAACCCCTCACCCGTATGTATTTTCAATGGCATATTATACACTCACGACAATACTTTATTACTTGAGCGAAGTAAATATGCATTAACGAGCACATATATTTTTGAAAGAACTAAGTGTTTTTAGCTAAGAATAAACTAAAAGAGTTACACAGTGTAGCATTAATGAATCAATACAAACATAATCACAACTGCACACACACACACACATTGGTGCCTGACACAGACATACCTAACACACACACATAAATCAGAGTTGTGGCCCCAGACAGGAGGAGGGGTCACCGAGGGCCCGTCCGTCACAGAGAGACTGAAATAACACTCGCTAATACGCTGGAGTGTGAGGGGATGAATAACTCCTCATGATTTCAATCAATCATGACAAACACACACAAACCACATCATTATATAACATCACTGATAATGGGGACAATGCAAAGTAATTTTACATGTAATATTATATATAAAGTACTTTTAGTGTTACTTACTGTAACTATGTCATAAATTGTTCATCAGTTGTAAGCACTGGTGTTTGTGAATAAAAAAACAGTTGCGCCGAGTTAAGTCTTAATTTGTGGGTTTGTGTGATGTCTCACCGCAGCGCTGTTCGTCGCTGTTGTCCCGGCAGTCGTTGTGTCCATTGCACACGGCCCACAGAGGAATGCAGCGATAGTTTGTCCTGCAGTCAAACTCTGTGTGGTTGTCACATCTGTATGTTGGACCCACTGCAAACAACACCACACAAAACATTTAGAACAATGAAAAATACCGCAAGAGATTTAAATATACTTCGTATTGCGGCACAATTTCTCCTTTTTCTTCCTTTACTAATTTAAGTGGTATGTAAAGTAGTTCACTTTAAAAAAATACTTTTGCTGATAATTTACTCATCCCCATGTCATCCAAAATGTCCATGTCTTTCTTTCTTCAGTCGAAAAAAAATTAAGGTTTTTGATGAAAACATTCCAGCATTTTTCTCCATATAATGGACTTCAATGGGAACCAAACAGTTCAAGGTCCAAATGAGAGTTTCAGTGCAGCTTCAAAGGGCTTTAACTGATACCAGACAAACTCGTTCATCAAAATGAACAAATCTTTTTTCAGTCATTTGGTGCATTCAACGAATGAAATGAACGAAATGACTAGGAAAAAGATTAGTTCATTTTGATAAACGAGTTCGAACAGGAGAGTCACCAACGCTCATCACAGAACAGAGCAAGGCGAGCATTTGAGCTTATAAAACTTAAACTTTTGCATTTATTTTTGAAATGACTGATCGTTTCGCTAGATAAGACCCTTATTCATCGTCTGGAATCGTTTAAAGCCCTTTGAAGCTGCACTGAAACTCTCATTTGGACCTTGAACCGTTTGGTTCCCATTGAAGTCCATTATATGGAGAAAAATCCTGGAATGTTTTCATAAAAAACCCTTAATTTCTTTTCAACTGATGAATGACATGGGAGTGAGTACATTATCAGCAAAAGTGAATTACTCCTTTAACCGGTTGCATGTTTTATGTTTATATGTGTTTTTTTTTTTTTTGTATTTCGTAACTTTGATGTATAACTGTATATGCAAACTCGGCTGCCTATCTTGGTCCTGTAAAAGAGATTTGAACCTCATTGAGTCTTCTCTTCTGGTTAAATAAAGTTTCAAATAAAACCAGTGCATGCTGTAGCGTGTCAGTAACTCACTGCATTCGTCGATGGGCTCGTCGGAGTTGTCTCCACAGTCGTCATCCACGTCACATTTCCAGCTCTGCGGGATGCAGCGCCCGTTCCTGCACTTGAACTGTCCGGGTCTGCAGGTCCTGCTGGAACAGTGTGTGGGATCCTCATCGGAGCCGTCGCCGCAGTCGTTCTCCCCGTCACACTGCCAGGCCTCAGAGATGCAGCGTTTATTAGCACACTGCCACTGATGCGACTCGCACTGATGCGTGGCTGACGGCACAGAAACAGAAGATGCTTTAGCAACAGCCCAATCTAAAGCAAATATCAGAATTGCAGTGTTGTTTTGAATGCAGTGTACATTTTATCATGCGGTTCAAACCTACAACCTTTCAGCTTCCTGGCCTGATTTTTAGCCACTAGGCCTTGTTCACACATGGTCTCTTAATGGGATAGTTCACTTTGAAATTAATTTTTGGTGTTTTAGCTTATCTCAAGGGCATCCAAGATGTAGTTGTCTTTGTTTCCACAGTAGTTTCAATTTTTATATTTTTAGGTCAAACCGTTCTTGTCTGTCACTCATATAATGCATGTCTATGGTCACCACCTCAAAGAGCATTCACAGAGAAGTCTAAATTAAACATGATTTAATGACTCGTAAATGTAAGTACACATTGATGGCCTAAGACACGAAACGAGCAGTTTGTGTAAGAAAACGATCAGTATTTATATCGTTTTTACCTCTTATAACCACAGCCACAAAGCTGAGGTGGGGACCATAGACCTCCATTATATGATTGACAGACAAGAACGGCTTGACCTAAAAATATCAAAACTGAAACTACTGCGGAAACAAAGACGCCTACATCTTGGATGCCCTTGAGGTAAGCTAAAACACCAAAAAATTATTTCAAAGTGAACTATCCCTTTATGTGTAAAAGGGGCTTTTTGAGATGATATTGTGATATTGGTTTGTTCCATACCACACAGCACAGTTTCCTCATCTGAGCCATCGGGACAGTCCTGATTAGAGTTGCACAGGAAGTGCGGGCTGGTGCAGTTTCCGTCATTACACTGGAACTGGCCCAGTCTGCAGTGCCGGACGGGACACGTGGAGGGTTCATCCGAGCCATCTCTACAGTCCCGCTGACCATCACACTTCCACCAAATAGGGATACAGCTTAACAAAACAAAATATTGCATTTTACTTTGGATGCTCCCTTAGTAGGCAGCTGCCTACTTAGGCAGTATACAGCAACGCAGCTCATTGGGTTTTAGAACAGAGCCTGAAATGAAAGCAGATAAACGAACCGTTCGTTGTCCGCACATCTGTACTGCGTGCTGGAACACATGGGCAGACAGCGTGCAATGCCCCCTATCTGCACGGTAAGGAAGTGGTCAGGGCACTCACAGGTGTAACCTTGACCCCCCGCTCGCAGAAGACACAGGTGAGAACAGCCTCCATTATTCACCGCGCAAGGATTCGTCACTACAGGGGAAAGATATAGTCAGAGTTATATCAGTGGCTCTGTGCTAACGGGTCAAGACCAAAAATGGGTTGCAATTATTGTTCAATGTTTGCAATTAAAATAATTTTTTTTCTCACGAGTATTCACTATTATTCGCGCAAACAAAAAATAAAAAAGTAATAAAAGTAGAATAAAAAATAAATATTTAATGCAAATAGTAATTATCTAAATATATAATGTTTAGTTGATTTTTAAGCACGGAATGCATTTCAGCGTTTGGTTTTTATAAAATTTCAATAAATTTTTTAAAATGCATTCAATGTTCGCAAATAAAATAAATATATTTATAATATTCCTGATTATTCATGCATGAAAAAAAAATCCTTAAAAATCAAATCAAACACTGATATTTATTTAATGTTTGAAATGTATTCAGTGTTTGCAATTAAAACAGCTAGTTATTAATATTAAAACATTAAAAATGACCCTATTTCAGATTTTTTTTTAACTTTTGTATGAATAAGATTCATATTTATATTAATTTTTTTTATTTCAAACATTAGAGACATTTCACTTTGATTTTTTACTAAACATTCAATGTTTAAAATGCATTAAATGTTTAAAAAAGAAAAGAATATTCTTAGGATTATTCTCTATTATTCATACAAACAAATTAAAAAAGTGTTGAATAATAGGGGCAATCATACGAAAAAATGTGCTTAGAATCAAAAATAAAAACATAAGAAGAATAACCGGTTTAAAAAATGCTAAAATAATCCAAATAATTAACTAAGCTGGAATGTTACTATTATTTTAATTTCAAATATTGAATAAAGTTCATACGTTAAAAACATTCCAGGACATCTTGATACTTTTGTACGATAAACAAATGTGGTATTGAATTGGGTCATGACACGAAGTATAATCTGGAGAGTCTGAGTTAGACTGTCTCCTCTTACCAAGAACCAGGATGTGGCTCCACATCATGTAGCTGTAGCTCGTCTTTCTAAAGAAGCCCACAGATAAAGAGTTTAAACTACCTGTCCTGGCCATTAAAGCAATGATAAAGAGTTTAGTCTTTCCTGTCTCTGAGAAAAGACAGGCGAGCAGAGACTGGCGGCATTGTGTCGGATCGTGTAAATATTGGCAGAGCCCCTTAAGTGCCTCAGCGGACGATTAAAGGAAGTGATATGGATCTGACGCCTGCGACTGCATCCCGCTCGGGTTACGCTGTCCCGGGCTCACCTATGGGCTGGCGGTAGGGATGGCACACGTGAATGTCGAACGGTCTGTGGGTGGTGTTGACGAGCGCCTCCCGTCCGGAGCCGGTGTATTTGTTGCCCTTCTCCACCGTGCGAGTGTTCCAGTCTGTCCAGTACACGGTTTCCTCGAACACCGTGATGGCGAAAGGATGCGGCAGGTTACCGTCGTACACGGTGTGCCTGTGATGGCCGTCCAGATCGGAGAATCTGAGGAGACACGACCGTTTTAACAATAGGACTGTACATTATCATTTTTTGCAAAAACTAATGCAAAAACAAACCTGCAAATTTAACCATGTTCTCCATAGATTTTTAATGTGGTATTTTGTTTTCTATACTTATTAAAGAAATTCAGGCTACAAGTACCAAAGCACAAGTACTAAATTTCACAATTAAACAGCAAGTATATAATAAATAATCCTAAATCCTTTAATTCATTTCAACAAAACCAGTTTTTCAGGTTGGGTTGAATTCAGTTATAATCAGTAATCTTTCAACAGAACTAGTTATTGTAGATATTACCACATAAAGTACATTTTCTGAGTTGAACTTGTCTGAGTCTTACTCGATGTAGTTTAGGTGGGCATCAGACCAGTACAGCTTGTCATTGGTGTAGTCAATAGTGAGACCGTTGGGCCACTCGATCTTAGTGGTGATGACGGCTGACTTGTTATTTCCATCCATCCCAACGCGTCCAATGAAGGCTTTGTCTCCCCAATCGGTCCAGTACACGTATCTGCGCAAAGATGACATTTGATTTTAAAAGAATAGAAGCTAAAACAGATTCCAACAATGTAAAGGTCACACACACCTTCAGTTAAAACACTTTTAAGAGCTTAATCCTGTTCTGTTTACAGTTAATCACAGAATCACAAAAGTTAATCACAGAAGTGACATCTGACTTCTATAACCAAACTCACTCCTGATTTTTTTTTAAAATAACTCCATGTAGTGTGTATAGAACTAAACTGAACAACTGTTTATTGTTCACAGTAGGTGTTGCCACTATTATTTGTTACATTAAATTCAATTAAAATTTTTTAATTTTTTTACTTTTTTTTTACTTTTTAGTGTGGTTCAAGTTTCTTATCTTATAGTATTTTCAATACAATAGACTTAGAATATTGGCATATATATAAATATATATATAAATAAAATTAGAATAGAATATAAATAAAAATGTAAAAATTAAATAAATGTAAAAAAAATAAAAAAAACCAAGAACAGTGAATAACGATTATATATATATATATATATATATATATATATATATAAAATTAGAATATAATATAAATAAAAATGTAAAAATTAAATCAATTTAAAACAAATAAAAAACCAAAGAAAAAAATAACGATTATATATATATATATATATATATATATATATATATATATATAATTATTTATAATACATTTGACAAAGTGACACCTGTTATAACATATTTAATTTTTTTTATAAAATAATATTTTTTATTTATTTTGTAATGGATTTTCTATACATTTTCTATATAGATATATAAAATCCATAACAAAATAAATAAAAAATATTATTTTATAAAAATTAATTAATATATGAAGAGTTCAGATGCAAAAGCCTCTAAATGCCGTTTGAAATTTTCTTCTAAAATGACCATTTTTATCAAGCTTGTATATTTAAGTTCAGTAATTCCACTTAAATGACAATTAATAGGTAATCTTCATTGCCATTTAAGTGAAATTACTGAACTTAAATATACAAGCTTGATAAAAATGATCATTTTAGAAGAAAATTTCAAATGGCACTTAGAGGCTTTTGCATCTGAACTCTTCATATACGTATATATATATATATATATATATAACAGGTGTCACTTTCTGAAATGTATTATAAATAATTAATTAATAAATAATAATAATAATAATAATATACATGCCAGGTGATACATTTATTTGCACCAAAATTCTACAGAATTTGACTGGAATATGAGGCCTTTGACATCAGCAAAAAAATGAGGCCTTTGACATCAGCAAAAAATATGATTGCTCCTCCATTTTAAAAATGTTTAAGCCAATTTAATTTTTTATCCTGGCTACACATGGTTTTATAGTTGGTTGTAGTTTTCACAATCCTATCAGAATACACTAACCAGCTGGCAACTACAGATTTAGGCAACTCACTCCTATATTTATATTCACTACTAAAATTTTGCAATGTGCACTTGGTAACAGAGTTATTTTTCCACAGGTCTGAAAACGACTTCTATCATTGGTACACTCACCCAAACTTGGGATGCACCACAATGGCTCTGGGATTCTCAAAGCAGTACGTGTTATTAACATCCACACAGTGTTCGGCCAACTTCCTCACGAACCGCCCATCCAGCTCCGACACTTTCATGCAGTCGAGAAAGCTGTCGACCCAGTACAGCTTCCTCCCGACCCAGTCGACCGCCAGCCCTTCTCCATGCAAGAGCCCGTTCACCACCACCTCTCGGCCCGTCCCGTTAAAGAACATCCGCTCCAACACCCTCCGGCTCACGTCAATCCAGTACAAGCGCTTGTCGACTCGATCGAAGTCCAGAGCGACCACGCTGCTGAGGCCTTGCAGGATGAGGGAATAGGCCTCGCCATCCGTGGAGAGATTGCGCAGATAGTAGCGATTGCTAAAGATCAGGTAAGGGGGGATGTTGCTGTTCTGCCTGCAGCTGCGGCCGTCGGGTTCACGGAGGAAGCCTGGCGCGCACTTACACACGTACGAGCCCATGGTGTTCTCACACACCTGACTGCACACGCTGGGAGTGACCGAGCACTCGTCCACATCGTCGCACGTTGTGTTATCGGACATGAGACGATACCCGGGACGACAGGTGCAGATGAAGCTGGTGGGAGTGTCGGTGCAGTTGTGGTCGCAGTGGTGCATGGATGGGTCTGTGCACTCATTGATGCCTAAAACAAACAAAAAAACAGACAATCTGAAAAGCGCATGTTAACCCTCTGGGGTCTGATGTGTTTTTTGGTGTGTTTTGACGTTACTTGTTACATTTTAATGGCAAAAGTCTGATTACACTGTATTCATCACAAAATCTGCTACTATAATATGTGAGCAGCATGTATGTAAAAGTTTGTAGTTTTGAGAAAATGGTTTGTGAAAAAAAGTAACTGAAATAAGGCCATAAAACCCATACTGACTTTTGAGAAATGGATCTTGTAGAATTTATGAATCGAAACTATGTGAAAATCGTCCTGCCCACTCATTCACATAAAACAATATAGTGATTAAACATTTGTAAGATGTTTGCGTCACAAAGGCTGTGTGCAGGAGACGTGAATCATCAAGAATGTTGATGTGTTTCTAATTCAGGCTAATTATACATTTGGTAAGGCTGTCAGTCGATATAAACTTCTAGTCAAAAGTTATAATAACCATGACTTTTTTATGTTTTTGGAAGTTTATTATGCTCACATAAACTGCATTTATTTGATCAAAAATGCAGTAAAAACAGTTATATTGTGAAATATTGATTGCTATTTGAATATATTTTAAAGCTACACTGTGTAACTCTTTTAGTTTATTCTTAGCTAAAAACACTTAGTTCTTTCAAAAATATATGTGCTCGTTAATGTATATTTACTTCGTTCAAGTAATAAAGTATTCTCGTGAGTGTATAATATGTCATTGAAAATACATACGGGTAAGGGGTTCTAATGTCGGTCGCCATGTTGACCCTCTATCTTGAAAGTACATTAGCCAAAGAGGGACATACCCGCTAATTCAAGCTTCGCCTTTCGCGTTTACGTTTGAGTTAACACTAATGGACGAGGTCGAACTGGAAGCCATGTTAATCTTGGACTACATTGGCCACCATAGGAGTTGAAACGAAATCGGAATTGAGAGGAACAGAAACTAATATTCACTGGATGGTCATATACCTTTTCACCGCTAGATGGGGGTAAAAATCACACAGTGTAGCTTTAAATAATGTAATTTATTCTGGCATTACGCCAGTCTTTAGTGTCACATGATCCTTCAGACATAATTCTAATATGTCAATTTACTGCTCAAGAAACATTTATTTTTATTATCTGCTTGATATTTTTGTGGAAACTGTGATGCACTATCAATCAAATGTTTGGGGTATGTAAGATTTAAAAGAAAAATAATGCTTTTATACAGCAAGGATGCAATAAACTGATCAAAAGTCACAGTGAAGACATACTACAAATAAATACTGTTCTTTTGAACTTTCTGTTCATCAAAACATGTAACATGGTTTCCCAAAAAATCTTGAGCAGCAAAAACTGTATTTTCGTACCAGTTGTTGACTCGAGACCAGCTGCAATCAGATCAGTCACGAATAAATCATTCAAGTTTACTAAAAAGAATCAGTTCACTCACTATTCGAAATAATGAAGAGCGATATGTTTTTATGAAATGTAATAGAGTGAAAATATATATTATAATGCTTTGGAAAAGTAAATGTTTCCCAAAATACAGAATACAGTACAGCAAAGATAAAACAATCTGAATGAAATCTGATCACAAGTGGTCACATGACACAGTGCTTACCACAGCCTTTCTCGTCACTGTTGTCGTTGCAGTCGTCACTCCTGTCACACACCTCGCTGAGTGGCACGCAGTTCCCGTTGTCACAGCGGAAGTCTCCGGGTGGGCACGAGGGCGCGGGAGTCCTGCACATGTGATCCAGCTCATCAGATTCATCCCCGCAGTCGTTGTCCCCATCACACACGAAATCCCGCGAGACGCAGCGCCCGTTCTGACAGGTGAACTGGTGCTGTGGACATGTCGAATATGTGCAGCCCTGTTCATCACTGCTGTCTCCACAGTCATTACGACGGTCACACCTAGTAGACACCAAATGCACAGCAGGGATTTATGGGAGAGACTGCTGTTTATTATTGGAACCAACTGGAACCTATGCTTACTTTGGAAGAAAAAAAAACATTGTTTTTGGTGCCAATAAAAACTTGCCCTGTATAAACGCTGTAAATTCATCATAAATATAAAAAGGAGGATCAAATGGAAAAAAAATTAAATAATACAATTAATTAATATATTTATATATTTGTATATATTATATATATATATATATATATATATACATACAAATGTATAAATAAAAAATTAATTAATTGCGAAAAGTTAATTGCGATTAAAATAAAAAGTTAATTGCGAATAAAAATTAATTGCGATTAATCGCATCCAAAATAAAAGTCTGTGTTTACATAATATATTTCTGTGAGCTGTGTATAATTATTTTGTATATATAAATACCTATGCATGCATGTATATATTTAAGAATTATTTGCGCTTGAATTCTGTATATATATATATATATATATATATATATATATATATAAATACATAATCTATATTAAATAAATATAAATATTTTATATATGAATAACACATTTTCTTAAATATATACATGCATGTGTGTGTATTTATATATCCAAAATAATTCTACACACACACACACACACAAATATATTATGTAAACAGAAACTTTTATTTTGGATGTGATTAATCGCAATTAATCTTTGCACAGCCCTAATATATATATATATATATATATATATATACTTTTTTTAAATAATAAATACAATTAAATACAATTATAATGCAATGCATTTTATACATGTATTATTATTATTCAGGATAATAATAATAATAGTAGTAGTAATTTAATGGGCATGCCGTTTTTATGGTGTAAAAAGAATAAAGCAATATTTAAAAATCAATTGTGCATATTAGTTATCAGAAGCTCAAATAATGGGCTTCTCAAAGCAGCTTGTCAACACAAAAGGATGTTGCATTCTTTGCATCTCTTCCAATACATCTGTGGGTAGCCTTTTTTGCTTTCAATGCAATTCTAACCTGTAGGAGATGCGGATGCAGAGGCCGTTGTTGCAGGTAAACTCGTTGGTGGAGCAGGACCTGCGAGTGCAGTTCTGGTGCTCATCGTATGCATCCGAACAGTCAGCGTCTCCGTCACACACCCAGTCCCTCGGGATACACTTCCTCTGAGGAGGCCTGTTGTTCATACAGGTGAACTCTTGAGGAGAGCAGCTGCGATTAGCTGCGAGACAAAACAAGAGGCCACAATTAAAAAATATGTACAATTTTGGATCTCTTTGGGCTCTTGCAGATTCAGATTATTTTATTTCATGCCATGTCAGCAGTCAAAGCTATTTTCATGAAAAAATTCATTTACAAAAATATACAAATAACATATAAATACAACAAAATATTTTTTATAATATTCATATTTTTTTTTAAATTAACATATGATAAAAAATCCAGAACCTTTTCAGGGATAATCTCATTAAATATGTCCTTTAAAGAAGTAACTTCATAAAAGAGCCTTCTACTTGCGTTAAGTCCAGGACAATCTAATAAAAAATGTTTGACAGATAAGGGAATTTTATAAAAACATACATAAAGTTGGGTCTTCTGGGCTCTTGCACCCGGCACAAATGACTTTGTACGCTGATGCATGTCTCATTCCTATTTTGCACCCGCGCAAAGCAACATTTTTCAACATTCAAAGCAAACAAGCACGTCGGTAAACTAGGAACGGCTGTGAACGCTCCTGGCGTGCACCTGGTGAATTCGCCATAATAAATAAGAACAATCCGCCATGCAACATGCGCACCTGCTCTTAAAGGGTATGTTGGATGACGCTCTGATTGATATATTTCAGGTTTAAATGAAAGGGTCTTATCAAGCGAAACGATCGCTCATTTAACCCTCAGGTGCTCTTCGGTCATTTCTGACCGAAAAATTTTCTGTTTTGAATTTCTAAAAATCACAGCTTCATCGCAATGTTACGAAACTTGGTGACTTTGATGGCATTCGGTATGTGAACACAAAAAAAAATTGAGGTCATGATCCGAGCAGGCTAAGTGGTCGTAAAAAGAATAGTCACACTTGTGCTCTTCGGTCAAAAATGACCGACCATAGGAAATGAATGGGAAATTGACAAAAACACAAAACAAAAATATTGAGAATTTTTGTGTGTACAATCTACAAAGTGCTCAGCATTGAAGGAGTGCCACTCTAAAACATCAAGAGTGCAAAACAGACATATCCACCCCTACACACACACACACACACACTTTTATACACAAAAAAGCCAATAAATTGTGATTATAGAAATCTGTTTTGAATATTTAAAAATCACAGCTTCTTCAGAAAATTACGAAGCCTGGTGAATTTTATGGGATTGGGTATGTGAATATGTGAACACACAAAAAAAATGAGGTCATGAGAAAGTTTAATTTTTAGGTGTCCGGTAGATAGGTGTGTTAGGTGACAGGGAAGATAACAAGTGTGACTCCGAAACGAAGAGCACCTGAGGGTTAATAAATAAATAACAAAGTTTAAGTTGCTAGCCTTGCTCTGTTCTGTGACGCACGTTTGTGACTCTCCTATTTGAACTTGTTCATTGAAATGAGCAAATCTTTTTCTGAGTCATTTGTTTTATTCAACAAACGAATTGACTTGAAAAAAAAAGATTCGTTCATTTTGATGAACGAGTTCGAACAGGAGAGTCACAAAGTACAGAGCAAGGCGAGCATTTGAGCGTATATCTTTGTTATTTATTTTTTAAATGAGCAATCGTTTGGCTTGATAAGACCCTTATTCATCGTCTGGAATCGTTTAAAGCCCTTTGAACAGTTTGCAGTTTGCACTGAAACTGTTTTTTGGACTTTGAACCGTTTGGTTCCCATTGAAATCCATTATATGGAGAAAAATCCTGGAATGTTTTAATCAAAAACCTTCATTTCTTTTAGATTAAAGAAAGACATGGACATCTTGGGTGACATGGGGGTGAGTAAATTATCAGCAAAAGTTTTTCAGAAGTGAACTATTCCTTTAAGTGAACGTAATACTGACCACAGTTGTGTCTCTCGTCCTCGTCGCTCATGTCCCCGCAGTCGTTGTCTCCATCGCAGATCCAGGATGCAGCGATGCACCTTCCGTCATCACAGCGGAACTGCTCAGAGTTACAGGTCCTCACCATGGGGGCTGTAGGGATCAAACACACCGCAGTGAGCCACGGATCAAGAAGCAGCAGCAGAAGAGTGAGCATGTCTCACTCTGATATCATAGGGAACTAAGGAACATGCGGTCTACGTAATCCATTTAACCATTAAATCCCATCCTGAACAGCCAGAAACTTGGCCGAGTGCTTGGATTCCACAAGCAGAGGGATTCTGGGAGAGAATAAGCATTCCTCTCTCTAGTGTCCCACTTGAACAAAAGACACCGAGGGGTGCTGTGATTAACGGGACAAAAGCGAGAGGATGGTGTGTGTGAGAGGAGGGGGCAGAGAATGGCAAAGGAAGGGCCGGTGTGTCTGTGTGTGTGAGGGCTTTTCTGCTGAACGTCACTTTGGAGGAATGCGACACACAATGGGGGACTGGACTGACCATCATAGACACACACCCAAACACACCAGACGGTTACCTCAGATACCACTGAAGTGTCAAAGCTTTTTCATATTATTGTAGCTTCTAGTTATTTGATGTTATTGGTCATTTCTGTAATGTGTACAAAAATAATTGTATTTCTGTTTCCATAGTCTATTAGACTTAAAGATATACACTTGATCGTAACGAAAAACCTATACATTATAATCCCACGAAGAGCGCTTTTTGAAACACTTCAGTTTGAAAAGAAGAAAAAACATCTTAATATTTCTTAATAAATAAAAATAACAACATTTACATCAAAGTAGTGAAATAACTTCAAATTCAACCCTATATACACCATTTAGAGTTTTAAATGATCAAATGCATCAAATTTAATGCATTAAATTGATCAAAGGTGACACTAAAGACATTTATAATGTTACAAAATATGTATATTTCAAGTAAACGCCGCTCTTGAACTTTATTTTCCTCAAAGGTTCTTAAACAATGCATCATGGTTTCTAAACAAATATTAACCAGCACAACTGAAAAATGTTTAACGTTGAAAATGATAAGAAATATTTCTTGAGCAGCCATTCAGCATATTAGAATTTCTGACACTGAAGTAATTATGCTAAAAATGTAATTCATATTCTATTTCATATTTATTCCTTCATAATTATTATTATTTAAAATATTATAAAATACAATATTTTTTATTTTATTTTTTAAATAAATGCAACCTTGAGCATCTTTCAAACACACACACACAATTATTACCAAACCCCAAACATGATATCTCATATATTAAGAATACCTATAATTTTGGAACATGAAAATGCATTGATCAACCTAACAGGAATCACCTATATATACAATTTCCGCAAAGGTTCAAGTGTATGTAGGCAAATGAAAGCATAAAAACAAACAAATCCTTATTGTGCCATATTGATGTAAAAAAATGCATTTGTATGGTCATTTATAGGGCTGTGCAAAAGTTAATTGCGATTAATTGCATCCAAAATAAAAGTCTGTGTTTACATAATATATTTATGTGTGCTGTATATAATTATTTTGTTTATATAAATACCTATGCATGCATGTATATATTTAAGAATTATTTGCGCTTAAATTCTGTATATATGTATAAATACATAATCTATATTATATAAATATTTTATACATGAATAACACATTTTCTTAAATACATACATGCATGTGTTTGTGTTTATATATACAAAATAATTATATACAGCACACACAAATATGTTATGTAAACACAGACTTTTATTTTGGATGTGATTAATCGCAATTAATTTTTGCACAGCCCTAGTTACATTAGCAAAATAAAACACTACTAAGGAATATAACTGCTGGAGAAGAAGCTCTCAGACTCACACACACATTCAGTTTTTTGTGAGGGCATTTTGTCACAGACATGCTGGTCTAAATTACTACATTTTAGTTCAGTTTCTGCCAACTGAACCAGTTTCTTGAACACAAGTCAGCTTCATCTTTCCACTCTCTGACTGCATGCATCACCAGTGGAGAGTAACATGAGGGGTGGGAGGCAACATCATTTCCCTCCAACTTCAATTCCCTCCATCACCATGGTAAACAATGAGGCAGGACACCCATCATTAATTCACCACCCACAAACATGGCCAACGGTTTCCCTTGAAAAACACAGCTTTATCCTCACATCACAGTGTTTTCATAGTTCCTCCCCAGTAAAGTGGTTCAATCAGGGCCCAAAATTAACTTCTTTTCCACATGAATGCCTGTAGATATCTATTTTTTAAACATTTACTTGAATGAATCTGCCATTAAAGTGTAAATAGTTATGCGTAGTACTTACTGCAGGTAGTGGGCTCATCAGAACCATCATTACAGTCTGTTCCACCATCACAGTACCAGTGCCCGGGAATACAGCGTCCGCTCGAACAGCGAAACTCATTCTGGGAACATGTAGATGTGGCTGAGGAGTGAAGAACAACACTGAAGTCAAGTATACAGATCATCAGTCAGCCTCAAATGGCAAACATGGGTCGTAAACATTATGTAAAACAGGGTCCAAACCAGAAAGCCCAGAAAGGACTGTACCTCAGCGGCACCAGGTGGAACCGCTCACATTCATGGGTCACTAATTAAAGGAGTAGTTCACTTCTGAAAACAACTTTTGCTGATAATTAACTCAACCCCATGTCATCCAAGATGACCATGTCATTCTTTCTTCAGTCGAAAAGAAATTAAGGTTTTTTAAGAAAACATTCCAGCATTTTTCTCCATATTTAAAGAGAAAAAATTTGACATACAATCTTGAGAATAAACTCATTAAATACAGAGAATAAAGTTGTATAAAAAAAGTTTAAATAAAATCTTGAGAATAAACTCATTAATTATTGAGAATAAAGTCATTGTGTTTGAGAAATGCTCGTTAAATGTCGAGAAAAAATAGTCGAAATACAATCTTGAAAATAAACTCATTAAATATCGAGAATAAAGTTGTTGTGTTTCGAGAAAAAACTTGTTCAATTTCGAGAAAAAAGTCGAAATACAATCTTGAAAATAAACTCATTAATATCGAAAATAAAGTCGTGTTTTGAGAAAAAAGTCGAAATACAATCTTGAGAATAAACTCATTAAATATCGAAAATAAAGTCGTGTTTTGAGAAAAAAAACTCGTTAAATTTCAAGAAAAAAAGTCGAAATGCAATCTTGAGAATAAACTCATTAAATCTCAAGAATAAAGTTGTGTTTCGAGAAAAAACTTGTTCAATTTCGAGAAAAAAGTCGAAATACAATCTTGAAAATAAACTCATCAAATATCGAAAATAAAGTCGTGTTTTGAGAAAAAAGTCGAAATAAAATGTTGAGAATAATCTCATTAACTATCGAGAATAAAGTCATTGCGTTTCGAGAAAAACTTGTTCAATTTCGAGTTTTTTCTCGAAACACAACGACTTTATTCTCGATATTTAATGAGTTTATTCTCGCATTATAATGACTTTAATCTCGAGATGGTTTTATTTTTTTAATATTGCTTGGCCCTAATCCTCTTCCGTAGGACCACCATCTGTTCGGCTACCAACATTTTTTTTAAATATCTTTATTTGTTTTCAACAGAAGAAAGAAACAACTTGAGAGTGAGTAAATGATGAATTTTGAACAGAATTTTCAGTTTTCGGTGAACTATCCCTTTAACTCACCCCATGTTCCCACAAGAGAGAGGGAGAGAATCTCACCACAATGTGTCGGGCTCTCGTCACTGTTGTCTCCACAATCATTATCTCCATCGCACAGGTACGAGCGTGGGATGCAGATGTTGGTGGTCTGGCATTTGGTGTGCTCTGGCTGGCATGTCCTCTCAGCTTTGGATTGAAGCCATTATGGATTGAATAAATGCTTTTAAACTCTAGACTGTTTATAGTTGAGTAGCAACTTTTTGTTACATTGCACATGAACTTACCACAGTTCTGTTCATCTGACGTCCCGTTGTCGTAACAGTTGTTTATTCCATTGCAGACATATTCCCGTGCAATGCAGCGACCATTAGTGCAGGTGAACTCAGTGTTGAGGTCGCAGGGGCGGAACATGCAGCCTGTCTCATCGCTGTTATCACCGCAGTCATTATAGTGATCGCAGCGGTAGTGATACGGCACACAACGGCCATTTCCACATGTGAACACGGTGGGCTCGCAGGTGTGAAACGCTGCCATGCACAGATAAAAGAAATAAACATGTTACTATGGAGAAAATGCTGAATGCATTAGCAGAAACTAGTGGAACTCGCTGCCTACCTCCTCTATCTCTCTACTTTAGTTTACCTGAGAGTGAAATGAATGCTGCTGCTTGTGGGACTGCATGCGAAAGAGAGAGCGGTGCATAGTAGAAGAGGTTAGTATGTTTATGGATGGTTATTAAACTTTAAAGTCTAAGACTACTGTTCCAAATCCTAGTAAGTTGCCTTAGTGTCTGCAGACTCACAAATGATTTTTAATCAAATTTTGTGTAAGGATTCTAAGATAACAATTCAGTCAACTAATAAGCATAATCCCAGCTAAAAAAAAAAAAAAAAATTCTAAGAATGTTTCACTAATGTTTCCATTAATATAAAGGGCTTGGATGTGGCTGTGGTCACAAGAGGTAAAACTATACAAAAACTGTTCGTTTTTTTTCACACAAACCACTCGTTTTGTGTCTTAGACCATCAATATGTACTTACATTTACGAGTTATTAAATCATGTTTAATTTGGACTTCTCTGTGCATTCTCTTTGAGGTGGTGACCATAGACCTCCATTATATGACTAACAGACAAGAACGGTTTGACCTAAAAATATCAAAATTGAAACTACTGCGGAAACAAAGACATCTTGGATGCCCTTGAGGTAAGCTAAAACATACCAAAAATTCATTTTACGTAAAGTGAACTATCCCTTTAAGTTGTGAAAATGTTATTTCTGAATGTGTTTTTTTATTTTATTCTTGGTTATACGAATGTTAAGGAAACATTCTATTTGATCATTCTTCCAAAAAATGGGAATGTTACTTTTAAATGTTCTCTGAACATTCTGAAACTAACTAGTTGTTATGAACATCCAAAAATTCCATAAATGATATATAAATTAAGTTTTTGTACTAATTCTTTGAGAACATTCTATACTGGAAGAACATTTGTTCATAATTAAGAGAACCTTGCCAGAAAGTCACTGTAGCTAAAGTTTTTTTTATATTAGATTTGTATCTGTTTTTAAAAGGGATAGTTCACTTTGAAATTAATTTTTGGTATGTTTTAGCTTACCTCAAGGGCATCCAAGATGAAGGTGTCTTTGTTTCCGCAGTAGTTTCAATTTTGATGTTTTTAGGTCACACTGTTCGTCTGTCAGTCATATAATGGAGGTCTATGGTCACCACCTCAAAGAGCATGCACAGAGAAGTCCAGGTTAAATATGATTTAATGACTCGTAAATGTAAGTACACATTGATGGCCTTAGACACGAAACGAGCGGTTTGTGTGAGAAAACGAACAGTATTTATATCGTTTTTACCACTTGTTACCACAGCCACCACTTGTGACCATAGACCTCCATTATATGACTGACAGACAAGAATGGTTTGACCTAAAAATCTCAAAATTGAAACTACTGCGGAAACAAAGACACCAACATCTTGGATGCCCTTGAGGTAAATTAATTTCAAAGTGAACTATCCCTTTAAGTTCTGAATAAAATATAATTATATGTATAATTAACATAAATGGCATTGATTTTTGCATGCAGATTGTTGCAATGCATTATGGCATTACTGTCTCTGCAAAACATACATGCAATACTGGCCAAAAGAGAATATCTTAAAGGGCACTATGATAAAGATAACTATGTAGGCAGAACACAAGAATTTGGAACAAAGCTTTTATCTACACGTGAATAGAGGTAAGCAAGAATACACACCAAAAACGAAATGACTCTTGGATCCTGGAGCAAGAGATTTGAGAAGATTAAGAAAAAAGCAAGAAGAAATATGTTAGTGAAAGATTGCGCACCAGTGCAGGAGAGGAAAATCCCTTCACTGGCAAACAGAGATGGTCAGACAGCGACGGAAAGACTTAAAATTAGAGATTTGATTGTCAACATTACGCTAAGTTGTGCACAAATATCCATTTTAAGTTTAGTTCACCCTTGAAAGTGCATCATTAATTGTCAGTTTGGGTGAATTCCTCTTGAAGTGAGCAGATTATTGCTGTCCCATACACACCATGCATGAAGGCACTGGCACATCTTCCGAAATCCGAATTAATAAACTGTATTTACATAAAATCGCCCTATATTCTGAAAAGATTTGAAGACCTCTCTACAAGCTGACAACATGCAATGCATCTCACCGCAGACTCTCTCGAGCTCATCACTGCCGTCCCCACAGTCATCATCATTGTCGCATTTCCACTGGGCGCGGATGCAGCGGCCGTTCATGCAAGTAAACTGGCCTGACTGGCAGCGTGTCCCATTGTCAGGGATGCAGTGTTTGTTGTCGGCCAGATACCAGCGGCCCTCAGAGGGACACTGACACTCTGCTCCCTGAGGACCTGGAGGAAATAGTTTTGTATTTTAAAATTAAAGTACTTAATTTCACAATTTATGTGTATTAAAAATATTTAATTTTAAAGATGGGTCCAAAAATTATAACTATATGAACTAGAGTATATGGTAACACTTCACTTGAAGGGGTGTCCATAAGACTAACATGACACCTTCATAATCATGACATGACATATGTTTGTGAAACTGTCATTAAGTGTCATTTGCTCAGTTATGACATTTTTAATGCAAATATGACATTGTTTGAGATGTCTTTGTTATGACACCTTGACATAAACCAATACATCATAACCTGTCAGTGTCTTTGTCATGACAACTTGACATTACTAAGACAACAGAACCTGTCATAAACATGACATAGCAGATTAACGATCAAACTTAAGAAACCACCTAGCTTTATGGGTTAAAATTACATTAAACTGTCAGGTGGTTGGTTTTGACATTGGCTGTCATGAAGCCATTATGACTCTTAAATGACAAATTCAATATATACCACTGCAGTTGAGGTCACGAAAAATATTCATGACAGTTATAATGCCTCGTGACAGCCAATGTCAAAGGCAACCACATGACAGTTTAACTTCATTTATGTCAAGTTGTCATGAGAAAGACATCTTAAACAATGTCATATTTGCATTCAAAATGTCATTATTGAGCAAAAGACACTTAATGACAGTCATAAACATGCATAAACCCTACTTCATATTCAAGACATATGTCATGTCATCGTTATGAAGGCATGTCAGTCTTATGCACACCCCTTTAAGTAAAGTGTTACCAAATATATTGATGGTTTAAAAAGTATTTAATATTTAATTTTTTTAAAAAATGATGTGGGCTCTGTTCCAAAGCATAGTGAGCTGCCTATCTAGGCATCATAATGTGCACTCCTGATGCAAAAATAATTAAATTCTAAGGCAGCATTACATTTATAACACAGTGCAGAAAGATAATTTGTAATAAAATCAACCCAATAAAGTAAAAAAAAAGTATGTATATACATTGATTATAATTTAATACTAATAAATATTAAAATAGTTAAATCAACTTGCTCTGAGTTGCTCCCTATGTAGTGCTCTAAATGAGTCACCAAAAATGCAGCTTTCATTTTGGAGCACACTGGCTTTAAAAATAGTTTTAAAATATGAACCTACAGTACCTGGGGTGCAAATATGGCTGCAACCACCGTTGAATTGTTCGCAGGGACTGCTGCACTGCTGCTGTTTGCCGTTGGATAGCACATGGATGTCCATGGGCCGTGATGGAAGGTTCTGTAGCATCACCCTCTGGTCGGACCCGTCATGCTTGTTTGCACGGTAGATGCTGCGTGTGTTCCAGTCCGTCCAGTAGATATGCTGACCGTACACTGTCATTGCAAACGGGTAGATGGCAGTGCTTACGATGACCTCACGGTTAGTGCCGGTGAGCGAGCACCTCTCAATCTTCTGCCTGCGCGGAGAGAAAACACCAGTAAACAGTGCAGATGAAGGGTTGATAGTTAATAATACCAATAAAATAATACTATATAGATCTTACAAACTGGCATCTGCCCAGTATAGCCTCTGATCTTCATAGTCCAGTGTCAGACCATTTGGCCACACCAGACTAGTGTTGACAATCTCTGTCCTGAAGTTTCCCCCCAGAGTTGCACGCTCTATCTTTGCATTGGTTCCCCAGTCGGTCCAGTACATATATCTGACCACGTATAGAAATAGAAATGCATTTAAATGAAATGTGAAAATGCCTCATTAAACATCTAAATCACAGACTTAGTACTGAATCAGTGACTCACCCTCTGCATGGATCCAGCATGATTGCTCTGGGTCTAGGCACCTGTGCTACAACAGTCCTTTGAGATCCATCCACTGCCATGGAGCTGATGGTCTGGTTAATGTAATCACTGTAATAGATCCTCTTATTGATCCAGTCATACGCAATGCCATCAGGAGCTCCCAGATCTCCACAGAGAAGAAATCATTCAGAAAAACAAAGTTATATGAACGCTAGAGCTGCAAGATTAATCGTTAAAAGATCGCAATCTCGATTTAAAAACCCAAGCCATATATTCCTCAATGACCGCTATTCTGACAATATTCAAATATAATAAATACATATATATATATATATATATATATATATATATTAGAGCTGTCAAACCATTAATCACGATTAATTGCATCCAAAATAAAAGTTTGTGTTTACATAATATATGTGGGTGCACTGTGTATAATTATTTTATATATATAAATACACTTGCATGCTTGTATATATTTAAGAAATATTCATGTATATACTGTGTTTAGATTTATATATAATTTATTTTATATAAATAAAAATATTTTATAAATAAATAATATTTTTTTCTGTAATATATATGCATGTGTGTGTCTGTGTGTTTATATATAAAAAATAATTATACACAGTGCACCCACATATATTATGCAAACTTTTATTTTATAAAACACAAACTTTTATTTTGGATGCGATCAATCGAAAAATATATAAAAAAATATATCTAATATAATATAAATATATATATATATATATATATATATACACTTAGTGATGCACCGATGTGAAAATTGTGGCCGATACCGATAACCGATATTAATATTGCTGTTATGGCCAATACCGATATTTACCGATGTCGATATCTCTGTATAGAAATTACATAGTGAGGATTAGGGTTGCACGATATTGGTAAAAAATTACATTGTGATATTTTATTCTTCTGCGATTATATATTGCTATATATAACACAGTTTCACCAGATGACTTGAATAGCTCTATTTGGAAAGGAATGACTGGGGTGGTTTTGTCATGGAGTATCCGCATAGAAACTAATATTAATAGAATGTTAACTAATGTAATTAAATAGACTTTAATAAATCACTCTGATGGCTTAGAGGGCTTATCATGCTTCTTAAACTGTTTATGTACCAATTTTTGATGACTGTCAGATTGTAGAAATGCATGATCACAAATTACTCCCAAACTGAACATTTGACCCTGCTCCAATTAAATTCAAAATAGCAGCCTGTGAAACTAACAACTTTTCCCAAGCTTTCTTTCTTTTTATTTCACAATTAAAGAACAAGTTGACTTCAAAATAACATCTAGATAATTTCTAGACTGCAAACTAGCCATTTTAAGAATGCATATACTTTTTAATTTTATTTTAATTTTATTTATTTATTTGTTTGTTTATTTATTTTTTGGAAGATTAGTTACGCCGGGATGGGAATGGGTGAGTAGAAATTTTGAAAAAGCAAAAATTTTAATAGTATTATGTCACTGAATACTGTCAATGTACCTCGTTCTGATAAAAATAGTAATAATAAATAAATAAATAAAAACTAGACATTTTAAAATGTAAATGTCATGCAAGATACTTTGTCAAGCCAACGTTCATAAATTGCTGCAATAAACTTTCCTTTTGTAGCAAAACCTGCAGTGTCAGAGTGCATTAAAGGGTTTGAATAAGCAGCTCACCCGAGGCCACCTCTGTAGCAGGAGAGGAAGGTGAAGCCAAAGTGATGAAGCTGATCTTGCTCTGGCTCGCTCCCGAGCTCTGGGTGAAATAGATCCTGCCGTCCAACCGGTCAAAATCAAGGGCTATGGAAGTCCGGGGAACGTTAACCACAGGAAACGGCAGCGAGTGATCCTCTGGATCCAGCCGTAGTGATCTTACAGTGCTTTCAGTGGTGTAAATGAGGTAGTCATCCCGGGACACCACACAACTGCTGTCATCCGGAGCCAGATTCCCAAAGGCACACGAACACTTCCTCGTCTGAGTTCCCGCGATGGCGAAGCAGAAGTGAGCGCAGCCGCCGTTAGCCTCTAAGCAGGGGTTGTTATTGAGCTCGTGGGCTGAACTTGGCTGCATTCTCCGGTCAAAGATGGTGACGTCCCGCAGCATGTTGATGTTGTCTCTGATCACGAGCGGCTGGTCGGTCGCGCCGGGCTGTTTGCTGGCTTGGAAGACTTTCTTCAGGTTTCGGTCCACCCAAATTACATTCCCCTCAAACACCGTGACGCCATATGGAGTCGGATAACGACTTCCGTAGCGTACGACCTCCGTCTCGCCCCCCTCGGGTCGGACTCGTGCGATCATGTCCAGGGAATCGTCCACCCAATAGATGTATCCGTCTCGGTGGTCCAGAGCCAAACCCCTGGGGGTGATGATGCCTGAGGAAACCAGCACTGTCCGGTTGGAACCGTCTAGAAAAGCCCGCTCGATTTTGGGGGTCTGTCCATAGTCGGCCCAGAAGAGGTATCTTTTCATGGGGTCCACCACAATATGACGTGGCATGTCTACTTGGGTTTTGAGAAGAACACGACGGAAAGTGGTATTGAGTCGAATGACTTCAATGTACGTCTCGGTCAAGAAGGCATTGGTGAAATAGAGGTTTCCTGTGGAAAAAACAAGTAAAATTAAAGGGATACTCCACTTTTTTTTGGAAATAGGCTCATTTTACAACTCCCCCAGAGTTAAACAGTTGGGTTTTACCATTTTCAAATGTATTCAGCCGATTTTTTGATATTTAGAAGAATATCAGTAGCCAGTTTCTGGTCTCATTGACTTCCATAGTATATATTTTTTCCTACTACGGAAGTCAATGAGACCAGAAACTGTCTTGTTGCTGATATTCTTCTAAATATCAGAAAATCGTCTGAATGGATTCGAAAACGGTAAAACTCTTTAACTCTGGGGGAGTGGTAAAATGCCTAAAAAAGCCTATTTCCAAAAAAAGTGGAGTATCCCTTTAAGAGTAGTTGCACAAAATTTGCGCAAGCGCCGGAAGGGATCTCTCACGTGTGTACGTCACTCATTGTTTACACAGAAGTGTTACCCTTCACTGTGAAGATCTAAACATATATAGATATACAGGAAATCGCATTGGAAGACGATTTGGATATTTCAACAGACAACGTTGAATTTTTTTCGCAACCGCACGAGAGATCACTTCCGGCGCCTGCGCAAACCAAGCGCCCACGCTCTCAGATCACTTGGACGTGGCTGTGGTTACAAGAGGTAAAAACTATCTAAATACTGTTCGTTTTCTCACACGAACCGCTCGTTTCATGTCTTAGACCATCAATATGTACTTACATTTACGAGTCATTAATCATGTTTAATTTGGACTTCTCTGTGCATGCTCTTAGAGGTGGTGACCATAGACCTCCATTATATGACTGACAGACAAGAACGGTTTGACCTAAAAATATCAAAATTGAAACTACTGTGGAAACAAAGACACCTACATCTTGGATGCCCTTGAGGTAAGCTAAAACATACCGAAAATAAATTTCAAAATGAACTATCCCTTTAATAACACCTTGTCTGAACATTATGAAGTACTGTGTGGAGTTCCTCAGGGATCAATTTTAGGACCAATACTTTTTAATCTGAGCAAAACATTTCAAAATCGTACCGTTACCGACCACAAACTTGGTAGTGTGCGCCAAACTTGTTTATTCACATATTGGGGTCAATAGTTTATGTTTAACAAGCCATGGGTCACCGGGGTCTAAACTAACTGAGCCTCTTATCCGTCATATGTTAACCTTTAATCTTCTCCAATGCCACCTGTCTGTGCTTTTAGTAACCTGAGTTAATTAACATGTCCCTACAGTAAGCTGTCACCATTCTGACCTCTAAAGCTGCTCTAGAACATTCCAGAATAGTATGAACCACATGAAAGCAGTGACTTCACAGAACGCTCCATGAATTCAGTGTATTTGAGGGACTTGGCATTAGAGTTCACATTCCTTGAGGTACTTCACTGGTTTTGGGATTTGGCCAAATTTGTTTCAGTCAAAATCTTCAGCCGTGTGACAAATTCACCAAATCTGATTTTAACATACAAGCATACAACTGCTCACCTGCGGCCCAGTCTACAGCAATGCCGCGTATTCCATTACGTCCGATTCCAGAGGTGACAATGCTGCGAAACCCAGAGCCGTCCGGTTTGATCCTGCGGACTCCGTTCTGGGACGCCACGGTGCTGCTGAAGTCACACCAGTAAATGAAACCAGAAGGCATGTGCACGTCTACGTGAAGAGCATTGCGGCCTATGGGACACAGACACACACATGCACACAAAGTTACAGTGCGTAGTGCAATGTTGTTTTTTTTTCCCCATTGTACCATGCATTTTTCATTACACACTATATTCAGAATTTATTTGCAAAAAGTAAGCTAGCAATATACAATAAAGCAGCATGTGAATAAATGTGCTTTGTATTGGCCTTAAAGCTTTAATACTTTCAGTCAGTTCAATGAATTGATTCAACACTGATTCAAAAAAAACATTTGGGTTGTCACTTTAAAAAAGTCTTTGTGCACCATTTTTTATATATTAAATATTTTTTTTTTTGTGAATAAAAATGTAGTTGTTACATTCATTCACATAAATTGAACTTTAACTCAAAATATTATTTCTCCAAGTTCATTTAAGAAAAGCAATGCAGACCCAATTTGATTTTTTACAGTACTTATATAATATAAAATATTCATATAATTCATGAATTATAATTTTAGAACATTTTGAATCTAATCCTGGCTTCAATGGCAAGACATAAATATTGATATGAATTAATATTAATATGAAAATAATTATTAAAAATCTGAAAATATTTTGGAAATACTTTTTATATACATATAACAGTTCTCTTATATTCGCTCATTTAAATTAAAAAAATTAAATATCATCCAATCTTGTGTTTGTGAAAAACAATGTAGACCACATGCATTTATAATTTTTAAAACTAGATTTTTACTGTATTTTAATTAATGAACACACATAATAAGATTAATATGAATTTGCATCATAAATATAATATATAATATAAAATAGTAAAATGTATGTATATAGTAATACAGTATAGTAATATGTAAATAGTAAAATGTATATTTAAGAAAAATAAAATTATATGAAATATTTATATTTATTTATAATATAAATTATATATAAATCTATATACATAATATACATGAAAATAATTCTTAAATATATACAAGCATGTGTGTGTAATATAAAATAATTATCCACAGTGCACCCATATATATTATATAAACGTGATTAATTGTTTGACAGCCCTAATATATATAATTTGGAAACACTTTTATGATTTAATGTTAATATAAAACAGTCAAAAAAACAAAAAAAAAAAAATATATATATATTTTATCATATTAAATATTTACTAAATATCCTGTAATTACATAATATATCATTATTATATGATAATTAATTAAATATATTATTAATATTTTAAACAACAGTATATTTGATCTGTACCACTCACCTCTGCCAGCCACAGGCACCATGGACTCGGAGTGATCGGCTCCCTCCAGACTGAAGCCCTTGATAGCAGTGAGCATAGAGATCACGACGTAGGATTGGTATGGTGAACAGGTTCTGTTATCAGCGTTCAGTTTGAACCCAGTCGCACAGGCGCAGCTGAACAGGCCACTGGGACGGGGTAGACACAACTGATCGCATGTCCCCATGTTATTACTGCAACCGTTAGACGAGCCTGCTGAAGCTTTAGAGAGGAAGACAAACAACTTAGAGCAGATAAAGACAACGAGAGGGAGATATTTAATACTTTAAAAGAAACTGCAATCATAAGAATACATGATACTGACTCATATCTGTCTATGCTGGTAATGTATACACATTTCTGGTGCATCTCAGTTTGATATATTATCACTTCCACCTCTTACTGGAAGGACTTGTACAATAGACAGCGTTCACAGCCCCAGAGAATGAACATGTGCACCGAGCACCGAACAAAGGACACTGATTCTTCTCCATATAAAGCTGAGTGTCCCCCTGAGGCGGAGGGGAACTAATTGGTAAACCGATATCCCATTGAAAGTCATTCATCCCTCTCTGGTAATTGCAACACGGGCATCAAGGTTACGATGACTTCCAGAAAAGACCACCACAAGTCAACCGAGGTAAATGCTCAAAAATGACACTGTGAGACGCCTATAGGCAGCATTCTGAGGGCCAATCTCAGTTTTAAAACATTTAACTAACTGACATCACCATTCTTTCCACAGTTTATCAATCACAGTACATTAGGACAAATGAGTGGAATTGTCAAGTTTAACTCTGCAAATTACACATTATCTAATTAATTATGCATTAAATTGCATTAGAGAAATCTGAATATTGGATAAAGCCGGGTTCAAAACACTCGTTTCATGGTTTTTAAGAGTTAAAGGTCATAAGGTCATCTCTTTTTATCAAATACATTTTTACCATATTTTAGGAATAAGGGGAAATCAAATAAATGAGCAAATCAAATAAATGAACTATAAAAATGAACAAAATCCTCTATAAAAACAAATGTGTGTAACTGTGTATGTGCAACTACTAATTTTTAGAAAACTTATTGTAATTGAAATTTACAGATACACAAAAAAAAGTGTCATGTTATTAGCGTAGCAACATGCAAACATCAAACTCCATTGAAATCAATTGTGCATCTTCAGAGCATTTTGTGTTGGAAGAGCTAGTGGAGTTGAAGAGAGTTACAAATAGTTTTTTCATTCAAATTCAGTGGTTTATAAGGCATCTGCCTACGTAGATGTAGCAAAGCAGATCAGTAGATTTGGAACAATCCTATTTTTTAATACTCACAGTCTCTATAGTGTACTTTGAGTACCCTAAGACCAGCCACGTTATCCCGCATCACAACCCGGTTGAGTCCTGTGGCTTTGTCGACACGCTCAATCACCTCAAAGTCTCGATCTGTGAAATAAAGGTAGGATTCGTGTACGGCCACACCCCACGGATGGGATAATCCATTCACCATAGTGATGCGGTTTGATCCATCAGGGTCACCACGCTCGATCTGAAACATTGACGAAACAGTTGTAGAATTTCAGTTAATCTATTAAATATGTTATATATAGTATTATAATATATATATATATATATATATATATATATATATATATATATATATCAACATTGGTTTTATAAAGGTTGATGCAAATCCATACATATACAGTATATTTGCATAAACGTTTATCTATATGTGTGTATATAGAAACACACACACACATATACATATATATATACATATATATGCACACAGTATAATATTATAGTATAAGATAATACTTAATAAATTAAATTCACCAAAAGTGACATTTTTGACTTTTGTATCAGTGTTACTTTAGTATCATTAACCATTTAGATACTATTATTGTATTTATTATTATTTTGATTTATTTAAATACAATTTTAGAATGTATTCATATTTTGAATTAGCTTTTATTTTTATTTTAGTTTAAGCTATAGTAGTTTTGTTAGGTGTTTTTGTCTTTTTTTATCTTTAAAAGTGACATTTATAAGGCTACAAAAGAATTCTAATTTAAAAAAATTAGAACTTTCTTTAGAACTTTCTATTCATCAAAAAATCCTGAAAAAATTTAGCAGCACAACTGTTTTCATTGATAATAAGAATAATAAATGTTTCTCGAGCAGCAAATCATCATATTAGAATGATTTCTGGAGGATCATGTGACACTGAAGACTGGAGTAATGATGATGAAAATTCAGCTTTGATCACAGGAATTAATTGTATTTTAAAATATATTCAAATAGAAAATAGTTATATTAAATTGTGATAATATTTCACAATGTTTTTACTGTATTTGATCAAATTGATACAATATGATCAAATTAATACAAACTTTTGAACGCTAGTGTGTTTGATATATACTGTACATCCAACTAGCTAAAATCTAAAGCATGCAAGTGCAACTACATTAATATTTCTGATTGCATGAACCAAACATGTGGAAACAGGGCATACCACGCCAGTTCCTGTAACGGCCCAGTAGAGCTTGTTCTCTTTGATGTCTATCGTAATGAACTCCACATGTTCTAGATTATGGGTGAAGAGGATGGCGGGGTTGGAGCCGTCCATATCTGCCGAAGCCACCTTGGCCGGGATACCGCTCTCTGTCCCCTGATCTGTCCAGTACATCTTCCTAAAACAGAAAACACAGCGTGTTTTTTTGTTTCTGAATATGTAGATTTAGGACTGATCACGTTGTGTATTGTGCTCAGTCAGTTCAGAGCCGGCAGATGACATTAAATCAGCTCAAGCATGTTGAATTTGGGGATCAGGATTAATGGCACAGTTGTGCTTATCTGGGCTTACCCACGTGCCGGGTCCACCGCGATGCCAACGGGAGATCCCGCGCCAGTAGGTGAGCCGCTGTTGGTGATGAGAGTTTTTCTGTACTGAATTTCTCCTTTTAGCCTCAGAACCTGAAAAAAATCAGATTGTTTGTTTCTGATTTAAAATTTCTCAATTAATGGTACCAATTCCAATACAGTAGCAAAGCGAATATGCTGTTTAAAACACACTTTTCATATTTTAATTTTGCTGAACAATTTAAATATTAATAAATAAATAAATAAACAAATAAATAGATTGTAAATGTAATATATTTCCTCAGGCTGTTCAAGTAACAAAGTAAATAAAAATAAAAAAAACTAAATTGCAAGCAATACAATATAGAAAAACAATACAAATGAAGTTTTTCACCTGGATAGAAGCAGTATAAAGTATTCAAGTGAATATTTAGAAAAATAATTAATTTATATAATTATATATAATTTTGCTCGGCCTGTTTACTTTTACTAGAGGCAAACTGACACTGTTTACAGTAATACCTCATCAAATACAGGTATTATATTTTTTTTAAATGACATTTTATCTTGGCTCTTCTTGCAGCCAGAGTTATTTTAGTATCATTTATATACTATTATTGTATTTATTATTATTTTGATTTATTTAAATACAATTGTAGAATGTTTTAATATTTTTGAATTAGCTTTTATTTTTATTTTAGTCTAAGCTTTAGCAGTTTTGTTAGGTGTTGTGTGTTTTATTTTTTTTTCCTATTTATTTTTAATTTAGTTTCAATTAATAACAATTATTTCTCAGTTTTAGTGTTCGAAATGATGGCAACGAACTGAAATAAATACGTTTAGGATTTTTTTATCCAATATTTATATTTTATTTCAATCAATAACAATTATTTTGAGCGTTTTTAGATTTAGTTAACGATAAAAACACTGCACATAGATCTACAGGTTACAAAACTCACTAGTTTTTACCATTGATAAACTGTGTTGTCAAACTATTTTTCAGTAGGTAGAAATAAGCCCTGACAAGAACAAGCTATGATGCAGTGAAATAAGGCTTGCCAACCTCAATAGATTGTGACGAAGGGTTAGAGTAGTACAGATTCTGCGACATCCAGTCCAGAGCCAGTCCGACCGGAGAACCCAAGATGGCCGCCGGTGCGAACTCAGTTCTGTTGGTACCATCCGACTTTACCCGATGAATCTCCCCCTGTGCAGATAAATAAGACAGAATTTAAAACCTGTTGACAAGTTAAAATGAAGGATGCATCTTGGTTTAATCATCTGAGATAAGGTAGGAAATGTTTATATGCTTTACCGGATGTTCCACCCAATAGATCATTTGCTCAGCATCGTCAAAGTCCACATCATATCCATTCAGCAGCCCGGCGACCGGCACCATGGCGTCATTGCTCTTGTCGTTCGGGTTGAGCGGGATGCCGTAAATGATACTGTCTCTCACCACCACCAGGAATGGATCCTCAACTGCAAAATCATCAGTACATTATACATAATACAAACACCATCCATTAAAAAATCATAATAATGGGCTTTTCATCAGTAACACATTTGATTTTCAACCAATTACGCCATGCAAAATAATGACATTTTCATTTTTTAGTGAACTATTCCTGTAAGAAAGCTTACAGGTGCTTACCATCCTTACACACTATGTAAACAATAAAAAAATAAAGTGCAAACTGAATGTAATGTTTTCTGGCAATTGCATGTTATGTAGAATTATTATATTTTTTTATATCAAATGCAATTAGTTAAACTTAAATTAAGAGCGCTTTTTGACTCACGTCAGATAAAAATACATATTTGTATAAATTTTATTGTCTTTGAAATATGTACTAACAAGCATTTATGGTAAACTAAAATCTTATTTAATATATATCATTGCATTAAAACTTGTATTTCATATATTCAAAAAAATGTGTAATTACACAATTGTAAAATGTATTAACTTCAAACCCAATATTGAATAACATACTAGAGTTAAATTTATAGTTTTAAGTACTTTACTCAAAATAAGTGCACTTCTCAAGACAAACCTTGACAAAAATGTAAAAACATAATGATTTAAAATGTACTAAAACTTTTGAAACTTTTTAAAAATGCACATCATGAAAGTGCACTCTCTTTTAATTCACTTTATTTCAGCAATATACTTTTTAGCAATTTTGCAAAAGCAATTTAGCAATTTATATTTTTAACAATATACTTATACAATACTAATTAGATTTAAAGTCCACTGCCAGTGCACATTCAGCACACTTTTTTCACAAGGGATAGCACCCAGAATTACGTATCATCTTGTTGCATTTAGTCTAGCAGATATGAGCTACTGCTGAAAACTACGGCACATCAGCACAGTTGATTGTGATAAACAGGCCATTCAATCACCGTTTGTCTGGATTAATTGTTAAACTCTCATGGAAGAATGCTCTTGACAGCGCTAACAAAGGCTGAAACATGAGCGAGCTTGAGAGTCTGTCTCAAAGAGAATGTTAAGGGCTTCTTAAGACTAAAGGCCTCTTACGCGCTTTCATCCGTTACCGTCAGCTGAGCTAAGGTCTTTTATAATAGTAAATGTTTGCCTCCGCAAAGAAGCTTACTTAGTAAATCGAAAATGGGTTTCTGTTGACAAGTTTTCATTCCCCTGAAATCTATATCCAACTTTAACAGAAGACTGCTTCATTCATTCACTGCAAAGCATATTAAATGGACAGAGGCCAGCATTAAAGACATAGACACATGCGGTATTCTTTAAAAAACATCAGCCACAAGACGGAATAAACTGTTAAACTCATTTATCTCTGTCCATGGCATATTTATTAAGTTAACTTAGATGGTACAGTTTTACTACTTTAAAAGATCAACGGTCATTTCTTATGGAGTGCTTTTTGTAGGCCAACTCGTAAGTTCGCATCACCCTGCTTCCCTCGAAAAACCCAATGGTATTTTTGCATTGGCTTTTGGATTATTGAAGAAAAGAAACTCTGAGACCAATAATAGTTTATGGGCCATATTTACCAAACAGGGCAAATTAGCATGACTATTGCAAACCTTAGTAAACCACATTGCATGATTTTTGAAATACTCTTCGTCCATCAATTTTGCACCAGAAAGGAAAGTCACTACAAATGCAATGCATGTGCACTAATAACTGTCCATACTTTTTCATTGCTAATTTTGTATCTTTACAGCAGTTTTTATATGCCACAAGAGTGTTTGCGTTGGTGCAAGCTGTTAGTAAATCTGACGCTATGATTCTTACACATTTTGCTCATCAAAATAATCTTCATGAATAAATTTTGAAGCCAAAATACAATACAAGTAAAAAGCTAAAGTTAGGATATAAGTGAACTACAACAAACAGGGTTGTACGACTTCAACATCACCCCAAATACGTTTACCGACAACTCTTTTAATCTGTTTTTTTTTAATCTACAAGTTGGAAAGCTTGAGTTAGAATAGTTTGTGTGAGTGAATATATTAGCCAATAGTTATCAATCGCACAAGTATATAGCACATGTAAAATCTTTAAAAAAAAATCACATGGGTATTACTGGTGTATTTTATGTTGCAGATTAAAACATAAAAATATCTTGAGTTTGTGTTCACCACAGACCTTATCTCAGGCTTTTAATCCTAAAACCGTATTCTGGACAAATGTGGGCTAAATAGTTTTAATTTATTTAAAAAAAAAATACTTCCCTTGATCTGAGCGGTATAAGACTTGGCGACTTTTTCTGAGTTTGCCTTCTGAACACACACAATTTTTTTTGACTCAATTCTACAATGTTAAGTGGGTGAAAAAAACTCCTTAATCTTGTATTTGGGTCAAAAATGGGCACTCATAGAAATGAATGGGAAAAACTGTAATTTGGAGCATTCTAAAATAAGCCAAAATAAGACACCAGTTGACAGCAAAGTCACTTCATCTTTAGGTTTTAGCTCTAAGAACTTATTGGAATGATATTTTAATGTAGTTAAAAAAAAATAATAATAAAACTACATAATTAATTTACACAGAAAATATGGTACTTTTTCCAAGTAAATAAATTCAAAAATACCCCCAAAATAAAGAATAACACCATAAATGAATAGACAAAACTTTATCGAAGACAGTGATATAACATTTATAGTAAATAAAAATTAGGATCACACCTGAGTCCTCTGTGCCCACATTTGTCCACAATTTACAGGATTAAAGGCTATAAAGTTAATACATTTGAGGGGTACCTAAAAGCACATTCAAAAAAAAAACATTGACTTTAGGATGTATTATTAGCCACAAGTAACTCTGTTCTCAAGATATCTGCATCAGCCACTGAAAACCCCCCATCGGCCGATGTCTCTCGTACCTCTAGCGCATGTGAACTGGTCAGCGGCGAGAGTCCAGCCAGATGGACAGGCGCAGGAGTAGAACCTGGGACCAATCGCTGACAGCAGGCAGATATGAGTGCAGGGGCTCGAACGGGGGTCACAGGGGTTAAAACCTGCAGGAAGAACACAAACAAACTTTGAGGTTAACATCAAATCAATATTGACCCTATATGTTTTCTTAACACGCTTCATTGGTGCATGTTATTCTGATGATAAAAAACGACATTGCTTCGCCTCTAAAACTTAGAAGAACACTTTAAAATACTTTTAAGTTGACATTGAAATTAAGTTTAAATTTAAATTAAGATTAAGTTCACATCTTTTTCACAAAATAAATGGTCACACAATAAAGGGTTACACTTTATTTTAAGGTGTCATTGTGTGTCATAGGTGTCAAAACTGTAATTTTTATATTTAAGAAAATATATTTAAGTACTGAGTATATAAAAAATATATAAAAAAATATATTTAAGTACAGAGTAATATAGGGTTAGGGTAGGAATCAGGATTTGGTTGAGGGCTATTTGCATGTAATTATGCATAATTTACTGTTATTACTATGGTAAGTACATGTAACATAATATTATGTAACAAAGACACTGTAAAATAAAGTGTTACCTAAGGTTATCTAAGGTTTCATTGTTACAGTGTAATATTTTAAGGTGTCAGTATTCCAGTGTAGTTATACATTTAAGTACTGAGTAAACATAAACTTAGTATATTTATAGGGTTAGGTAAAGAATGAGGATTTGGTTTAGGTTTAATTGCATGTAATATTTTATTAAGGCATAATTTATAGTTATTACTACAGTAACTACTGTGCATGTAACATGTAACAATGACACTGTAAAATAAAGTGTTACCAAAGAAATGACTTTCCCTTTTAGCCAGCGTGGCAAAAAGCTCTTATGATTCAACTCCTTTCAGATGTTTTTTCTTATCGGAGTGGCTTCCAGAAATGCTTGCTGCATTTAATCCTAACAATAACAGGAAGTTTATCTCTTGTGAAGCGCAGTACCTGCAGGCTGTCTGGCAGGGTGAAGTGCCACCAGGCCCATGGGCTGGGGCAGATTGTACAGCATCACCGTCTGGTTCTGTCCGTGCCACTTGTTGGCCCGGATCACGCGGTTGACGTATCTGTCGGTCCAATAGACAAAATCCTCAAAAATGGTAATTGCGTGGGGATGTTGAAGTACCTTTTCATTGAGAAACAAGAGGTATCTTATTTATTCACATGGTAAATATGAAAGAAAAAAACAAGCATTCATAATTGTGCAAGATACTTTATGCAAGTACGTTAAAATAGATGCACGAACTAGAGTTTATAATGCATTTGCAAATGCTGCGAGTACATTTAAATGGGAATGGTGCATTGCAAGGACATAGAGGGAAAATGGTAGGGTTTGCAAAAGTCATGCTTAATCAAGTGACCAAAAGTTGAGAAGATTTCTATGCACTCTAATGTCGATTAGGAATTAATCGCATCCAAAATAAAAGTCTATGTTTACATAATATAAGTGTGTGTAGTGTGTATAATTATTTTGTATATATATAAATACACACACATGCATGTATATATTTAATAAATATTTGCATGTATATACTTTATATATTTATACAAAATTAATATTATACATAATCATAAATATTTGATATTTTAACAACACATTTTTCATAAATATATACATGCATATGTGTGTATTTATATACACACTACACACACATATACTGTATTATGTAAACACAGACTTTTATTTTGGATGCGATTAATCACAATTTATCGCTTCACAGCCCTAATGTTGCAGTTGAGATACAGTTGCATTCGCTTCTGATTGATATCAAACTCTCCCGGTTCTTTCCATAAAATTTAAATGCATTGTATGCATTCGATTAAACACTGTGCATCTGCGTTCACATACTTGCTACTAAACATTTTATGGCCTAATATTTTAACATTAAATCCCGAATTTAAATCATTGCTGAGTTCCTGCCCAAATATTACATTTTTGAAATAGCACCATATTTCCTTGCACTGAAACAAATACTTTTCTTACTTGATATTTTTGTTTTGTTTTCCAGTACAAATATATAAAAATTCTTAAATAAATTTACATTCACTTTAAATGCTAAATGACATGAGATGAATGAGGTAATAAAAATAAACTTTTTTTTTCCTTTGAATTACTGCATTTTTAAATTTTCTTATCCCATTGGCAGATATTTTTTATATATTTTTCAGAACACATTACTTTTTATCTTGTCCTTTTGCATCTCAAGTAATTATTTCTTGATTCAAGAACGTTTAGATATTTATCCTGGAAAACAAGACAAAAACACTAAGGGAGTGTACAGTATTGTTGATGCAAAGCAACAGAATAATAAACATAAATGTGCACATAAAACAAAAAGTCTCACCAAATCACTGGCCAAGACTTGTTTTCGGTTCTTTCCATCGTAATCACAGTAGTCAATGAAGTCTAGGTAAGCGTCGGCAAAGTAAAGCAGATTGTTGGGGTAGTCAATTGTTAAGCCATTGGGCCAATAAAGTTTATTGCTGATGATCGTAGTCCTTAACTTCCCATCCATGCTGGCTCTCTCAATGCGAGGATTTCTGCCCCAGTCAGTCCAAAACATGAGGTGCGTGCTGAAATACACATAGAAAAGGGCATACTGGGATTTCGTTTTTCAACCAATGGTCCTTTAAATTCATTTCCTGAGTGAAAATTATTTTTTCCTCAGTGTACTAAATGTAGTAAGCCATTGGTCTTACTTATTTCTAGGGTCCACGACCAGAGCTCTTGGATTGGTCACGTTTTCACTAATCAACACTGTTCGGTGGGATCCGTCTAGTTTGGACACCTCTACGGTCTCCAAAACGTAGTCTGTCCAATACAGGTTTCTGCCAACCCAGTCTACGGCGAGACTCTCGGTGACGGTCACTCCACTATCAAAGATCTGGCAGGGAAGAGAAATGATATTTTAGGGGGTTGATGGTTTATGTTTACTGTAAGCAGTGTTTGTGTCACTCACCACGGTGCGGTCACTTCCGTTTTTGTGAGCGCTCCATATTCTGTCCTGGGTGGTGTCAGACCAGTAAATACGATCTGTGACTGAGTCAAAATCCACCGCTACGATGTTGCGGCCGTCTCGCACAAGAGACCGAATGGCGTTTGGCTGTGCGAGGATGTCATCTGATATAATCTGATTCCGACTCGCCACTAAGAGCAAGGCCTCTCGAGATCCTGCCAGATTGAGAAAGGAATGCAGAACAGAATAGAATCATGTGAAATATTATTACAATTTAAAATATCTATTTTTTAGTTATTTTTTTTCCTGAATTTTCAGCTCCAGTCTTCAGTGTCACATGATCCTTTAATAATCATTATAATATGCTGATTATATGATGCTTAAGTTAATAGAAATAGGACAACATTTATTTGAATTTATATATACATATGCATATATTATAACTGAGAGCTGATACATGAAGAATATTTTGGATTCATTTCTAGTCCTGCAAGGTTATTTTATTTATTTTGAGATAATTGGACTTCATATTTGGATGGCAACATATGATTAAAGCATAAAACACAAAATGTTTATGTTGGAATTATGTTTGTCATGACGGCGAATTCGGATTATGCTTGAATTAATGGAATTTGAGATTTAATTTCAAAATATGCATTTGAAGGAATTTAATTTCAAAACTAAAATTCTATTTATTTTTTAATATTGTTTTTCTAAATGGATGAATATGGCTGAATAGTGAAGAATATATATATATATATATATATATATATATATATATATTTAGAGACTAGTTTTGCACACATTTTAGAATTATTGTGAAGTGAAATGAAATGAAATTAGTGTAGTGAGCTCACTATATGATGCTTTACTTCACTATTTATTCCAATTCATCCATTAAAAATACATATACAATTTTTAATTTTTAATGAATTCGTATACAAAACAAATTGAATTATTAAGGCTGTTATGACTATTAGAATTATGGAGTGACTAAAATGTTAAACTACATCCTTGTTGATGATTTTTCTTCAATATCCAGTCATATTCATCCATTTAGAAAAACAATATTAAAAAAAAAATTAATTTAATTTTAAAAATGAAATTCATTCAAATGCCCATTTTATAAATAAAACTCAAACTCCATTCATTCAAGCATAATCTGTATTATCATGCTTCACCATCATGACAAACATAATTCCAACTTTTTATGTCCAACTTAAGCTTGGAATGTAAGGATTTTGTGTTTTATACTTTAATCAACTATTGCCATCCAAATATGAAGTCCACCATGATCACAATTATCTAAAAACATATCAAATAACCTCGCAGGACTAGAAACGAATCCAAACTTTCTTCATGTATCAGCTCTCAGTTATAAAACTATGCAAGACATATGTAACAAAGCCAAATAGTAGGATAAAAAAAAGAGTCTCGTTGAAAAGCAACATTCAGAAAGAAGACGAGGTATATCGGATGACAGCATTTTTCAACAGGTTATCTCAAGGGAATGGGCTCTTGTCAGCGGCAGAGCTCATAAACAACCCTTTGTTTGGTGATTACCTCCTAATTACCCCCGTAAGAAAGTTTGTGACTGACATATATGTTATTTGTCTTATCTGTGGTAATCCGAGAAGCTGCACTAGACCCAGCTGAGCTGGTCCGGTCGGCCCTCAGAGACCGAGCACGGCTCCGCTCGCTCAGGGATCACAAAGCTCAGAGGAGACGCACAAACCTGAGGCCTTGCAGGTGCGTCCGTCTGCCTCCAGAGTGTATCCGTCCTGGCAGTGACATCGGAAGGAGCCTCTCTCATTGAAACAGTGCTGACTGCAGACGCCCAGAGGATGGCATTCGTCCATGTCCTCACACGTCTTTGAATCGTTGCTCAGCTGGTAGCCAATGGGACAGGTGCACTGGGCTCCAAACGGGCCCTGGATGCAGCCGTGAGTGCAGCCCGCGTTGTTATCCGAGCAGCTCTCCTGATCTACGACCAAGCAGAAAAGTCAAGATGAATGCCAATGTGAAGCATATCATATGCATGAGGACACAAGGTATTGTGGGAACATGGTAAGGACAACCATTAAAGGGCTTACTAGGACTGGGCAATATAAATTAGACAAAATATCTATATATTTGCATATTTATTCTAAAACCACATGAAAATGTGTTCTTTTTTCATTCAGATAAACCATTTTTGTGATTAAGCAGCCATTTTTGATCATTGACTTTAAAATGTATTTCAGTTAACTAAATCTAAAAATTAAAATCGTCCCGTGGTCATACAAAAAATAGTTTTTTTTTTACTTAAAATAAATGTTAACTGAGATAAATACACTTCTGAAAAAAAATAATAAAAAATACTTCTAAAAACACTTCTAATTTTTATTTCATTCAACTTGATGTACTTAAATAACTAAAACTATAACTGAGACATAAAAAAAACAAAAAAAAAATATTAAATTACATATTAGAACAAAAAAAATATATATTCAACAACTAAAAAAGTAGGGCTGTCAAACGATTAATCGTGATTGATCGCATCCAAAATAAAAGTTTGTGTTTACATAATATATGTGGGTGCACTGTGTATAGTTATTATATATATATATATACATATATATATATATATATATATATATATAAACACACACATGCATGTATATTTAAGAAAAAAATATTATTTATATATAAAATATTTATATATAATATAAATTATATATAAATTTATATACAGTATATACATGAAAATATTTCTTAAATATATACAAGCGTGTGTGTATTTATATATATAAAATAATTATACACAGTGCACCCATTATTATGTAAAATTTATTATGTAAAAACAAACTTTTATTTTGGATGCGATTAATCGTGATTAAATGTTTGACAGCCCTAAAAAAAGACTTGACAAATAATTAAAATAAAAACAGAAAATATAAAAATAAGAAATAATTCAACATAAAATTATAAGTGCATCTCAACGATAATGATACAGTAGACCTCAAAAGTTAAAAATTATCAAGGCATGTATACCCGTATGAAATGTCAAACCCACAAAGAGGTATAAAAACAAAATTACCCACTTTCAAGTCTTGATAAAAAAGGAATGCATAAAGTTTTATGAAAATAATCAAAAATACTGGCACTGACTGGCAACTTTTTCTCTCTTTTTTTAAAATGCAGGCTGGCAAAGAGTTAATATTCATGATGAGCATTCCAGATATATTGTAAATATTCAATATATTCCCCAGCCCTAATGTTTACTGTTTAAATCCGTTGTCCTTGTTTCTGGAACTGGTATTGTATGAGATCCATCAGTGGTTGTGTACCATTTCTATGGACTAACACATGTAAATAGTACTACAAACTACATCTCTAAGTGTCTATAATGCTAAACACACACAATTTTGTCACATTCAGACACACACTGATGGTTAGTGAGTATAGCCAGGCAGATTCTGGGATAGATTAGTCCTTCATGCAGAGGATTGTGGGTGATTAGGGATTCAGCCTACCTGGTAAGGGCTCATCTGTGAGAAGGGAAGGCAACATGGAAGGAAAATCACAGATCATTTCAATGTTAATTTCCAGATTTGCTAAACACATGCATGATTTGATGGCAAATGATTTGATGGCAAATTCATAACACAGACAACATTCTGAAATACTCCATGAACTATTGGAATCAACTGACCGACCACATCAATAGCTATTTAATAGTTTCAATATCAAGAAAAAGATGAAAGATTTCAATGTAAATTAATGTTCTGGATTCAATACACGAAACGACAGCATCTGTGGCATGCTTTTGATTAGCACAGAAAATAATTTCGATTAAATCTTGTTTATAGAGACTACAATTGTAGTTTAAGGGGCAAGACATTTCAAATGACTATCAATCCAATGTTATTTTAGTATAATTCAATATCAATATAGTGACATAACATTTTTTTATGTCCTTTTGTTCATTTTCATCAGTTTTTTTATATTTTTATTAGGGCTGTCAAACGAATAATCGCGATTAATCGCATCCAAAATAAAAAGTTTGTGTTTACATAATATGTGTGTGTGTGGTGTGTATAATTATTTTATATATATCTATATATATATATCTATATATATATATAAAAAAATAATATGTATATATATATATATATATATATTATATATATTTTATATATATCCAAAATAAAAGTTTGTTTTTACATAATAAATAAATATACAACACATGCTTGAATATATTAAATACATATTTTCATGTACAGTATATACTGTATAGATTTATATACTATATATATTCTATATAAATATAAATATTTTATATCTAAATTTATTATTATTATTATTTATAAATTTATTTTTTCTTAAATATACATGCATATATTAATATATTAATGCGTAAATTAACATTAAATATACATGTGTGTGTATTTATATATATATATACAAAATAATTATACACAGTGCACCCACATATATTATGTAAACACAAACTTTTTATTTTGGATGCGATTAATCGCGATTAATCGTTTGACAGCCCTAATTTTTATAATTTATTTTAATTTAAATTTTAGTTTTATTTTAGTACTTTAACTTAAGCTTATGTTATATCAGTTAATTGCCAAGAGAGCATTTCTAATGTTCTTTCTTTAGTTTTTATGTGCAAGTTTAAGTTTTTAATCATTTAAAAAATAATTTTGCCCAGCGCATCCTACTGTCGCACACACACTCGCTGTTTATCCAACACCGGCTTTGGAATGAACGATGTCCACAGACAAGATAGAGTATGTCACATGATTTCATGAAAGTATGATGTATAGCGACATCAGAAACGAAGAAAAACGAAATAATGACTATTGTAACGCTTGATGTGTAGTAAGTCAAATTTGTAGTTTTTTTATGTCTCATTAGAACTACAGAAACGCGACCCGATCTGGCACTCTTACATAGCATGGTTATAGCAGATATAGGACCGCAAAGCGAATCCAGAAGTGCCTTTCACCCTGTTACTACTTAATGAACCACTGAAACGATTTTGGAAACGTTACTTTAAGGTAAAAAATCTTACTTGGTGTTGCTTTAAATTTTAGAACAAAGCCCAGAAGTTCATTAGGGAGCTTATTGCTAAAGGCAACCATCAACGTCTAATCTTAACAAAAACTGTCAAAATTCTTTATACAGTTTATGGACTACTTGTCAAAAGTTTGAGGTCAGTAAGATACAATTTTTTGGAAAAGTATATATTGGAAAAGTATATATATATATATATATGAAGAGTTCAGATGCAAAAGCCTCTAAATGCCATTTGAAATTTTCTTCTAAAATGACCATTTTTATCAAACTTGTATATTTAAGTTCAGTAATTTCACTTAAATGACAATTAATAGGTAATCTTCATTGCCATTTAAGTGAAATTACTGAACTTAAATATACAAGCTTGATAAAAATGATCATTTTAGAAGAAAATTTCAAATGGCACTTAGAGGCTTTTGCATCTGAACTCTTCATATATAAAGTGACAGGAAAGACTATATTGTTGCAAAAGATTTCAAACAAATGCTGTTTTTAAAAATTTCTGTAACCTGTTTTCCACAAAAATATGATAAAATACTGATAATAACAATAACTGTTTCTTGAGAAGCAAATCATCATATTAGAATGATTTCTGAAGGATCATGTGACACTGAAAACTGGAGTGATGTTGAAAATTCAGATTTGCCATCACTGAAATAAATTACACTTTGTATATGATACTGTGTCAAATATATATCAAAATATATCTGTTTCTACTGAATATTTGATCAAATAAATGCAGCCTTGGTGAGCAAAAGAAACGTCCTTTAAAAAAATCGTACTGACCCTAAACTTTTGAACGGTAGTGTACTGTATATGTAAAATCTCAGTAAAGCATATGGCACGACTTACTGCAGAGAGGGGATTCGTCCGCCCCATTGGGACAATCTGGAGTGTTGTCGCACACCCTGCTGAGGTTAACACACACACTGTGTCCTGGGCACTGCCACTGCCAGCTGGGACAGCGAAACGGTGGCGTGGGACAGTCTCGCTCATCGCTGCCATCCCGACAGTCATTATCTCCGTCACATATCCAGCCGTGGAAAACACAGTTCCCATTATCGCAGCGAAACTGCGAGGTGGGACATGTCCTCGGCGGGCAGACGTGGTGTTCGTCTGAGCCATCTTCACAGTCTGGGTGCCCGTCACACTCCCAGCTCGAGGGAACACAACTGCCGTCTGACTGGCACTGAAACTCACTCTCGTGGTGACACATGCCGGGTGGCCTAGTGGCTGGAAGGGTCAAAGGTCATGCTAATTTAATGCATGCAAGTCAATCCAAGACAGATGTTAGGGTTTTCTGAGGTTTAACATAAATGTTTAATCCAATAAATTAAGAACATGGTCATATTTTAATCTAAATTTAAAAAAAAAAAAGTATAACTACATTTTTCTTCAAAATAAATCAGGTTACACTGTATTTCGAATATCCACTTTAGACATTCTACTAACTAGTAGTCAATTAAATCTCATTAATTTGCAACTACATGTCAGATAACTCTAATTCGAGTATTTGTAGACTGTTAGGTTATTGAATGTGTAAAGTGGACGTCACCCATTTCTATATTTCATACCTAATGCAATGTCCTACACAATTATCATAATAGAAAGACATTGAAGTACTAAAAGACAAACTTAAAATTAATTTGTTTATACTTACGACAGCCTGATTCATCCGAGCGATCGTTGCAGTCAAACACCCCATCACATCGGTAGTATGAGTTGACACACTGATGCCCGTTTACACACTTGAACTCATAGGCTGTGCAGTTGTACACTGATGATCAAAAAGAATTACTCAGATTTAATCAAAAAGATTTTATCATATTGTTTATACCGTGAAAGTTACATTTGTGTGCATAGAGAATTCATAATTGGCACGACCATGTCTGGTTCATGTTGAAATAAGTTTAATTTGTAAAGAAATAAAATACCATTCCCATTTTAGAAATGCAATAATAGATGTACGTTATGCAATTCTAAGCTAAACAATATTGCAGGTTAAATGCATAGAATGAACTCTCACCACATCCCTGTTCGTCCGCCCCATCTGCACAGTCTCGGTCTCCATCACACACGTAATTGGGGTCAATGCAGCGGTGGTCCGGACACTGGAACTGACCAGGGTAGCATGTGCCAAGAGAATCTAGACAAAGTAACACCACAAGAAAAGTTCATTGCTCAGAAGTAGCCCATTCAAAGCTCAAGAGACTTCTAACTTTTGTTCCATTCAAAATCAACTTTGCCTCAGATATTTCTCTTCAAATACCTTAAGGCCCAGTTTCACAGACTGATTAGCCCTCAGTTAGGACAATTAAGTAGCTTTAATAAATGTGCCTTAGAAAAAAGAGCTTGAGACAAAACAATGGCAGTGACATATTTAAGTTATCTCAGAGCAAGTTGCTTTCAGTTAAAAGTTTAGTCTGGGACTAGATTTAAGCCTTGTCTGTGAAACCAGATGTAAGAGAAATAAAAATTGACAAATTGTTCACATACAGTAAGAATATAGTACTATGAAATTAATATGATCAGCACATAGTTCAGATCATTTGGTTTTAACATTATTTGATGATAAATATACAGTATGAGATCATTTTGAGATCTCCAAACTTTTTAAATATATTTGTAAATATACATAAAAATACACAGATTGACACAGATCTCCCTCTGATTTTGTCTTATCGGTCCTCGTTAACCGTGATCACTAAGACATGCTTCACTATTCTGTACTTACAGCTAGGAAGTTCCCAAAACCCCAAACCTTAAAGGGATAGTTCACTTTGAAATAAATTTTTGGTATGTTTTAGCTTACCTCAAGGGCATCCAAGATGAAAACCGCTCGTTTCGTGTCTTAGGCCATCAGTGTGTACTTACATTTACTAGTCATTAAATCATGTTTAATTTGGACTTCTCTGTGCATGCTCTTTGAGGTGGTGACCATAGACCTCCATTATCTGACTGACAGACAAGACCTAAAAATATAAAAATGTAAACTACTGTGGAAAGAAAGACACCTACATCTTGGATGCCCTTGAGGTCAGCTAAAACATACCAAAAATTAATTTCAAAGTGAACTATCTCTTTAAGTATTCAAACTTCCGCAAAACATCGCTTAAGAACCGGCTTCCTTTCAATGAATGAGTTGGAATTAGAATTGGCCACACCCACAGATGAATTTATTGAATTACATTTCTGTCAACTGGAAGAAAATGTGTACAAATCTATGATTAGTACAGATCTATGTGTTTGTTTAACTAAGGCTTATAAAACCTTGCACTCCTGCATCCTGTTTGCAAACTCCAGCAAATTCAAGTATGTAAACAAAATTGTAACGACTTTGAAATGAACCTCATCCAATCAGAATTTAAAGTCAAAGTTATACATTTGAAAATTAGCCCCTTTATACAATCAATTAACAGTAGCCAAGGCCTCACCACAGTCGGTCTCATCGGACCCGTCTCCGCAGTCATTGTCGGTGTCGCAGAGCCATGTGCGGGGGATGCAGCGATGGTTGGCACAGCTGAACTGGTCCGCCTGGCATGTGCCAGGGGTCTGGGTGGGACAGTCCCTCTCGTCACTGCCGTCAAAACAGTCATTGTGTCCGTCGCAGTGCCAGTTTCTGGGCACACAGCGCTGATTGGCACAGGTGAAGGCAGTGGGCGAGCATGTGTTATCTGTGAGCCAGCAGAGTGGGGAGGATTTTTATTTTCATTACAAGTGAAAAAGACTGGGTCCATCTTACTAAATAAGTACTTTAAAGATTAAGACATTAAAGATAAGACATTAAAAATTGGGCAAACCAAAAACATTTTACAGACATCTTTACCCATCAATACATGCCCATGAACAGTGTTGGGTAAGTTGCTCTAAAAAAAAGTAATTAATTACTAGTTACTAATTAACTCTTCAACAGTGTAATTAGGGTAACGCTTCCTTTTACAGTCCAGTTACCCATGTAAATACTATGTACTTACTTTAGTAACTACAATTACTGTGTAATAACTAGTACTAACCCTGAACCTACCCCTAAACCTACCCCTATTCCATGTACTTACCTTATATTAGCAGTACTTTATAGGTAAGTACACTGTAAGTATACTGTAAGTACTGTACTGTAAAAGGAAGCGTTACCGTAATTAGATTACTGTACTAATTACTCTCTCTAAAAAGTATTTAATTACTTTTAAATAATATAGCTGAATAATATAAGGATAGAAATGAATCTGTTTTAATTCTTTCAAATAAATACTATAAAATTGCATGAATTATCCTTAAACAGACCAAGGTGGAGAAGGTTACGTTATAAAAACATACTTTTTAGCATCAGACAATACATTTTGATGTAAAACCCACTATTGTTTGATCTCATGACATTTCACACTTTTTTCATACATATTTTACAATAATTCATACGAATTTGTACGAGTGCGGTCGTAATATTTAGACACCTCATAAAATACATACGAATCGCTATGAGATCGGATATAGATCGGATTGATCTATACACAGTATTTACCTCAATGACATCAGAAGTAACTGTAATTAAATTACAGATAAATTAAGAGTAATCCCTTACTTTACATTTTCAAGGGAAAGGTAATTAAATTACAGTAACTAATTACTTAGTAATTACTTAGTTACACCCAACACTACCCATGAATCAGTAAAGTATGGCCTATTCGACACATCATGTCTGGATTTAAAAAGGTAGATGCTTATTTTTCCTACCACAGGATTTATTTAAAATAATCTTGCCATTCTTCCCATTCTAAGTGCCATTTATCTAATATATACTGTCTGATTTGGGGCTTGAGGTCCGGGAGCTTTTTGTTGCTGTTATTTGCTATGGAAAAAAAATGTCTGCCAACAGCATAATTGTAATTCAGGATGTTGCATAACTGTATTGTGCCAGCAAAATTGTCATCATTTTGAACTATATATCACGCAGCTTTCCGTGCATACACATTTGCATGAATGAATGTAAATATTAAACCTTACTATTAGCGCCACAGTTGGCCTCATCGCTGTTGTCGTGACAGTCATCGACGCCGTCACATTGGTAGTTCTGAGGGACACACTTCCCGTTAGTGCATGAGAAGGAGTTTGAGCCACACTGGAGGGTCGGCGGCTCATTGGATGGATCGTCAACACACGTCTGCTGATTCGCTTCCAGCTTCATTCCATACGGGCAGCCACACACTCGTTGGGAGTACGGTGCTGGGAAACAGAAATGACTGCAATCTCCATTTGGGTTAGCTTGCCTGCTGCAGAAGTTAGATCCTGTTGTGGGTAAAAAGCAATGCACATTATTGATTAAAGACACAAGCTGCTTCATGGCAATTTGTTTCATTGGCTGTATGTGGATAAATGGGATTTACAAACCAGTTTGTGGAAAATTTGAGTGAAGTAAATTCATCAATAAACAGATGAAAGTGAATCTCACCAGTCTGCGTGTCAGCGTTGAAAGATTTGACGTGCATGATGTGGCTGATCCCTCGGCGAATGATCATCATCTCCCCTCCGTCTGTTTTACGGACCCTCACGATTCCACCCAGCCGCCAGTCGGTGAAGTACACGTAACCTGGGCCAGAAAACTTCATTAATGTAATCAAGCGAGCTATCTTTGTGAAATACCAGTCCATGAACTCTGACTTACGCCCCTTTTATCTTTCAACACAGTCGAACTACACAAGTTTAAGTAAGAGGCATTATTACCTACATATCACAGATACCAGAAATCACTATCAATCATCAAAGAACAGGCCTGTGTGACTAATGTGAAGATGACAGACATCGATTAATTAAATTATAAGTACATCAGTCTGTGGGTTTAATTTAGACTGCTTTTAGAAGTCAGCTGCATCTCAGGATGGATGGATGGATGGATGGATGGATAGATGGATAGATAGATAAATAGATAGATAGATAGACAGACAGACAGACAGACAGACAGACAGACAGACAGACAGACAGACAGACAGACAGACAGACAGACAGACAGACAGACAGACAGACAGACAGATAGATAGATAGATAGATAGATAGATAGATAGATAGATAGATAGATAGATAGATAGATAGATAGATAGATAGATAGATAGATAGATAGATAGATAGATAGTCAGATAAATAGACGATAGAACGATAGACAGACAGACAGACAGACAGACAGACAGACAGATAGACAGATAGATAGATAGATAGATAGATAGATAGATAGATAGATAGATAGATAGATAGATAGATAGATAGATAGATAGATAGATAGATAGATAGATAGATAGATAGATAGATAGATAGTCAGATAAATAGACGATAGACAGACAGACAGACAGACAGACAGACAGACAGACAGACAGACAGACAGACAGACAGACAGATAGATAGATAGATAGATAGATAGATAGATAGATAGATAGATAGATAGATAGATAGATAGATAGATAGATAGATAGATAGATAGATAGATAGATAGATAGATAGATAGATAGATAGATAGATAGATAGATAGATAGATAGGCAGATAAATAGATAGTCAGATAAATAGACGACAGACAGACAGACAGACAGACAGACAGACAGACAGACAGACAGATAGATAGATAGATAGATAGATAGATAGATAGATAGATAGATAGATAGATAGATAGATAGATAGATAGATAGATAGATAGATAAATAGACGATAGAACGATAGACAGACAGACAGACAGAAAGATAGATAGATAGATAGATAGATAGATAGATAGATAGATAGATAGATAGATAGATAGACAGACAGACAGACAGACAGACAGACAGACAGACGATGATAGATAGATAGATAGATAGATAGATAGATAGATAGATAGATAGATAGATAGATAGATAGATAGATAGATAGATAGATAGATAGATAGATAGATAGATAGATAGATAGATAGATAGATAGATCTATAGATAGATCTAGTCTGACAGTAAGGCAGACATACAGACAGACAGTAAGGCAGACAGACAGACAGACAGACAGACAGACAGACAGACAGACAGGTATATTGATAAACCCACCTCCAAATACAGTAAGTCCAAATGGGTGGGAGATCTGGGTGATGCGTTCCAAAGACAGTCTGTTTTGTCCATCGAAATTGCTGTGCTCGATCTTATCAAAGAAGGCGTCCACCCAATACAATCGCATGGCGCTGAGATACAGAGACATGATCAAGAGCAGAGGGGTTTAGGCCAAGGCTGAGAAACAGGATTATGTCCGATCATGGTTTTAATGAGATTAGGAGCGAGTGTGCATTGAATGTGCAACAAAACGAAGAACGATGAGTCACGCTTTAGGAAGCCATCAAAGTGAAAAAAAAGAGAGGCAGATTTATGAATGAAACAGAGATGGATTATTGTTTGTGGTATTATGAGCACAAACGAATGCTGTACTGTAGTGGTTTCATTCTGGAAAATACAACTCACCTCCAGTCAATGGCCAGGCCATTGGGCCAGCCGAGAGTCGTGTTTACAATCGACTGAGCATGTGACCCATCACCCCAGGCCCGCATGATCTTCGCAGGACGGTACCAGTCGGTCCAGAAAATATAACTGCCAAACACAAAGACATATAAATGACTTTAATAGAAATAGTTCACCCAAAAAATAGTGTAAATTAATATTCAAATGTCAAACTTTTACTTTCTTTCCTCAGAGGAACACAAGCTGTTTTACATGCAATTATAATGAATGGGGAATAAATCTTTCACAGTTCAAAAAGGATGCAAAATAACCTTAAAAGTTCCAAAATATATGCTATTATATATATATTATATTATAATATATGGTATTATATATCGAGGGCTAGAAGCCAGAGTGGCGTAAGTGGCATTTTTGGGCTAATATGAGTTCTTTATATCAAAATAAAGGTCTCGATGAGCTCTATCCAATGGTGCCAAAAATACCTATCTGAGATCAAACTGTATTGAATAAAGCAACAAAAGGGAGTATTTGACTTATTTGACTTTTTGTTTTTTTGAAAATGTTAATATGACAATGTTAATTTGACTTTTTGTTTTTTTTTGAAAATGTAAAAAAAAAATGAAATTGAAAGTGTGTTAATATGCTATACATATTTTACTTAAATACTCATTTCATGTAAGTATGCCTGTGGTTTCAATGTTTGTTGTTTAAGGTTAATAATACAGGTGATTGTAGCATGGTCAAAACTTTGTTTTGTTTCTCCTGTAAAGTTTGTTAAAAGCCACTTACGCCTTTCTGGCTCCAAGCCCTCGATACAATATGTTATATATATATATATATATATATATATATATATATATATATATATATATATATATATATAATACCTTGCTAAGTTTAAGTATTCATTTATTTTAAAAATCATACTGACCTCAAAACTTTTGAATGGCAGAATATATATATATATATATATATATATATATGACAGAATATATATCTCATTTTTGTAAAGACATACAAAAGACAATTTTAACAATCAGAAATGGTTTGATATGCACTCTTAAAGTTTCGGTCTTACACTACATATGTACCACTCTTTTGGACCCATTTTGGAGTTTGACAGCTTCAGTCCTCATTCATTCAACTAAAAAGAGTGGCCAAAAAGTCATCCATGTTCGGGACAGCAGGAGCGTGAAGACATAATGCAAAAATCACCCCAAATCTTCACCCTGTGCCCTCCCTAAATTAATAGGTGGGGACACTTTCGAAAACCTTCCGCTGGGTTTTATTTATAAACTGTTAGGTATAGACAGTGCTCTGCGGGGCTTTCCCCCGTTAAGCCAAGTTCTTAGTGTGCACTACAATACCAGCCTTCATGCAGCACTAATCTAGTCTCCTGGGCCCAGAGGCCTCATGACTTTGAAGCCATTGGAAATGTCCCACTACCACGACATAAAGAGCTCTTTTATCTGTGCCAGGTTCAAAGCTGGAGCAATCTATGAATGGCTGGGCACCTCCTGCATTATGAAAGGTGTGACTGGACACAAGTGGCACGATTTTATTTTCATGGTCTTAGAGAAACAGAGAAGCGAGGTGAAAGCTTTGCTGTGCTTATGGCTCACGCCGCTCGCTGAATTGCGTCTGTTGACATTTGACATAATCCTTTTTTTCCATTAAAGGGATAGTTCACCCAAAAATTAAACTCGTGTCATCCTTTACTCACCCTCGTGTTGTTACAAACATGTATGGGTTTCTTTCTTCTGTACTACACAAAAGAAGATATTTTGAAGAATGTTGTTAACCAGACAGTTGACGGCACCCATTGACTTCTATAAAATTATTTTTTCCTACTATGGAAGTCAATGAAGTAATTTCTTTAAAATATCTTCTTTTGTGTTTAACAGAAGAAACAAACTCATACAGGTTTGGAACAACATGAGGGTCAGTAAGGTCACTGCACTCCAAACTGGTCACTTATTAGGTTTGGTTTCACTTTCTAGAGTCTACTTAGGGCCCGTTTACACGATGGGAAAACGCAGATATTTCTCCCTTCACACGTTTTTCCCTCTCATTTACACGAAAAAGCCATTTTTATCACTGAAATCGATTATTTCTAAAAATTCCGGCCAAAGTGGAGATTTCTGAAAACGCCAGTTATGTGTTGTCGTGTGAACTGGGAGAAACGGCGTTTTAGGTTCTCTCTTGTCGTTTCTGAGGATTCTGATTGGCTTGAATGGCTTACCCCTACACTGCCGCCAATAGGTTTGGCATAGTTATGATGGAGCTCGATGGTGTATTTATGCGGGTGTGTAAATTATGTTATTTTTGAAAACGGAGAGGGGCAAAATATTCGTTTTGCTAAATACCCGGCTTTGTGTGAATGTGGCCTTAGCCTGTAGACAGCCATAGATATACACTAGATATCGCCTTGAGGTTCTAAGCATGTGTCAAAACCGCCGCCATCTTGGAACGGGGGTCTTGTCAGACGAAGTAGCTAGCTATCTCCGCCTGTACTTCGAATTCATGGATTTTCGTACTTTTGTGTTGCGTATGGATGTTCACACGAACGAAATCTGAACTAGGAAGAATGTAAAAAAAAACGTTTTTTAATTTTCTCTGGACTCAATAATGTCTGACCATTGGTACGAACTAAAAAAACTAGAAAATCACATTCATGACGATTTATATTGATTTTATTTCCATTGACGCTTATGCATTAAAGAGGAGGGGCTCCCCTGTTCCACGATGGCGGCTCTATTGATGCATTCGTCCCAATGAACTTCCGTAGCCAAGGCGACATCTAGTGTATATATCTATGGTAGATAGCAAGTTACTGTAGCTCACTAATTTTGTAAGGGAGCCACGGTGTTAACTACTTTTCTTTTTTGATGTACTGTTTATAAAATAGCAATATCAAGACTAGACTAGCTGATAAATGACTCACCCAGCCACCGGGTGGACCACTATGGATCTGGGGTTGTTGAGGTTGCGTACAATGGCTCGTCTGGACTTATCCGCGACCTTCATGACAGATATACTCCTGTACCGTGGATCGGTCCAGTATAGGTTCTTTGATATCCAGTCATAAGCAAGATCTTCCACACCATCCACCCGATTGGCTGCCAGTATCTCCCTGCCTGTGCAGTTTAAAGCAAAGAAACACAAAGATGAAAGTGCTATCCACTGCTACACTGCATGTAGGTACGTTTTTTTACGTTTTTTTTTTAGATATTAATACTTTTATTTAGCAAGGATGCATTAAATTGATTAATAGTGATCAAAATAATGTTATAAAAGATTAATATTTCAAATAAATGCTGTTCTTTGGAAATTTCTGTTCATCAAAGAATCCAGAAAAAAATATTATCATGGTTTATCCAAATAAATATTTGTTTTCAACATTGATGATAATAGTAAGAAATGTTTCTTGAGCAGCGAATCGTCATATTATAATGATTTATGAAGGATCATGTGACACTGAAGACTGGAGTAATGATGCTGAAAATTCAGCTTTGCATCACAGGAAAATTATAAAAATATATATTTAACCATTACAGTTTTGAATGTATTTTTGCTCAGATAAATGCAGCCTTGGTGAGAATAAGAGACTTATTGTGAAATTATTAAAAAAATCTTACAGATACCAAGCATAGCGTCAGTTCTGGCAGATCACGTTAGTCAAGCTAATTGTCAATCGTAATTGACAATAGTGGTCATGACAGACCCCAAACTTTTGAATGGTAGTGCAGATTAGCTTAAAGCTAGCAAACATACAACTGTATTTTCCTGCCCCAAAATGCACCAGCCTCCCATGTGTGTTACCCCTTCTGAAACGCTAATTATCCGCTCTGGGTCACGCTGGCTGACCTTTGGTACTAAGCTGCTTGCCTCCCAACTTAAAAGTGATGAATAAAATGAACTGTCTATATTTTTTTGGGTTGAGTCAGGGAGGAGGACTGTATTAGTGTCCTGGATTTATTTTAGAAATGTAGTCCAACACCAGCGAACACATTATCTCATGTAGTTGGCCTTTGAAGGTAGCTGATAGCCGAGATCACATGCAGCGAAATGTGTTGTTGGCACACAGCAAACATCCCGAGGGCTGAATGGAGTATTCAGTGAGTATCAGTTTCTCGCTTTATCTGCCTACAGGTCAAGGACATTTCATCAAAGATTTTGTGCTTTTGTTCACCAGCAAAATGAATGAGATAAGAGAATTCGAACTGAAGAACATTTAATTGAATATAAGCAATATAATATGTATATATATATATATATGTATATACACATATATACGGCCTGCCGATATATCGGTCTGGCTCTAATATATATATATATATAATATCCATTCTCACCAGTTCCATCAACTTTCTGTTTGTAGATGATGTCCTTCACTGTATCAGAGAAGAAAATTGAATTGTCTGCAGCACTGAAGTCCACTCCAACAAAATAAGATGGAGTTCCCGTCACAGGTAGAATGACGTCTTCTTGTGTGGACAGGTTGAAGGGGATTCCTCTGACCGCCAGCTGACTGGAGAACAGCAAAAACTGCCTTACAGCTGCAAGAGACATATTTTTCATTATATATTTTCTTTAAACATCAAGTTCTTGTATCTCAAAAGGTTAATGTATTATATATAAAGACATAAGGTGCAAATGCTAATCAAAGAAACAAACACTAGATGTGACTAAGATCCGTCTTACCGACGCATCTCTTGCCGTCAGCATGCAGATCGAAACCCATCCGGCATCGGCAGCGATATCCCAGACCGCCATTATCAGTTCTGTGACTCAGAACACAGATGTGCTCACAGCCTCCTCGATCAGTGCCACAGGGGTTACTTACTGGCCGAGCAAACAAACATACGTCACCAAAATAAAACCACAAAAAGAATAGCAGTCATTCAGTATTGTTGTTTAAAACCTCTACTAAGCACAGTGATTAATTCACAGTTGTTTCACTGCCGCCCAGGATGCATTAACATAATGTTTACACTAGAGCCAGACCGATATATCGGCAGGCCGATATTATCGGCCAATATTAGGCATTTTCCAAACTATCGGTATCGGCAGTTATAATGGCCGATAAATGAATATTCAAAAAATAAAATAAAAACGGACGAAACACGCTTGAACCATGTCATGAATGTTGGAGATGTATAATTTGTCCACCAGAGGGCAATCAGTCATCAGTCTGTTCTGTTGTGACAATAATAGAAACAAGTTTCTTTATAAAATGCATTATCATATTATTTTAGTTAAAACTCATAAATAATTACAAATAACTAATGTTAGGGAAATCTGTTCATTTTTTGTTGCGCGTTTCGGGGGAAAAAAAATCGGCTGATATATCGGAATATCGGATTTTAAAACCAACAAGTATTCGTATCGGTATCGGCCTTCAAAATCCTATATCGGTCGTGCTCTAGTTTACACTACAAATGAGATGAGTTCACATTGCATTTCTGATTATCTTCATGAGTGTGTGTTTTTTTTATCACAACAAAACTTTTTGGACCACACTTACACCTGTATTTAGCATTGATCAATTGTGAATGCATAACCAGAGATATAAACAAGGTCCATGGAAACAGGAATGTGCTTCACTGCCTAACAATTATGGCACTTTTCCATTACCAGTACCAGCTCGTCTCGACTCGGCTCGCTTTTCGCTCTGTTTTCCATTGCAGACAGTACCGCCACAAATACTGCCACCGATCGTCATAGCAACGCCTTTCACTCCTAGTTGCCCTATCAAGCTCTCGCTGGATACTCTCTTTGGCAACCAAACAAAGGAAAGTCTGCACCTCCTCGTTTGACCACGGCGTATTCTTCCGAGTTGCCATAATAATAATAGTAGTAAGTTTAGTAACTATCTCTGGCCTAACTATTTAAAAATGGCGGGGTTATTCTGGAATGATGCAATGATGACGCAGTGAATAGTGACGATTCTCTCTGACCAATCAGCAGTCGGCATTGTTTTCACATCACATTTTAGTATCGCCTCAGCTCGCGCTGAACCTCGCAGGAGGTGATACAAAAAATAGTACCCAGGTACAACTTTTACACAGTGAAAAACCAAACAAAGGTGAGCCGAGCCAAGATGGTACTGTGTAGTGGAAATGCACCATTGGAGAATATGAGTGGGAAAATAGTCATTGACCCCAAACCACAGCAAACCAAAACTGCACTGAAATCAAATACTTATAGAAACAAAAACAACACTAGAATTCTATTGGCGACATCTAAGCAGTTTAATTTTAATCATACTAAGTGGCACATGCACTTTCTAGGCTGCTTACCAAAGGGCTGTTTGTATGCATGGACCACAGTCAGACCATGTGGTCTCTGAGGGGTCCTGTAGAGTTCTTGAGGACTGTTGTCGCTGTATTTATTAGCCTTCATAACTGCCATCTTAGTCCAGTCAGTGTAGTACACCGAATGCTCGAACAAAGCAATGCCAAATGGATGAGGAATCACAGAACCACCATGAACCACCGTTTTCCTATCGGAGAATTCAAACAAGAGCCTAAAACACTTCTGAAAAGTAAGAAAATAAGCATGCATTCCCAAATGAAATATCTCTGCAACTTGTGGAAGATACCTATGCAAGCCATCGTAGGTTGTGGTTTCAATGTAATCGTAACGGCTGTCCACCCAATACACTCTCTTGGCCTCAAGGTCCAAAGTAATCCCAGCAGGCCAGCCGAGTTTGGTCCTAATGATCCCATATCGATTGGTGCCATCCATGTAGGCCCTTTCCAGACCTGGTTCCCCATTCAAAGTATCCCAGTCAGAGAAGAAGAGGTACCTAAACTCAAACACAATAAACTCATTGTGATACAAGACATTATTTTAAAATCAGAGGAAATAATCTTATATTGAATTATCCTGTTATAATGACAATCTAATGTTGCTCTCAAAGACTTGAAGAGCAACTTGAACTTCAAAGGTATTTACTCTAATATACTGTTAGCGCTCAGTTTGGACACTATTGGGTTACGGATAAACCCTTGGGGATAAGAACGAGATTTTGAAACAAATACCCAAAGAACTTTATTTTCAAACACGATCCACAGCGATTCAACTTTACGCATTAATTGTCACTTCTCAATTTAGCAGGGGGCCACCTGGCCATACAGCCCTATCGGGTTTCCATGAAGCTCATCTTTGCTTAATTACTTCAGACTAATCCTTACAGACAGTGTACAACATTCCCGTTCTCAGTATCTGATGCTGCAGATCCAAGATCAGATTTATGATATTACCAACAATGGGCGCGGATTATATGGAGGAAGCTAGGATAAGATTAAAGTCGATGGGAACCTTCTAACCTCTTATCTGGGAACTCACCCCACAGTCGGGTCAAGCGCGAGACCTCTTGGGTTGCCCAGGTGTTCGGCGATCAACGTGACCCGATTGCTCCCGTCTAAGTCCACCATGTCGATTCTGTTGACGCTGCCCTCCACCACATACAGCTTATTATTCACCCAGTCCACGGCGAGGTTTTCAGGATAGTCCACGGATACGTTCAGAACCACCTGCAAATGCGACCCATCCATATCCACGGAAAACACCTATTTGGAGAAAACTGGTTAGGGAAGCTGTTGTTGAGGTTTAACACTGCTAAAAAGACCAGCATTTGTAGGGTTCTTAAGTTAAAGAAGTAAAGACCCTTGCACACCGAGTCCGAAATTTGCGTCTGAAATGTTCATTTTCATTTTTATTTTTATTTAATAGGGACAATGCATGTTAATGAACATAAGTATAAAGTACAAAATGTAAACATGCCGGATTATAGCAATATTGCTAATTTACATCCATAGTCCCTAGACTCAGTACAAGACTCCACTAAAACACAATACATAAAAAAACACATCATAATAAATCACTAAGAAAAATGTTTACACACTTGATTCTTCATAAGCCACTTCTTAAGATGTTCCTTAAAGGAGTGATAAGAAGAACATTGTCGTATTGACTGTGGTAAACTATTAAAATATTTACTCCCTATCACTGATAAGACTTTCTGGCCAAAAAATGTTCGCCTATTTGGTACTTCCCAGTCCCCTCTACTGACAGACCTGGTACCAATACCACAATCTATCCTCTGTTTAATCAACTCCTTCAATGGTGGTGGTGCAAGGCCATGCCAGACTTTATAAACAAAGCATGCATAATTAAATTTTTTAACATTTTCATAACTCAATAGATTATGCTTTTTATTTATTTTACAGTGGTGAAACGAGAGGCGTTTCTTATCAAACACTTTATTATACATTGTTTCTATTGGCTGAAGTATTGAGTTATTCGTAAATGACCAACTACTGAAACAATACTGCATATGTGAAAAAATCATTGCATTGTAATTTCTAAAAGCAAATACGACCTCACGTTATGTCAATCTTTCGACCGTCAGAAAAAAAAATTGGATCGGGTCCGATTTTCTGCGGTTTTTCGCATCCGTATCAAGCAGTTTGAATGGTGTTTTGACAATTCAGAGCCACCGAATCACAAATACGGAAAAATGCATACGAAAATTTCGGACTCAGAGTGCAAGGGCCTTTAAACTGAAATAAAGTTGAAATAAAATGCAATATGCCTTGGCATATAAGGTATGCAATAAAATCGTTTAATGGACAGCTAGTTCGAAGTCAGTTTAATCACAGTGCTATATCAATGTGCTTTTTTCATTGAAGCCCACACAGACACAGCGGAGGTCGCGCTGCACACCCACAGAAACATGTTATCAACGCTGCCCCGTAATTTTTATTAATAAAAGTAGCATCACTAAATAATATTTCTCAGCAACGAGGGGGTTTCATCACTGGTTTTGAATTAATTCAACTCAGATTCTTTGAGAGAGACGCTGCACACAGACGCAGTTAATTAACACACACACTCCCTCTCTCAATAATGAATTAAAATTAATGCTATAATTAATTAATAAAAGTAAATGCAATCTTACACACTACTTTATCTCTTTATCTTTGTCTGATTCAAAGCGGACAGAATCTAACGAGCTGTAACTGACGGAAATAACCGTAGTTTTTACCCTTCCAGTCCAATATTGCGCTGCAAACATCAATAACAGCTGTAAGTTGTCAATCCTTGTATATGCAAATTAATCCACGGCTAGTTGCGCATTAAACGATTTGAATGCACCTTAGCTTTGCGTCTGGTGATTCTTTTCCTTCAATTCGTGCATTGTTATTGTTTAATCCACAGCTAGCTTTAGATTATTCCTTACTAGTCTAATAGCATATAAAAAATAATAAAATAACACAGGTTCAACCAACTTCACTTTAAAGATCATGATAGACAACCAAGCTCATAAGTTTGGCTGGTAAGCAGCATGGCTATGCTTTATTTCCTAGTACGCTGCACCAAATCAATGTAGATCCAACCTGATCTAAGGTTTAAAAACTTAGCCAAAACTTGACATTATATTCTCTTCTTAAATAATCATGGGTAATAAGATTGTATTCTGGCTTGTATCATCTAACATCTGAGAGGTTGCCTTTCTCCGCTGCCCCAGAGGTGGTACTCTGAAACCACTGCCCTATTGATTAAAAGATGGCACCAGTTTCTCAGGCTGGATCCCTTGGCATCATAACACAAGCTAAGGCACCATTGCTCTTTGCAGGCTTCGCCCTTTGGAAACCAGAGCCAAACGTCTAAAAGACTATGATTCTTAGCTGACCCGTTTAACAGAAACTCAAGCTGTGAAGGTGGTTTGGTGGTGTGGCTCTTTCCAGACCCCCTGCGAAGAGTCTCCACCAGCATTGTGTTATGTGGGGGTACTAATCGCAGAAACCCATCTCCTTGTATGTACCCACTTTTTTTGCTCTATGGCGGATTTCCAAATCACAAAGTAGCCAAGAGTTTGAAACAAAGCTCCTTGAGCTGGCCAAAAAATGCGGACTGAACATGGGGAACACGAATACTGCACGGTCACTCCAGATCCTCTCAGGTTGCATAAAATTACGCAGAAATATGCACGCATTCTCCTGCATATCAGACACTTTCTGGAGATTAGAAAAATTTAGAGTCTAGCACCGATCTGAGCCAGTTACCGTGACTGCAGTCCTTTGGGAGCCAGACTGCTCGCCCATTATTAACGTATTAGCAGTATCTACAGGCATCAGTTGAAGAATTCCCCTTTCCACTGACCGAGAGCCAACTTCCTTCATAGCCTCCACACCAAAGCACTGATAGTTAATATATATATATATATACATATATATATATATATATATTTCTGTGTTGGGGTGAATTTTGTTCAAACTTCAGCAAAACAAAACAGGGAAAAAAGGGTTTTTTAAGGCAGTAAAATTGCAACATTGTATTTTATTCTCAGTTCTATGTTAAGAATTAAGGAAAGAATATTAGATTTAGAATATAACTTTTTGGCCGTTACATCTCGGGTGTGCACTATTTTATAATCATTAAAGGGAAACTCCACTATTTTTTGGAAATAGTCTCATTTTACAACTCCCCCAGAGTTAAAATGTTGAGTTTAACCATTTTTGAATCCATTCAGCCGATCTCCGGTTTCTGGCGGAACCACTTTTAGCATAGCTTAGCATACATCATTAAAGTGCACAAGACCATTTGCATTTCTCCCAAAAAAATTACCAAAGTGTTTTGATATTTTTCCTATTTAAAATTTGACTCTTCTGTAGTTACATCATGCACTAAGACAGACAGAATATGTAAAGTTGTGATTTTCCAGGCTGATATGGCTTGGAACTATACTCTCATTAATCACAACTTCACATTTTCCGTCGGTCTTAGTTTAAAACTCAACGGTTTAACTCTGGGGTGTAGTAAAATGAGCCTATTTCCAAAAAAAGTGGAGTATCCCTTTAAACTGACAACAGTTCCACTTATACCACGTGACGTTTACCTCAAGACGTTGTTCAGATGTTGTTTTTCAAGACATTTGTCAGTTTTTTTTTTCTTTAAATACTCTTGTGTGTAGGACTAATTTCTTACGCATCGCATCCCACGCTGAAACATCATTTTAGAGCTAGTAACGGAGACTTGATAGCATTGATAGCAGACCTATTTAGCAGAGAGAGAGAGATTAAGTGTGTGTAAATTACCTGAGTCTGTGCGTGTTTCAACAGTGTTCGGCAGCAACGTCTCCACTAATAGCGAAACTGTAAGTATATTTAATTCAAAAACAGCGTGGATATTGCCTCGCTAGTGAGAAATGTGATGTAGCTTTTAAGTTGCTAAACTATTTTACTGATAAAATCGTTAGAGCAGTGCTGACAACATGTTTCTGTGCTGAGTGGGAGAAAGTAAGTATATGCTTTCCGTACATAATAAAAAGTAATTTTGTTGCAAAAAAAAAAAACAGAAATAATCTGTTGTTTTTTTCCTATTGTTTACTATATTTATTTGCTTGTTCAGTGTCGTTGTGGGTTTTGGCTCTTTTGCTCTTGTAGACTGTAAGGACCTCTGAAATAAATTAAATCATTTGGCGAAGTGATATGGACATCCGATGCAGTCAAGACCTGCCTGGAACTACTTTAGCCTTTAAGTTTCCCTACAAATAATTGCAAACTTTAGAATTCAAGTATACAAGTACACATATCTATCATATCATATAATACATACTCTCGTTCAAAAGTTTGAGGTCAGCATGATTAAAAAAAACTTTTATTCAGCAAGGATGCATTAAATTAATCAAACGTAAACACATTTATAATGTATAATTGCTGCTCTTTTAAACTTTCTATGAAATGTATACATATATATAAAACTAAAAATATTAAGCAGCACAATTGTTTTTAACATTGACATTTTAACATGTTCCTGGAGCAGCAAATCAGCAAATTAAAATGATTTCTGAAGGATCATGTGATACGAGGTAATGATCCTGAAGATTCAGCTTTGATCACAGGAATAAATACATTTTTAAATATTATACTAAAATAGAAAACAGTTGATTTAAATCTTTATGATAATTCACATAATTACTATTTTTACTGTATTATTTGTTCAAATAAACACATTCAATAGACTTCTTTAAAAAAAATCTTACTGACCAAACTTTTAGATGGTAGTGTGTGTATATATTCACATTACACATTCATTGACTTGTTGCTATTATGCATTTGAGAGTTGTATGAAGTTTTTTAGTGAAAACAGGTATAATATATAGATTGTAATGTGTTTTAAATTCTAAGTGGGTCTCTGAGGGTTAACATAATATTGCTTGGTCCTGATTGCTTCAGGAAGAGTTTAGGGAGGCTTGGAAGATGCTGGCACACTCTGTTTGGGCCTTTAGCCAAACGTAGCTGCAGGGGTGTATGAGGTGAGATCAGAGCAGTCTGACTGGCACAATGATTGTATGTGTGTGTGTGTGTTGAGGGTCAGGGACGTCAGTACATGTCCAAGGAGGAAGCGCTGGTATAATGCAGAGCTTTGTTATCAACAACAAATGTAACATCGATATCTCTCGGCCTGACAAGGTTAGAACTTCAGTAATCTGTGAAATGCCACTTATTAAATTCAGGAAAGCTGAGGAGCCGTGGCAGGTGCCAGAGCATTAAATGAATGTAAGTGGGAAACATTAAGGCCACACACACACTGTGCTATGAAGAACGGTACAATGAGCAAAAAAGCAATTAGAACTGGCCGATATAAATCTCAAACATTCACAGTATATCCAATGATTTTGTTAAGCAATATTGTTCAAAATAATTTTTTAATAGATTTTAACTTGCATCAAACAACTACTAGGCTACAATGACTGTTTGATGGAAATGAAAAAATGATTTACAAAAATATCAACCTTGTCGAAAGACTGAAAAATATTGAGATTACACACCAGGTCAAACGATTGTAATTGATACGTTATTAAAAAAATTTCTCGTATCCTCACCAAGGCTGCATTTTATTTATCTGCACTCATTTAAAATAGTAAAAATGGGAAATATTATTATAATTTAAAATAACTTTTTTCTATTTGAATATCTTTCAAAATGTAATTAATTCCTTTGATACAAAGCTGAATTTTCCAGCATCATTACTCAAGTGTTCAGAGTCACATGATCCTTCAGAAATCATTCTTCGCTGCTTAGGATTTCTTATTTTTATAAATGTTGAAAACTGCTTAATATTTCTGTAGATACCAAACATTGTGGATTCTTTGAAAAACGTTCAGAAAAGTTTAAAAACAGAAATATTTTTTTAAAAATATAACAAATTTTGTAGCATAAATAAATAAATGTCTTCACACTTTTGATCAATTGAATATATCCTAGTTGAATAAAAGAAAAACTCTTCCCAAATTTTGAACAGTAGTATATAATGCCCAGCCCTGCTCATGCAGCCTGCGAGGATTGTTGTTCTTATTCTGAAGTCCATATTACCTTATTTTGGATTGTGTCTGTCCAAAAGACCCTGTTCAGGTGGTAGTGGAAGTCCACACCAACAGCAACTCCTCTGTTCTGGGACTCAACCAGGGTTTGAGCGCTGTGTCCATGGACATCAGCAATCAGCAAGTCTCTCCCATTGGAGAATATCAGAGAGGGCATCCCAGCTAAAGATGACCAAACAAAGTGGATTCATTTAGTAATATGCCTTCAAAATGAAGGATACAGTTTGACAATCTCAATATAATGTACATTTGATAAGACATAACTAATGTGAGAGAGTTTAGGATTGGCTGTTTGGTGCCAGCGCATGTTATTCATTTTTCCCAGGCCTGCCAAACAAATGGTTGGGAGGCAGACATTTCAGGAGCTTAATAACATGATGGCATTCAATGCAAACTGGGGAGCTTGAAGAACGATGGGCAGCAAAAAGCCTGATTAATGGACATATAAGATAACAGTTAACTCTAGGAACATTAGTCTGAAAGCCATGATACGTAAGTGAAAGCATGCAGGAAAATACAATGCAGACACATAAGAGCATAAATGGGTAAATAGAACAATACTTGTAAAACTGTGTAAAATATATATAAATTATTACTTAAAGGGTTGGTTCACCCAAAAATCAAAATTCCCAACTTTAATCATTGCCTAACATGTTCATTGTGTTTTCTTAATCTGCTAACTTGTATTATCTTATATCTATGACACACTGTCTCCCTTTAAACATAATTTCAATGAATCAATTACAGTACTCCCCTAGACAGCTTCTACACACAGAGATTGAGTATAGACAGGACGTCAGAGGCCTGAATGAACCTACATGAGGGATTTGCTCGGCAGTATCTGTGCTGCTCCAGAAGGTAACCCTCTCGACAGCTGCAGCGATGGCTTCCGATCCGATCCTCACACAGCTGGTCACACATACCCCACAGACTGCAGTCATCATAATCTGCATGTGCACAAAGTACAGGGATAGAGTTGAGTTCATGTTAAATTAGATTGAATGTGTGAATAACCATTTTCATCACTAATCAAACGTTTTACCGATGCATGAGCGGCTGTCGTTTCTGCTGACCACATATCCTGGAGGACAGGCACAGGTTCCTCCGTCAGGAGAGGCGTGACAATGATATTCACAGCTAAGGGATGCACAACGCCATATACCTGACACAAAACAGCTATATGTTACTCGAAATGTTAGCTAAACTGTAAAGACTGTAAAAAAGAAAAAATCTTCCATAATGTGACTTGTATACGAGGGAAAAATGTGGGCGGAACTTGATTTTGTCCATTGGGAATTGATTGGTTGGGTGTGGTTTGCTATTGGTGGATCTCATGTGAGTGACAGGTTGTCCCGCCCTCACACCAGTAAAAAAGTCATCAGAGAAGAGATATCATAGAGATGTCAAGAAGAAGGGGTTAGAAGTTATTTTGATTAAAGATAAATAAAAAAAGATAAATGTGTTGTTATTGTTACACTATAACATTTTTTAAGATGTTAATAAATAATAATAAAGTTAATATAGAAGATAAAGCAAAGGTTACTGGAGTATGTTTTTTTACAAAAATACCATTTCAATCTTTTTACTTCAATATTTCACAGTTAATTCAATGTGTTACTTGCTCTTACTTTTTGTCTTTTTGATTATTTTGTTAATTATTTGTGTTGTTTCTACACCAAATTATATATATATATATATATGAAGAGTTCAGATGCAAAAGCCTCTAAGTGCCATTTGAAATTTTCTTCTAAAATGATCATTTTTATCAAGCTTGTATATTTAAGTTCAGTAATTTCACTTGAATGGCAATGAAGATTACCTATTAATTGTCATTTAAGTGAAATTACTGAACTTATATATACAAGCTTGATAAAAATGGTCATTTTAGAAGAAAATTTTAAATGGCATTTAGAGGCTTTTGCATCTGAACTCTTCATATATATATATAAATTATAGAATATATATATGTATATGATATTCTAATATATATTCTATATATAATTAGAATTTAATATTGCATAAATATCAGAGCTGAAATAACAGAAAATAAGAACTGAAACTGAAGTACAAAAAAAGACTAAAACTGAATTAAAACCTACAGCTATATACGAGTAGAAATATTTAAAAAAAAACACAGAAACTAGTAAAAATTACAAAAGCACATTAAAAAAATAAAAACTGAAAATTTAAAAATAAAAGCTGATTAAAAATATCAATATATACTTTAATAAGCTAGTATATAGATAACACTAAAATAACCCTGTAAAGAGTCAGCTAGTGTTTTGGGTGTTTTTAGGAGGTGACTGACTGCAGTTGCGTCCAGCGGTGTGGTTGGTTTCATCTTCTCCGTCTGGACAGTGTACCGTCCCGTCACAGAGGTGGTCGAGAGGGATGCAAACACCAGAAGAAGGACACGGCCATTCTCCTGGATAGCATTCACGCTGCACATTGTCTAAACACATCACATAAAACACAATTTCAGCCCATATTCATATTAAGAAAAACTGATTTTTGCAATCATTAGCAACATTTCAAAAGTGTACCGCAGCCTTTCTCATCAGCATTGTCCTCGCAGTCGTCCTCTCCATCACACAGCCAGACCTGATGAATGCAGCGGCCGCTGGGACAGGTGTAGTATGTTCCTCTGCAGGTTGGGTAGGCTGGAGATAGCATATACACAGGCTTTTCTGAGTAACGACTTTATGTTACCTTTTAACATTCTTTATGATTAGATGTGGGGATAAAGTGCAAAATGAAATCTCCGTACAGCAGTTCTGCTCATCACTTCTATCTCCACAATCATCATCATGGTCGCAGACGTATCCGCGAGGAATACACTCTCCGTTATTGCACTGAAACTGACCGCTGCTGCACCGCCGGGCTGAACACAACCAAGACACATCCATGACACAATTTGACACAAAAATAAATTTAATATACAGTGGAAAATAGCTACATGAAAGTACATTGTTTATTCACCTTCATGTCGTTTTCACCCAATATGTGCGCTACAGTATATTATGATTCATATGAAGCCATAAAATAGGTCTGTCTCAATTTAAGCCTGTCAAATATCATTGAATCACGACAAAAAAATAAGAATGTGAATTGGACAATCAGTGAACAATAACTTAAATTTGTTAAAAAAATATATAAAATGGCTTCATGAAGATTTTAAATTTGCGCAAAAGTCACTGTTATTTATATTTTATTATGCCTAACATCTTATTTTGTGTTTCACAGAATCAGGGTTATTAACTAAAACTACAAAAAAAAAATAGTTAATTGAAATAAAGTTGAATAAAAAGATATATAAATATTATTTGAAATAAGTTTAAATTAAAGCAATAGAATTAGTAATTTAAAATAAATATTAACTAAAACTTAACTAATACCAAAACTGAAATAAAATAAATGAAACATAACAATAATATAAAAACACAAATAAAAAAAATATTTAAGAAAATAACTCAAATGTAGACTGAATTTGAAAATATAAAAACAAGTGTGATTTCAAAATATTAATAAAAACTATAAAACTAAAATAACAGTGCACATAACATGAGAAAAATGTAAATATTACATATATATTAAATATATTAGGGCTGTGCAAAGATTAATTGCGATTAATTGCATCCAAAAAAAAATTTGTGTTTACATAATATATTTGTGTATGCTGTGTATAATTATTTTGTATAAATAAATACATACACAAGTATGTATATATTTAAGAAAATGTATTATTCATATATAAAACATTTATATTTATATATAATATAGAATATGTATATATATATATATATATATATATATATATATACACAGTATTTACGTGCAAATAATTCTTAAATATATAGATGCATGCATATGTATTTATATATACAAAATAATTCTACACAGCACACACACATATATTATTTAAACACAAACTTTTATTTTAGATGCGATTATTCGCAATTAATTTTTGCACAGCCCTAAAATAAATAAATAAATAAATAAATATATATATATATATATATATATAGATATATTTGCATTTTTCTCATTTTAAATATATTTCTCACATAAAATATTATAGCTGAAAAATCACGTAGCGTAAACATTTTCCAGGCCATCCAGTCGATGATTGTGTCTATATACGTGTCCTGCCAGGGAAAGATACTCACTGCAATTGGCCTCGTCTGATCCGTCTCGGCAGTTGAGCACCTGGTCACAGCGTTGGCTCCGGTTATAGCACGCACCGTTAGCACACCTCAGCTCCGAGCACTCTGGGTAGACTGAGAAATAGAGACTCAGTCATTCATTAAAATATAATCACTGTGTAATACAATCCAGCATCCTCTTAATGTACAGTACGAGCAAACAATCAGCATAAAGCTAATGTGGAATCTATCATAAACCGTTTTGTGTGTAGTAAGTCTGTTACAGTAAAGCAGTGTGTGATAAGAGCTCAATGATGGCACCGAAACTGAACTGACACTTGCACTAATCCACAGAGGAATCTGCAATCAACTCTGACAAACAAGAAGCATATTGTGGCCATTTCTGTCCATCAGCGAGACTCTTAATCTTACAAATTGATTAAAATGCCAAAGGAGCCTTAGAGAGAGAAGAAAACACACATACTATACCTTGAGTGTGTGTGTTTCCTCCCTCAAACAATGTCAAATGTTCACACTATAAAATTATATTCACTCTAAAAATTAAGAAATATCACAAAGTTTTCGATGTTTATACACTAATTTGATATTTAAGTGTCATTTGAGTGGTTTTTTGAGCATAATGAAAGCAAATTCATTAAATGGAATGCAACTTTGCAATACTGAGTGGTATATATTGGTATTAAGCAGCATTTAAATGAAAATTATTAAATAAGAATTTTTGTTACATTTCGAGCAAAAGTAGGTTTTTATTGTATTTTACTACTTGTTGAATGAACTGCTGCAATGGTGTTTGGTTCAAAATGTCTAACAAAGAAGGTTTAGGCATAGCAAGGATGCATTCAGTTCATCAAAACTTACATTGTTACAAAAGATTTCCATTTCAAATAAATGCTGTTATTTAGAACTTTCTATTCATTAAAGCAACACTAAGTAAGATTTTTTGGTACTTTCCTGTTATCCGGACCCCACAATATACCATTTCGATACTATGTTTATCCCTGATTGATCTTAACCCCAGTGACAAGTAGGTTTAGGGGCGAGGTTAGGGGTAGGCCATCGTCCCTGATTGGTCTTAACCCCAGTGACGGGTAGGTTTAGGGGCAGGGTTAGGGGTAGGCCATCGTGGGGTCCGGATAACAGGAAAGTACTGATTTTTTTCCCTAAAAATATTTTTTTCAAAATCGGTTCATTAAGTCGTGACCATAGACTGTTAAAAATATGGACAAAGCGCCTGTGACATCACCCATAGGCTTTCTGAAGAATAGTTTTGAGGCTGTTTATGGGAGGTATGGGCGGTCCCATATTAGAAAATCTTGAGAAATACAAAATACAAAAGACCAACCTGTAAAAGCATGAATTTATGCTGTGAAAACAGACATTTTAACATGGGATCTATGGATATTTGCTCCCTTTTGGGACCTCCCTCGACCTCCACGTGGAAATCCTTTCTATGATTTTTTTATGTTCATTCAAAGAGTTATTTTTCAGCATTGATCACAGGAATAAATCACATTTTAAAATATATTCACATAGAAAATAGTAAATTGTAATGATATTTCACAATATTACTGTTTTTGCTGTATTGTGATCAAATAAATGCAGACTTTTGCAGACTTTAATACATATTTAGCTATCCTGCCCAGCTCTAATCCCATCACACACACACTTACAGCAGTTTCTCTCGTCTGCTCCATCTAGGCAGTCGGGTACTCGGTCGCACCTGTATCCTCCCGGGATGCAGGCGCCGTTCGTACAGGTGAACTGTGAACCGGAGCACGTCCTGCCAGCTGCCAGCAAAGATCAAAGACATGATTATAAAATGAGTGCGCTGGGTGGTCCACATCTTCACTAAAGTGGGATACTCTCCCAACGACACATGCACGCTTTGCCTGTTGTTTCTCATACTGTTGCCTGCACATCTGAGGTATCGAGTTTCTCCGACATGACGGAAATTACATCCCGGGACATTACTGGGAGTCAATGGAGCTCTCAGCTCTGATGGACAGTCGTAATTGAAATGGAAGCAGAAAGTGAGGGAGAGAGATAAGGAGTACTCACGGCAGTGCTGCCTTTCATCGGAGCCATCCTCGCAATCCTCCTCATCATCGCAAACCCACTGCTGAGGAATGCACTCGCCGTCACTCAGGCACTGGAACTGAGCGCTGTCGCAGGTGGGCTGGGCTGGAAGAGCGTAATGAGACGGCATTGTTAACCAAGCTAGAAGAGATTGGAGCTGGCCTGCGCTAAGAGGGTTCCTTTCAAATAGCTCAAAATTCCTTGACAGATTTCATAAATAGAGGAATGTAAGAACTGACATGGACAGAGAAATAAGCATTCCAAAAAATTGACTTTTCTGATCGTATTAATTGAATGTTTTCCTTATTTATTGGTCCAGAGTTGGTTGCAATAGCATACTATCTATACAATTTTTCAAGTATATAGTTTATAGTACACTTTGCAAACTCTCAGATCAGATCAGATCTGTATGGAAGCTTGTTTCCAGAAATGAGAGAAATTAAGTCACGATTGTGAGATATAAAGTCACAATTCTGAGAAATAGAGTCGCACTTCTGAGAAATCAAGTCGCAATTCTGAGAAATGAAGCTGCAATTGTGAGATATAAAGTTGCAATTCTAAGAAATAGTCGCAATTACGATATATAAAGACGCAATTCTGAAAAATATAGTCGCAATTGTGATATATAAAGTCACAATTCTGAGAGATAGTCGCAATTGGAATATATAAAGTCGCAATTCTGAGAAATAGTCACAATTGCGATATATAAAGTCGCAATTCTGAGAAATAAAGTTGCAATTGCGAGATATAAAGTCACAATTCTGAGAAATAGTCGCACTTCTGAGAAATAAAGCCGCAATTCTGAGAAATTAAGCTGCAATTGTGAGATATAAAGTCGCAATTCTAAGAAATAGTCGCAATTGCGATATATAAAGTCGCAATTCTGAGAGATAGTCGCAATTGCAATATATAAAGTCGCAATTCTGAGAAATAAAGTTGCAATTGCGATATATAAAGTCGCAATTCTGAGAAATAAAGTCGCAATTGCGATATATAAAGTTGCAATTCTGAGAAATATAGTCGCAATTGCTATATATAAAGTCACAATTCTGAGAAATAAAGTCGCAATTGCGATATATAAAGTTGCAATTCTGAGAAATAAAGTTGCAATTGCGATATATAAAGTCGCAATTCTGAGAAATAAAGTTGCAATTGTGATATATAAAGTAGCAATTCTGAGAAATAAATTGTGAGAAAAAAAGACAGAATTGACAATTTTTATCTCACAATTCTGACTTTTTTCTCACAATTGCGAGTTTACATCTCGCAATTCTGACTTTATAACACACAATTGCAACTTTATATCTCGCAATTCTGACTTCATAACATGCAATTGCGACTATCAATCAATTGAAAAGTGCGCTAACACTACAGCCCACTTCCTGTGTGTGATTTTACATGCTTGGCGTACTCTTATTTAACTTGTTAGCAACTTATGTTTTTAAAACCCAAAAAAGGCTCTAGAATTCATGTTTTATGACTGCACATAGTTTATGATGTATAAAAAAATATTCTAAATACCCATTTTAAATTCCTGAGGGAACACATGGCTAATGCTAATGCTGTTCCAGGTTTATGGATTACAAACTAAACAGCTCTATTTCACACTTGTCACTCTTTATCAGCGTTCAGTGTGACCTTGTGACTGTCTGGAAGAGTTACTTACGGCAGCCAATTTCATCTGAGCTATCCGAGCAGTCGGTTACTCCATCACATCTCTGGCTAGCTGGAATACAACGACCTGTCCCACAGTGGAAAGACCCAACCTCACAACCTGAACCTACACAGGAGAAGACAAGATATTGTGACCATCTGTTCTAAATGAATAAATATACACATAAATATTAACAGTATATTATATATAAACACTAAAAGTTGCTAATATACACATATAAAAACAAAAATCCAGAAGGGGCGCTAGCTGATAGGCATAATTTCCCACATTAATTATATGTAACATTCTTACCGGAGCTTTGCCCTATCATTGTGTCAGGTCTAAATGACAGATGCCTGAACCTTTTGCATCCATTAGCTTTTAAAAAGGGGAGAAAAACCCACATTCATCAATCAGGCCTATGGGCTTACTCAATGCAGACCAACAGATAGCAACCAAGGTTCTCCCACAGATCATAAAACCTGACCATGATGGGTCTGTGAAGTTTAGATAATGTAATGTAATAAGAAATAACGTAAACATTGCAGGAGTTACAACACAAGATAAGGTTCAAAGATCTCCCCCTACATGGACAATGCCCTTCTGTACATAAACCGATCCAGAGACCTCTGACCGTTCCAGATGCACTCATCCAATGCAAGATGGAATTATACATGTACGATGCATGATCAATTTTGAGGATCCATGAGAACGCCTCTGAACATTCCTTGAATAATTCATTTAGATGCCTCCTTGTCAACTATCTAAAAATCTTAGATCATAAAGATATCATAGATATCATCTTTTGTGATATGTGATAAGTGACTTTTTATATCGTTCTCTGAATTTACATTTCTAAACAATGTTTTTTCTGAACATACATTTTAATAAAATCTGGTTTAAATATTTATGTGTAACAAAATAAGACCCTAGTACGCTAAGTAAATCAGAGACGCTTAGTATTATTATAATTTTATTATAATTATTGTTATATAAAGTTTATTTTAAATTTAAATTTAAAGTTAAATTTAGTCTAAAATAAAATGATATTCCCGGTCATTCAAAGAATGTACAAAGATGTCATTAAAAATTACCATTTAATTTGAATTTGAGAAATGAAAATGTTTTTTCTTAGCCAAAAGTTACACAATACTGCAAAAAAAAAAAAAATATATATATATAATGTAATTTTATTATAAGTATGTTTAGATACTGGAAAACAAATATATATAATTTAATTTAATAATTAAATGTTTAATAATGTATAATTTAATAATGTAATTTTATTATAAGGATGTTTTGATACTGGAAAACAAATATATATATATATATATATATATATATATATATATAATGTAATTTTATTATAAGGATGTTTAGATACTGGAAAACAAATATATATATATATATATATATATATATATATATATATATATATATATATATATATATATATATATATATATATATATCCTTGTTTTCCACTATCAAAACATCCTTATAGTAAAATTACATTTAAGCAAAATTGTATAAGATATTAGAACTCATAATTTGTATTACCCTATTTGGAAACAGTTGCCTTTGGTTTTGTCTTATATAGACAATAATTTAGTTATTGTCAAAACATAATCTTAATTCAAGTTACATTCTTCTCTGTAAACAAATATCACACTTTCGTTTCTTGAGTATATCTTGTTTGAAAGATGTTTAGATACTAAAAATCAGGCCTGTGAAATCAATGCATCACCCATAACCCCTCTGTGCTTACTTCTGAAAAGCAGTGAGTGCACTTCACTACTCAAGTGTGCATGGGGTTGTGTCACGCCATTGATGAAGCATTTAGACAACCGAATTGACAGCTAGCGGAGCCAAGCGTGCCAGTCGACGAGCAGGCACTAACTCTCCTTCATCTCAACCCTTCCTTTTGATCTCTCCCTGTGAGTGACATCTGAGGAGATAAGGTACCACCCCTCTACCTTCCCCGACAGGCTCCAGGACATATCGACACCATCAGCATAGTTCAGCCGAGGAGCTCTCCGTCAGGGCCGTCGCTCGGACCCGCGGAATGTGGGGTTCTGATTGTCTCTCGCTGACACTGATGAATGGTGCATGCTGTTCCTTGTCAGAAATGTAATTAGGATAAATATCGGTACCGGGTGGTACCGTAGCCCTTACACCCAAATTCCAAAAGCAAAGGGAGATGCAAGGTGGAATGACGTGGTGAAGCGCTGGAGGGTTGGAGAGTGGGTGAGTGAGTATGTCTTATCAACAGTTACCTAAACACACACATACACACAGTCTGTGGGTCAAACGTATGTGATATTCCCAAAAAAAAGCCGCAGGAGTCACATTTAGACGTTCCTAGAACTTACATAGAACTTATAATTATTTGATTGTTCCAATTCAATAATTTTGTCAAGCAAAACATTAAAAGGGTCAGAAAATCCAACATATCTTATTTTTCATGCCCTCTGAGGGCAGGTTTAGTCAGTCTTAGGAACTTTAATAAACTAGTATAATTTATCCTGTACTGTTTGTGCTACACCGGAATGATGAAACCAAAATTCCCTGAAACCAACTTTTTAAGATAAGGTGCTAAACCAACCTGATCTCATAGGAAAGTGTAAATATTTTATGAAGAATCTGATTTCATACGAACCCGTGTGATGTGAATCTTAGGAAAATGTAAAAATAATGTGATTTTTAGAAAAAAAAGTAAGCATGAAGGTCCTATCCTAAACATTTCTATAGACCGTGCAAAAACAATATTCACTGAAATATAAAATAGTTATAAATTTCCAAAGGATTGTGTTGTTAAACTATCATATCTAAGTGACCAAACTTACAATTTTCACCTGGCTGTCCAAAATTCACACCGAAATCTAGATACCAAAATATCACAGATACTAGATTTGAGTGATCTTTTGAATTGGGACACTAAGAAACCACATAGCAACACCTTAGCAACAACCCAGAACGTTCCACAGAACCAGTTTGTAGTAACATTTTAGCACCCGCCCAGAACATTCTGAATGGCAAAACGCTGGTAACCATTAATTAATAAACCAATAATTTACCAGCGCCCAAGCAACCACCAAAAATATACCAACTGCATAGCAACACCCTAGCAACCACCCAGAACATTCTAATAATTGCATAGCAACATTTCCGCAACCCACCCAAAACATTATTGTATTGTAAGGCCATAGCAACCACCAAAAACACACCACCAGTTGTATAGCAAAAACCTGGCAACCACACAAAACATTTAACCAGTTGCATACCAACACCCTAGCAACCACCCTGAACATTCTAACAGTTGCTTAGCAAAACACTTGTAGACATCCATGACACCTTAGTATTGTGACAGCACGTTTTGTGTATATATTTTAAATAACCATTAAATAATCACAAAAGAAAGCATTCAATGTTTTACACACACACTTTAAATACTTATATTATACTTATTTTATTTCTAACAGGTCAGAGAACACACCTCATCACAGGTATACTTCTCAATAAAATGATATTAAAAGCAATTACCACAATAAAAAAATATTTTTTCTTTTTGATTATTAATATCGAAGGTTAGTTGTGAATTTTTATCACACAATTCTGACTTTCTCACAATTTCTAAGAGAAAAGGTCATAATTGTGAGTTTATATCATGCATTTCTACATATATTCTGACTGCGAAATCTATTTACTGAATCTCAACAAGATCCACACCTGCTATTCCATAGCACTGCACTGACTCACAGTCCTAAACAATGATAGCCTAATGAGTAAAGAAAGCATTTTGAACAGTGAAAATTACTCCAACCAACCTCGATAAATCATCATGAACAAAAAGTTTTTTTTCATTTTCATTTTTCATGAAGCCTGGCTGTTTGGATCAGTTGAACAAGAATCTTATCTGACCTGAAGCCTTTTAGGAAACTCATGTGACTCAGTCAAACAACTCGAGCACAAACTCCGCCTGCCAATAGGAAACTGAGAACTGGGCTAAACTACATCATGAGGTCATGGTTGACATTTAGCCGGCCAGTAACCTTGCTAAAAATCTGAAGTAATATGTTTAGACATCCGACTGACAAAAAATTTGTCTTACAGTGCGACTAAGTAATCTCTAAATGGATGGAGGAATAACTCCCTCTTGTTGTGAGACGTGGCAGGTTGGAGGTGTTTAAAGGAATAGTTACGCCATACAATGACTGTCAGGCTCTGAAAAAGACAAATATTCAAAATTCTCCTTGTTTTTTCTACAAAAAACAAAACAAAAAATGCACATTGGTTTCCATTGAATACATTTTTCATTTTGGGAGAACTATTGCAAATGCCTCTTATGCTCAGATTAAAAAGTATTGGTCCTAAAATTGATCCCTGAGGAACTCCACACAGTACTTCATAAAGTTCAGACAAGGTATTATTAAAGGGATAGTTCACTTTGAAATTATTTTTTGGTATGTTTTAGCTTACTTCAAGGGCATCCAAGATGATGGTGTCTTTGTTTCCGCACTAGTTTTAATTTTGATATTTTTAGGTCAAACCGTTCTTGTCTGTTAGTCATATAATGGAAGTCTATGGTCACCACCTCTAAGAGCATGCACAGAGAAGTCCAAATTAAACATGATTTAATGACTCGTAAATGTGCGATTTCGATATATCAAAAGACAACGTTGAATTTTTTTCACAACCATATTTAGATCACTTCCGGCACTTGCGCAGACCGAAGCGCCCGCGCCCTTAGCTCACTTGGACGTGGCTGTGGTTACAGGAGGTAAAAACATTATAAATACTGTTCGTTTTCTCACACAAACTGCTCGTTTCGTGTCTTAGGCCGTCAATGTGTACTTACATTTACGAGTCATTAATCATGTTTAATTTGGACTTCTCTGTGCATGCTCTTTGAGGTGGTGACCATAGACCTCCATTATATGACTGAGAGAGAAGAACAGTTTGACCTAAAAATATCAAAATTGAAACTACTGTGGAAACAAAGATTTAAAAAAAATAATTTCAAAGGGAACTATCCCTTTAATGTGCTGTGTAACAAACTCTGGTGCTTCTGTAATATATTGCTCTCAATAAATACCTCTAAAAATTAATTTAGACTAAAAACATAATCATAGTTGACAGCCTGTTGGTTCTGTGCCATTGCAAAACAAATGTTGTATTAGCAGAGCATTTATTATGTATGAGTCAGAAGTTTATCAGCCTCGTTCCCTGCGATGTACTCTTTAATAATGGATTTCGTCCTCTGCCAGAAGGCCACGGGGTTCTGCGCTTGAGCCGCGGCGCTAAAAGCTCAGCGAGGGCCTCATAGCGAGAGGTCTAGACCAAACACCACAGCAAACGCTTTTAAAGCATGCCAGCCAAATGGGCTTCCTTTTTAACTCCTTCGGCAGCCAATTGGGAAACGAGCCTTTTTCCTGCTCAGTTTACTAATGATAAAATTGCTGCTCTACTCGCTCAAAGGAACCCTTTGTTGGTAGGACATGATCCCGGAGGTTTCAGCAGCGTCTGTAACGCACAGGTAGACAATTGGCATATAGAGGATCTGGGAGGTAAGACGCTCTTACTGACACCCGCTCGCAAGTAATAGAATTTACTTCACGTTTCCGCACACGCTGCCAGGACACGAGGCGAAAAGATGCATCACGTCAAGGTTGGTTAACCTTGATAACACAAAATAACACACAAGCACAAAATACATTTTCACAAGGGTTATCATGGCTAACTAAAACTCAAAACCATAAAAAAATAATCATTACTTGAAATAAAATTTAGCTGAAATAATATAAAATATGATTTCAGTTCTAATTTTCTCTTAGTTAAAGGGATAGTAAACCCAAAATATTTTAATTCCGTCACTAATTACTCGTCCTTCAAGACTTTTATTCATCTTTTTGATGAAATCTGAGAGATTTCTGTTCCTCTATTGACAGCTTGACGCTTCAAAAAGTGAACAGATTAAATTTAGGCTTTTATTCACATGTAAACTTTCATGAACTCACACATCAGTTGTGGTAAATGTGAGCTAAAGCATGTTTACTTGGCGTGCAAGAACCAATAAGGTTCATTCGCGTGTTACGCATCACGTTTGAGCTTCAGCAAGAACCAATGAGGTTCATTCGTATGTTACGCATCACGTTTGAGCTTCAAGAAGAACCAATGAGGTTCATTCGCGTGTTACGCATCACGTTTGAGCTTCAGCAAGAACCAATGAGGTTCATTCGTATGTTACGCATCACGTTTGAGCTTCTGCAAGAACCAATGAGGTTTCAGCGTCTGTTTATGTTCGCAGATCAATGCAAATGTGTGGTTAAAATACTAAATTAAATCTATTCACCATATAAAGCGATCGTGTCATTTTAGAAAATTTGGACTAAACCGTTCAATTCATATGCGTTTTGCAATCTCTCTATTAACGTTTTGAAGTGTCAGTATAGCTGTCAGTGGAGGGACAGATCAAAAAGATCTTCATTTGTGTTCCCAAAGATGAACAAAAGCCTTACGGGTGAGTGAGCGACATGAGGGTGAGTAATTCATTGATTTTTCAGTTTTGGGTGAATTAAACTAAACGAAAAAAAATATAAAAAATAAATAGACATTAAAAAAAAAAAAATGAATAAAAACAAAATATGAAAATAAAATCTAATCCAAAATACTAAAAAACTATAATAGTATGTTAATGATGCTAAAATAACGCTGGTTGTCTTTCTAGCTAAATAGACATTAAAAAAATGAGATGAATAAACAGAACTTCAACTAAAAAAAAAAATAAAACAAAATATAAAAATAAAATCTAATCCAAAATACTGAAAATCTATAATCGTATGTTAATGATACTAAAATAACACTGATTTTCTCTATCATATTAATTGTTTTCTCTCATTTTAACATTATGAATCAGCTATACATTAGCCAAACAGCTTTAAACAACCTTTGCCAAGAGCCGAAACCTAGCCGCCGTAAATAAAGCCTGCGTTTCCTGACAGTATCAGCGACTGGGAAAACCGACAGGTAAAGTGAACAGCGGCAGGCCTATCCTATTCCTGCACTCAACAAAACCAAGCATTTAGCCCCGTAATTTCCTGGGGTGTCTTTAAAAGGGTTTTATTTGGACGTCTTAACTAAGATTGCACGAATGACAACAGTTATGCGATTGTCCCCGGCTGGCCATTGTGAGGAGAGCGGCTTGTATTATGCAAATGATGGGTCTGAGCTTGTTTTTCCTTCCTTCATTAATGTCTTTGCTTAGCCTGTTTTGTTCCGTTTTCTGTTTCCTTTTTTGCCCCCCTCCATCCCCGTCTCCTCTCTGGGCATGTCTTTTCTAATTAGCCAACTTAAACCCTCAGCATGCAAGAATCCCCAAAACTATCTGAGGAGAAAAACAAGGACGCGCCAACGTCAGGCCACAAAGAGAGAGCGGTGGAGGAATTTTCATTAGAATGAAGCCTCCCAAAGGCTTAGACCCCACTGTGAGACCACAATGGCACAATGGCCCGGCTGGCGGGGCTGCAGCCCCATAACTGAAAGTGTCAGCACGCCAAAAGGGCCGATGGAGACGGATAGCAGAATGGGGGAATACAGTAGAGCTTCCTGCGAGAAAGAAAGCCGAAAAGAGGCCCCCGGAGCCCATCACCCTCCATTCTGCCATCCCTCTTTCCTTTAAAAGGCACTTGCCAGCCACTAGCCCCCCAAAACAGGCCAGTCCCGCGGGGGCCATGGGAGAGGTGCCGCTTCTTTCATCAATGCCGCCTTGTTTTGGGGGGCGGCCGCCGGAGTGAATGCCTGCGCAGGAATGGCTGGCGAAGCCCAGTGCCAAGGCTGGCCGGCCATACCGTGGAGCAGAGTGCCGCAGCCCGTTTCATATGGAAATGGACGACGCTGAACGCAGTCAATTGCTTTACAACTGACTTTGGCTCGCAGTCGTAGAGAAAGGACCTACTGGTACGCGAAGGCGGCTTGGCATTGGCCGCAAGTGGAAAGGAGGCAAACATTGAGTCAGAAAGCCTATTAAACCAGTCCGATCAGCACCGCCGACTCCCGTTAGAAACTTTACGATGAATTAGCTGACTGTGAAACTGAAATATCGTCCAAATTAATTGCATATTTTGAAATAATCCGCACTGGAAGATAACTATGCCCGATTGGCAATTGCAACAAATGTGTTATTTCCAAAATCTACAGGCAAACATGTTATAGTGTTAAAGAAATATAGCATATGTTATTACAGCATTTATTCATCTTGAATCTATGAATGAAGAGTTCAGATGCAAAAGCCTCTAAATGCCATTTGAAATTTTCTTCTTCATTGATGATTTTTATCAAACTTGTATAATTAAGTTCAGATATTTCAGTAATTTAACAATTAATAGGTAATCTTCATCCATTTAAGTGGAATCACTGAACTTAAATATACAAGCTTGATAAAAATGATCATTTTAGAAGAACATTTCAAATGGCACTTAGAGGCTTTTGCATCTGAACTCTTCAAATATACTCTTCATTGTTCGTTAATAGATGTTTATAATGCATTAGGAAATGCAGAAATTAACATTAACCAAGATTAATAAATGCCGTAAAAGGTAAATGCATTTAGCAGGGTTATTAATGCTATAGTTATCTAAAACTAAAAGCATAAACCATACTTGAAATAAAATAAAACAGGAAGTGAAATAAATACATTTTTTACCTATATTAGGTATTTTATTTTAGATAATTGGCCAGGTAACTTTTATCATTTAGTTGAAGAAGTGAAGTGCTAAAATAACTAAAATTAAATAAACTAAAACTAAAAACAATACCGACCTGTATAAAAATTATTTTTTTTTTAAAAAGACACTCAACAAAATTACTAAAATTTAATTGAATTCAAAATATGAACCACTATAATAGTATCTCGATGATAATAAAATACATTCAGCTAACAATTCTTAATGCATTCTTAATGTTAATGAATAACTTAGTTTTTTTCTGACTCATATATTTTCCGAAACAACATTATTATTAATAATTCAGCCCAGCTTTTTATGCCTAACCACGTGAGTGCCTTGGAAATGTTGTTGTTTCATCTGATTTTCACCTCTTATGTATTTAAACCACCACCAATGCATTTACACCCCTGCAGTTTACATTGCATGAGCTAAAAACACTATGACATTTTTAAAAATATCCTCTTTTGCACTGTTCACAGACGATAGAAAGCCATACAAGTTTGGAATGACATAAGGATGAGTAAATAATGGCTCATCACCTCTGGGTATCTCTTTTAAGATACAATGTTTTGCAATGCGCTCAATCTCATGCAGTCAAACGCCAACACCAACACACAGGCGTCTCATCTTTCTTATGGCACAGTGACGAATACGGCCACTGAGAGTGCTGTTCACCCTGAGAGGATTAGAAGTCTTCATTAGTGCCAACTGTGTTAACTTCTGTTCCTGTTTCTAATACAGTAGCCCTGTTGCTCAAGGACTTACACCGGAAAGGCCCAGAAGCATGTGTGAGGTTTAAGGAGCACGTGCATAACAGGAAAAATGGGATTGCGGTATTTTCTCACTAAAATGCAGACGTCATTACTGTTTGTTTAGCTTGTTCACACATTCCTATAATAAGCTACACGCAGAAATAATCACCATCAACAATCAACAAAGACAATTTCAAAGCCGTGCTACTTAGACGACACAGTTTAACAACCATAGCTGTACATTTTTATATGTTTTGAGTTATTGAGCAGTCGTAAGTCATATAGTCCGGCTATGAGTGGGACACTTCTAGCCAAAATAACCTTGAATTTGGTGTTTTTGCCAAAATAACTTGCAAGATGTATGATATTCCATCATGTAAGCAAAGTCAACAGTGATTACAAGGTGTTTGGTTTTATTTCTTTGTCATGGTCTATGCGTAGCCTGTGTGTTTATGGTTTAGACGTCTCTTATATTTTCACTCACTGCCTTGTTTTAGCCTAGACGTCATCACTGTGTTCGGACGGCTATTAGACGTCTTTTAAACGCAAAACTGCTTGTCGGGTTTAAACAAGAAGAACCAGCTCATGTGACTTATGTTTTCAGAGTTGCAGCCCACTTTTTAAGCAGCCTTCGATCTATAAGTTTTGCTTCAAGGATTTCAAAACATTCTTCAGTAAAAAGTTCTAACCCTTGACGAACCCTTACGAAAATGAACCATGGTTTTATTATTGTAAGTGTAATAACCACAGTTTTTTTGGCAGAATGAGTACCATTTGTATAACCACTGTTTTCCCCAAAAAAATACCATGGTTAAACTATGGTTAGTGTAGCAAAACCATGGTTAATTTGTAGTTGCCATGGTTTAAATAAAATAACCATGTGGGATTTTTTTTTGTTTTATTTGTATCAAACCATGGTTAATTTGTACCACGGTTTAATTGTAAGGGAAATCAACCATCTCTGAGATGAATTACAACAATGACATTTAATGTAAAGCAAAAAAAAATTGAAAATCTACTTACTTCAAATGTTTTAAACTATGGTATATTTATTTGCACAGCACTTTTTTAACAATTGTTTTAAAGCTGTTTTCAGAAAATGGCTTAGTCACGCTTTAGTCACATTTAGCAGATGAGCTCGACGATAATATAATATTACTGGCTAATTAGTGTGGATAAATGTACTATAATTATATATGCAACTGTATAAACAGACCAGTGTGATAATATACTTGACATTCTGCAATGATAAACATTCACGCAGCCAGGGTTTGAAATAGTATCTACCAGTTTACATGAGTGCATGTATGCAGATAAATTTGGATATTCATACATATATATATATATTATATACAAATATATATATATATATATTATATACAAATATATATATATATATATATATATATATACAAAGCTTTGTGATTATATAGTTACATTAAATTGAAAGGTGATAATATAGTTTACATTCTGCATCGATAATTAAATTAAATATATAGAATATAGAAGTAGTTTAAAAGTATTTAAAGACTATTATATTTCTCTTTGGAAGCAGTGAGTGGGGTTTTTACTTCTGGAAACGACTGTAACGGTTTATAAAAGAAGTCCAATGCAAAAGTGATGCACTTTAAAGCTTGCTGACGGTCAGGTTCAGATAAGGTCCTCTCTGTCAGCATCAAACTGATTTCCTCATCATGTGTGGACCCACATCTGATTCCGCCTATTGAATGAGATATCATTGTTCGCTGATCTTTGGCTGCACATAATACAACAAGACTAATAGATGACACTGGTGAACGTGTCCTATCAATCATTGCAATCCAAAGATGGCTAATACGTGACTAATGATAGTAGCTTTTGAACAAACAAGTTATGAATTGCCAGCATCATCACATTTACAGGCAATTTACACGCGGCTGTGAATAATAATTTATACAGAACGGTTTCACAAGTTGGTTAATAAACACCACGAAATGAGGTGTAAAACCGTTTAAATTGTGCCAACTCAATGCTTTTTTTAAAAGAAGTCCAAGTTTAAAATAAAATCTATCATGTTGAACAAGGTAATAAGCAACTATTTGTTTACGACCTTTGACCCCTGGGTCTGAAACTGAGAGCCCGAGGAACCAACAGGAAGTGAAGCTCAGCGGATTAGAGAAAGTAACCTGTCCCCCTCCATCGAGACCCTTTTGGTCATTTCCTCCGAAACACATGCTGAATAAAGCTGGATTACAGGAACTCATTCCTGGCTCGCATTTCTGAGGAGATCAATCAAGGCTACGGACACAAATTTAAGCCATACATAGAAGTATGAATTCCCAAGACTGTGTTAAATGCGATTTTGACACCTCGAGGTCACAATGAATTGAATTCAATCATCCGGTTTTAATGCAACGCTACTTTTTTGACTGCAAACATCTCCCTAGATGAATACAGAAAATCTACAGTGATGTATGTAGGCTCGGTGAAGTCATCCTAAGCTAATTTTCACAACAGAGTGTCGAAGCAAGCAATGGTTATCTTGAGCGGCAGCTGCAGAGTAATTAGTTGCTTGATTCACATAAGAAGCTTACATACTAAGGGTTGGGCAAAAAGAAAGCAGATTACAATTCGTGAAGCTCTAGCCCTGCAACCACACTTTTGCACCAGAGGAACCTGTTGGGCTGTCAACTGATTAACCAACAGCAATACAGGCTCAAACTCCACGTCCCCTCCACAGCAGACTGTTTAAGTCTTTCAGAAACAGGCCCCGAGTGCTGAAATGTGTGTGAATTTGCTTTGTACCAGCAGCTTGGGGTCTGTTAGAGATTGTCTTCAAGTCACATGCTCGTCTCTGTTACCTAGCAACGCCAAAGCTCATGCAAAAGTTCTAAGAGAACCTCAAATCTGTCTGAGGGAGGCTTTGTGCGACAATTCCATTTGGAACTTTATTTTTTCAAAAAAAGAAAATACACTTGTTTCGTCACGTAGAGAGTTTGTTTTCACGATTCTGACTTTGCTTTGAGCGAAAAGCCGTAGCTATGCGTGAATAACAATGCCGTTAGATAACACCGTTATTCCTGGGAATAAATAAGCGCCCGTATATTTTCTAACATACAGTGAAAATGTAATTGCACATTCCCCCTCTTGTGGGACAATTAAACCAGAACACATGTGATATTATGCGGAGTAACTTGTCTATTGTTAAAAATGATACGCACTAAATCATATATAAAACAAATATGATACGAGACAAGTTATTAAAAGTTGCTACGTACCTTGGCAATCGCAATGAAGAGCACATAAAGTTATAATGAGGAGTAGTTGTAGGTGCATCGTGACGCACGGTCCCGGCTGGTGTGTCCAGCCCCTCATGAAGCCGGACAGATGGAGCTCTTGGGACTGAGATGCAGTGAAGTGGCTCTTACTCACTTGTCCCTGGCTGATGAAAAAGGGCGTGCACATGACGCTCGCTCCCCCTCAGCTCGACCCACAGGATCAAATCCTTCACTGGCTCCCAGCAACCTGTTGAGCTCATTGACGAGCCTACATAATGTGTGGATTGCGAAACAGACACAGTATGAGAAATATTTGGGTTCATTCACAAATGAAGGTTCAAAAATGCGTGTTTTTAAAAATCTTTTCAAAACTGATGCAATGCAATTTTTTTGTTTAAACTTTTTTCAAAGTGTCAGTTGCTAAATAACATTTCAAAGTGTTTAAAATTGTCTTTTTTTCCTTTCTTTTTTATTACTGTTTAATGTCAGGCGGTAAAATCTGTTACCGTGTAATTATAGCCTACTTTTAAGTACTGAGAGATATGACTACATGTAGGCTACTATGTGTTAGGGTAAGATTCGAGTTTGGTTTAGTGTTCGTTGCATGTAATATGGCTAATTTATAGCTATTACTAAAGTAAAATTATAACGTGTGTAACAATTAAACTCGCGCATTAACACAACAGGCATGCGCACGTGTTCACCGCGACGCATGCGTGTTGCATGAACGCGTGCTGGAGATTAACAGTTTGTAAATAAAGTGGTAATTTATTTATTATTATTTCCCCCCAAACAAAGTACTCATAAAAATCGTAATAAAATTGAAGTTAAACAACTAGAGTCACAAGGATTACTTTAACGATGTCTTTCTGGGGCTTGAAAGTGGTAGTTGCATATAGCTGTCAATAAAGGGACATAATAAATCTCTTTAAAAATACCTTAATTTGTGTTCCGAAGATGAGTGACTTAAGTTATTGGTTTGGAGCAACATGAGGGTGCGTAATTAAGCTGGTGATCAGCCACCTAATGACCAGTTAAAGACTTGCTTAAACCAGATAGGAAACTATGTTACAAAAGACAGCCATCTTAACCTGGATTCTCCAGAAGGGATAACAGGCATCAACCAACATTTGCAACGGACATAAAAAAAAAAAGAGGAAAAACATGGTCTACCACTTCTTTAAACAACGTAATTTAGCTTTAATAAAATGTTAACTTTGCTTTAATTCGTGCTTCAGATGTATTATTACTGCAACATGCTAAATTATTATTCATTATAATAATGCATAAGCCCAAGACTGAGCACAAGTTCAAGTTTTAAATAGGCTGAGTAGGCTAGGTCATTTCAGCTCTGTAGCCAAGACTAAAATCATGAAGAACACTGTTTTAAATGTGTTACTTAAGGTCAGCAGGTTTTAATAGGGAGTCACTCAGTCAAGTCAAAGATCTCATGCTTGGCTAATAAGTGATTATTTTGCACCAGAACTAAAGTAGTTGCAGATTTGGTGTATGAAAGTGAGTCTTTTATGTGCAAAACTTTTAATGTGATTCTCACTTTAAAATTAATGAGCTCATGCTGAGAGAGAGGGAGAAAAATAGTAAACCAGCCTAAGATGTTTTGAAGATCTTAGCTGGCCTCTCAGTCTCACCTGAATGGTGCTCCAAACCACTATAAAAACCAACCAAAAGAACAGCCAGGGAGACCAACTAGATCCAGCAAACCAGTGTAAGCTTTTAAGGACATAACTTAAAGCTAATCAAAAATAATTATCTGTTATTTACCCCTCTTATTAACCTAAAGCAAAAGTGTAAAACAAAAAAATCTGGTTACACTTAATATCATTAAGGTTTCATTGTAATTATAGCCTATATTTAAGTGCTGAGAAATATTAATTAACAACATATACTTACTATGGGGTTAGGGAAGGATTATGGTTTTGTTTGTGGGTTAGTTGTGTGTAATTATGTATCATTTACTGTTATTACTATGGCAAGTACATGTAAGATATGAAGAGTTCAGATGCAAAAGCCTCTAAGTGCCATTTGAAATTTTCTTCTAAAATGATCATTTTTATCAAGCTTATATATTCAAGTTCAGTCATTTCACTTGAATGACAATTAATAGGTAATCTTCATTGCAATTTAAGTGAAATTAATGAATTTAAATATACAAGCTTGATAAAAATGATCATTCTAGAAGGAAATTTCAAATGGCACTTAGAGGCTTTTCCATCTGAACTTTTCATATGTGACAAGGACAATAAAATAAAGTGTTACCAACAATTCTAACCGCACCAATCGAACTAGTATATCTTCATACACTTTAAAGAAGAGTCATGGCGACATCTAGTGCTAATACTCGAGCATTACACCTACATTTATTTATTTTTCTGAACCTGAGGGGGGAAACACTAAATTAATAACGTTTCTGGATTAACAGTGCGTCATACATGTAAATCGAATTTTGAAATGCTAAATTACATTCTAAAATTCAAAAGAGGAAAAACACGCGAAATAATCGCGACATAATTCGACTGTTGCTAGGGGCAACCGGCGAAACTTTGTATTGCCACCAACCGTACGATTGCTGCGGCTCATTGCGGTTGAGACGCCTTTGTGAAGAAACCTGATTTTTTTCTTCTTCTTCTTCTGCAACACACAAGCTTGAAAGATTCAACATGACATCTCCCCGGAAAATCCAAATAGATCTTAAAACGATGATCACTGACACTAAACAGGTACGTTTGTGAGCGCGTGACGTTCATACAAAACTGTTTACACCCGTTCAGCAACTGACACGCATTATCTCTGTATTTATGATTGATTAGCGACTGTTTTGATTTTGCATTTGTGATCAAGTCGTAATTTGAAACAATGCTCTCAAGCAATAACAAAGCAACTAGTGGTGCATTTCATTGCGGAGCGGTGTCGTATTTTTGTCATTTATATTCTACGTCATTTTTAAATTATTATTATTAACTATGATAGTTATTTAAATTTAAGGTTTTATTTCATAATATCTGAGACGTCATATTCAACTTGCAGTTTGTGAGCTTTTAAAACCAGTAGTCGCCGAAGCATTTCGGGGCTAGTTGTCACATTTTTATCCCAGTTAATATTTTTCATGGGTTTATGTTTTTCCCCCCGATTCAGTTTCTGTGACACACAATTTGAAGAAGGTAAAAAAAACCTGTTCATATAACAAACATGACCTTTTGTGATAAAATGCCTTAAAATGCGTCACAGAAAGAACTTACAAAAATACCACACTATTGTTTTGGCTAATAAATATACTGTAACATAATATTTATATATTTAAAACACGTCACAACTTGCCCTAACAATCTGTCATTTGAAATCTGCCATTATTAGCCTAGCTATTTGACTCTTGTTTGCCTTGTGTATTCCAGCGTGGTTTTATTGTGTTCAATAAAACCAGGCGATAAACTCTGGTCACTGGTGCTTTTTGAAGCTTTGTGAATCTTTTGTGTCGAACCAGTGATTCGGAGGTCGTATCGTCCGAGTCACGTGATTTCAGTAAACGAGGCGTCGTGACGTCATAGCTGTTTAGAAATTTCAAGACATTTCTGTCGACACATTTGTGTAATAAAAAGGAAGAATTTTGGTTTATAGTCTGTTATTGGCCTAAAGCACTCCATAAAAAAACAATAACAACCATTTAATAAAATAACATTATATAATATTATATAATTCATATTTAATGTTATTAGATTGTTTGTTTTTTATTGATTACACTTTCAATAAAACTATTGGTTTATAAATGTTAAAAATGCAAAACTATTGGTTTATAAATGTTAAAAATGCATTTACACCAGCAGGCGTCACCAGCGTGTGGCGTATGAGCTTCAAAACAGAGAATCATTTAGGTTCAATTGATTCAAAGTTTCGAAAAGGTTCGTTTCTCCCTTCTCTACTATATAATCTATATATATAGATTATATAGTAGAGAAGGGAGAAAAATGAAAATGATTAAGGGATATATAATGATGAAAAATGATTATATAAAAAAATCATATAAAAAAATCATAAAATGATTAAGGGAAGACATCAAAAATAAAAAAAAATCTCTTATAAAATAAGAGGTCCCCTGCTGAACAATTACTAGGCTAAATAGGCTAAAAAAAACATTAAAAAAAAGCAACACTAATAAACAAAGAGATGTGAACAGTTGGGTGTTAATTAATTAATAATTAAAATAGCTATCTATCTATCTATCTATCTATCTATCTATCTATCTATCTATCTATCTATCTATATTTTAACACAAGTTCCTTTTTATTTGACACCCTGAGGATGATCTTATAAAAAAATCCCCATCTCTTCACTTCAGAAAGCCTTTATTACCCCCCTAGAATTTTTTTGGGCTTTAAAATCTCAGGCAGGCTCTATTCACTCCCATTAAAAAGCTTTTTCGGCTGAAAGAAGAAAGTCATATATGGGTGAACTAACCCTTTAATCTTTCCTGTAAGGATATGGATGATGTGCACCAAGCTCTGGAAAAACTCCGAAGCCTCTCCCAGGAAGAGAGGACCGAGGCAGAAGTGCTGCGTTCAAGAATCGACGAGCAGTCCTCTCTCATCTGCATCCTGAAACAGAGAGCGGACGAGATGCTCCTGCGCTGTCAGGCTCTGGAGAAGATCAACACAGAGCTGGAGAACCTGCGAGCCAATGTGCAGGAGGAGCTGGAGAACGAGAGGAAGAAATCTGCACTGCTGGAGCAGAGATTCATGCACCTGGCCTCCAACCACAGAGAGCTCATCAACTTCAAGAACGAGTACAAAAGTCAGAATGCCAAGCTGAAGAAAGAGAACGAGAGAGTCAGACAGGAAAATGAAACGCTTTTCAGCGAGCAAGTGCAAGAAAAAGAAGAGACAATCCTCAAACTCACCCAAGAGCTCAAGGACTTGGCAGAGCAACATAAAATACTCGAGACGGAGTATCAGTAAGAAAATGTTCACAGTTCCAATCTGTTTTGAAAGTAAAAACTTCATTGGTCATTTTCTCCATAAATAGATTTTTAAATGATAACTTCACAATAAAGAGGCCATATTGTGCCCTTTCACAAACTCTTCACACATTTGACATTGTTGCAGCTCCTGTCCTCTCAGTCTGTCAGTAACACTCGGTTTAGTTTATGTCTCTAGTATGAAGTGTGCTCTGATTGGTCAGCTGGACCAGTGTGTTGTGATTGGCCAGCCACTTCCAGCATGTTTCTGAAACACACTACTAACTCAACTCAACCAAGTCCCGACCCCTTTTTTAAAGCATTGGTTGGGAATTATTTAAATGAGGAATATTGTGGCACGTTCATTCCTGGAAGAAAGCTTAAAGGAGAACTTCGGTCAATTTTAAACATTGAGCACATTTTTTTTTTAATTTGGTGTGCTGTCAGTACAGATATTAACGACAAAAATCGGTGTTTCCTACACCGTGTTATCCTCTTTTTAAAATTCGCACCCTGTTGACTTCAATGGGGCAAGTTCTAAACCTGCTTTTAGCCTCTTAACATCCTTGATTTGTCATCACGAGTGTGAGTAGCGTTATTAAGAGTGACCACGGTCAATCTGACTGCAGTAGATGTGGAAGATATTAAAGGGATACTCCACTTTTTTTGGAAATAGGCTCATTTTACAACTCCCCCAGAGTTAAACTGTTTAGTTTTACCGTTTTCAAATCCATTCAGACGATTTTCTGATATTTCGAGGAATATCAGTAACCAGACAGTTTCTGGTCTCATTGACTTCCATAGTAGGAAAAAAATATACTATGGAAGTCAATGAGACCAGAAACTGTCTGGTTATTGATATTCTAATAAATATATAAATAAATATATATATATATATATATATATATATATATATATATATATATATATATATATATATATATATGTATAAATCGGCTGAATGGATTTGAAAACGGTAAAACCCAAATTTTTAACTCTGGGGGAGTGGTAAATTGAGCCTATTTCCAAAAAAAGTGGAGTATCCCTTTAATAAAAATGATGTTAATTCAGCAAGCTCACATACCTGTATTTACTTACTGTTTTCAGTCGAAATCCACAGTAGTTGATTGTCGAGTTTTTAAAAGAGGATAACACGGTGTAGGCAACACCGATTTTTGTCATTTTGTCTGTACTGGCACTCCAAATGTACAAAGAAAAATGAGCTCTATGTTAATATTGACCGGAGTTGTCCTTTAAGACTACAATGGCATTTCAGGGAGTTCAGAAACAGTGACACTGATACAGAGAATAACTCCCACTGGAGGAACTTTGAAACGTTTCATTTTTCATACTCAAACAGCAACAATACACACAAAAGAAAGTGGAAAATGTGAACAAAGCACAATAGGACCTCTTTAAAAAAAGAATATTGCTAAATTCCTGGTTAAACTACACTAACATAGATATTCATAAAAAACTTCAGTAACAAAGACATTCATAATCCTGATGAGAAATCCACTTTTGTTTTGTTTTACGGTTTTCTTATAGTCATGCTTCTTAGTAGCCTACAATTTTTTTTTTTTTTTAATGCATATGGATAAATTAATGGGAAATATACATACAGAACTATGGCCGCTGAAAAAGTGGACTATTATATCATTCAGTGCAATCAGTAAAACAAGTACATTAGTCAGTAATCTTTACTATCCCAACAGGGAGAAAACAACAGGTTTCCAGATTAAACTGAAAGAGCTGATCAACCTCCATCAGATCAAAGAGGCGTCTTTGAAGAACGAGCTAAGCGACACACAGAAACAGCTGCAGAATGCTGTCGAGATGTGTGCAGGTACGCATTCAGGATTTTACCAAAACTAACTATTCTTGCAATAAGAATCACAATTTTAGAATTAAATTACATTTAAAACGCAACTAACAAAATCATGCATGGTTAGTTTAAGAAAACAATTAGGCATATCAACTTCTTATTAAAGAGAAATCATGAGAAAAATTGGATTGTGCATCCAATCAAACTCTACAGTGTTTGGTTTAAATTGATCTAATAAAACAATTAAATTATTTCAGTGTTTGATTTTTAAAACATTTTTGTTCAATTTCGTAAGCTGGTCAGTTTTGAAACAGTGTTGGGTCGCCACATGATGTTAAATGTAAAAATGTCCTGAAACAAAATCAAACGCTGAGCTTGAACAATTGTCTCGTAACTAGTTCTTCCTGGCACACCGTTAAACACCTCACACATTTCTTTCTGCCAGAGTTGGATCTCAAACTAAGACAAACAAAGGAAAAAGAATCATTGAGAGAGACAGACACTCAGGAGAGACTGGAGAAACTCATGAAGGAAAAGGATGAGCTAATTGATCTCTCTTTACAGCGGGGAAAAGTTATTCAGGTAAGATTTGACACGAAACATTAGTTACTTCAATGTATATTTTCAGATTGAGACGTAATGACTTAACTGCAATGTGTTACAGGACAAGCAAGCTGAAATTCAGGAGCTGGAGAGAAAAAGGCATGAAGCTGAGAAAAGCAGACTAGAGGCAGAGAACAGGTATGAATCTCAAAACACATTTTTGATACGTCTATAATTAAAAATGTGTATAATTATGTCTATAATTTACACGTCTTATGCCTGGTTCAGATTACACAATTTTAGCCCGATTTTGGCACGATCCGATTGACGTAGGGTGTCGCGGGGATTCGTAAACGACAACGGGCGTCGGGACGCAAGATTCGATCGTATCATCTAGTATAGTGTGTCATAGTGGGCGACGACCTACGTTGCGTCTGCGATGCTTCACGACGTCACGACGAAAAGACTAGCATGTTTAATTTTTTTAACGGTCGTCCACGACGGTTCCGTCACATGTATGAGGTTGACCAATAGGAGCACAGAAGCTTTTCCGAACACAACTTTCAAAAATATCGAAACGAAAGAGAGACGATGGTGCTAACGTTAAAACTAAAAGTAAAAATATATAAGATAACAATATTTTACCTCAAGTTCTCTTTGGAGGATTGACAGCCCATACTGTCCTCTTCGAGCAATCCAGGAACAGTTCCACTGTCGGGTTTTCTTTCTTTTTTTTTACTTTTTTCTGAACACAGGACAGCCAATACAACACTCACGCTTCATCCGTTGTTTGTTTACGTTCGTTTCCGGAAGTCACTCGCTACTAGTTTCGCCTTCTCGATGACATCATGCATGCCGTTAAAGACGGCATCCGATGACTGGTCAGGGAGCAACGTGTAGTCTGACGTGTCTTGTCCACGACACGACAAGATTTTAGGAGTCAAAATTGCATAATCTGACACAGTGACTATCATAACAGACAAAAAAAAATGTAATCTGAACCAGGCATTAATCTCAATGAGACGTGGTTTGACGTTATCCAGGCTATGAGCCGACTGGAAATTGAAAATAAAACGCTGCATTATTGGCTCAGTTTGTCTTTGTCATGTTTTTTGATTCAGGTTTGAAAAGGAAGCAGCAGCCGTGAAGAGCGAGTTAAGGGTGAAGGAACTCCAGGATGCCTTAGAGAGGGCAGAGGACACCTGCAATGAGTTGAAAAAGGTCTGTTAAAAAAGTTCTGTGTGTACATTGGACATTTTGGTCTCAATGGCATCTCAATGTTTTTACATCTCACACTTTTAGGCGTTTGAGGCATTTAAAAAGCACAGCAGTGAAATGCTTGAAAAGGAGAAGGATTTAAACTGCAAACTTCGCCACATGGTCATCTGAGCCATCCATCCCATTTCCAGTGCATTTCTACCATAAAAGTCAGTCATTATAAAGCAAAACTCATTCACTGACAAGCTGAGCTGGATCATCGCACTTGGATTGGTTGTATATAATGAACCAGAAGACAAGGATGTAGTGAGATTTTTCTTAAGAGAACGTCTTCCATTAGTAGAGAGTAGTGTAATGTCCTTCTGTGAGGAAAAAGTGGATTTGTTAATAGTTTGCAAATAGCTTGTTTTGGCTAACTGTGGTTCAATGAAATAAAAAATAGCATTTTTAAAATTCAAATGTGATTTAATCGCATAGGTTCCTGATGGCAGGCCTGTCGAGATTATTAGAGAATCGTCTGAACATGATTATTTGAGAAGTCACTGATCATTGTAGGCTTTAAATTCCAGGAATTTTAAACAAATTTGGAATGTTCTGAATGGAATTTTAACCTTTTTTTTTAGCTTCCTCCAACCAAGAAGATTACATCGTATAATTCTTATTAGATAGAGTTAGAATGTTCAAAAATAAAGGAAAAGTTCGGCCCAAAAAAAAAAACATTTTCATTATTTACTACTCTCCCTGATGTTGTTGAAAATAATTACACTTCATTTAGATGGTTCACTTTAGACGTTTAACTAATTATAACTAACTTTGCAATTACATGTCAATTAACTCTCATTAGAGCATTAGTAGACTGTTAGGTTCAGGGTTTGGGTTAGTAGAAAAGTTGACTTGTGGTTGCAAAGTTACATAGAGTCAATATAACATCTGTTGGGGAGCATTTAAATAAAGCGTTAGTAGATATTAAACAGACAGTCTACTAATACTCTAATGAGAGTTAGTTGACATGTAGTTGCCAAGTTAATTATAGTGTTACTTCTAGAATTTCGAAAGAGGACCATCGAAATAAAGTTTCCCAAAATATTTTTGGATTTCATCGTCTACTTTTGTGTTCTTCAGATGAAAGAAATACATCTGCGTAATTTCAAACATCAAAAATTAAATCATCATGCCATTTTAATCATCATGCCAGCTCATCTGTATATGCAATAAATTGAACTGTTCTATATGTAGCCTCATTCCTGAGTAGATAAAACCACTCAACTGTGTAGTAAAAGCTCTCAAGCCATATTGCACTTAGAAATGTAAAATTCACCTTCCAGTTTCTTCCAGCACAAAGTCACGCTTTGGTTCACCCTGTATCCTCCATGAAACTGTCCATCTGTCCAACAAAAACAACATATCTTTAGCATTTGCAAAGTTTGTCAGCACAAAATGACAGTATTTTGCTGAAGTTTGTCATTTTCACGTGCTCTTTGTAATTTTTAGTGTGGTCATTCCTGAACTAATGTGAGCAGAAAAAATGTATTAGCATAATCTGGTCTGCATCTGTATATACGTTTTAGAACATCTGGATGATTTAGAGATGTTCGTCCCTGATAGCATGTTAAGTTAACATTTTAATTGCATCTTGCATTGCACTAGCGATGTCCTAATCTATTTTTGTCCAAAGTTGAGTATATTAGTCATTTTTCTCAAAACGATGGTCGTTCCATGGGGTGTGAACCCAGAGACTAGCTCAGAACTTTAACCTCTAAGGTTAGGTATGCAAGTGGTATGTCCTTATATCATCCGAGTGAGTTTTAATGACTGTGAGGTTGCGGTCAAAATGCTGGATTCCTGTTCTCGTAACTGCATGTTGCCGTAGTCCGTATCACCATTTCATACATCACATCGAGTTGAGGCAAGTTTGTGTCCGTGCCATAACTGACCAATGTACCCGCCCTTTGCATCTGACCTAGTCAGCGGTTCATAACCCCAATGCCATGACAATCTTTTTCCTCGGAAGTGCTGTGAATATTGGAATTGCCTTATATGGGAATCACTGGAATGGTGTGAATGGCCCTGTTTCTGTGACCTCTTGTTTTTTACTAGTTGTAAGTCTTTCCAAAAAATACTGATGTAGAGAGCACTTGACTGTTAAGATCATTTATTTTAGATGATATGTAAAGCATTTCAAGTATGTATAAAAACGATATGAAAACACAACTGTTTGTGATCCTCTTTTGTAAGCTAAATCTCCAGTCAAGAACATCCCTGCTGGAAGATTTTAGAGAGGTTTTGAGGACTTTCCAGGCTTGATCAGGCTGAGACCAGCAAATTTAAGCCGTGATGTCCAGATCAGATTTTACTACAAAAATATTTTAAAAATCACATTGTAATGATGACTTAACCATGGTCCGATGCCAAAGTTTTCCCAAAACTGATAAAAGGTCTGATTATGGTGTAGCAAGGCCCTTTATTTTGTCGTATTGCTTGTTTTTGGGTAATATCTGAATAGTGGGAAATTATTTTACAAATGTGAAAAAAGTCACAGTATCTCACAACTAGTAAACATAAAAACTGCTATAATATTTCCCATTTCTTTTTATATTGTGCAAACTATTTATATTTCCACTCGCTCAAGCTGTTTTTAATTAACTTTGACATTAGTTATCATTAGTTACTGCATTATACACTAAAAAATGTTAAGCCTTTTTTAAGATTTACACATTAGAATTAATATAAAATTCCATCCATTTGTATTGAATAATCCTTACGTTTTAATTGAATAATTGATTAAAGATCAAATTTTAATTGAAATTTTAATTCAAAAAATTATTTTTATTTAAAAATTGTATTTTTATTAAAATTTTTATACATTTTTATTAAAATGTAAATTTTAATTAAAATGCGTAAATCTTTAAAAAAAGGCTTACTTTTTTGTAACATTTAAAATGAGCAATACATTTGTTACAGTTTTATTGATTTTTGTTAACGTTAGTTAAAAAAATACAACTGTTCTTTGTTAGTTCATGTTATATAGGTCCACTAAATAATTTTACAGAAAGTACTTTTGATTTCAATATTGTAGCATATTAGTAAATGCAGAAATTAACGATTAATAAGTGCTTTAGCTATTTATCATTGTTAGTTCATGTTAACTAATGTAGTTAACAAATGAAACCTTATTTTAAAGTGTTACAACGCACAACTCAATCCGTCCTTGTTGCCAAATAATAACTACTGTACCTTTAACTGTTGAAGCCACTATTTCCAACTTGTAATTATGAGCTGGTTTTTACTAGTCGGAAACTCATAATTATAGTAATTCTGACTATGCATGCAGTAAAAATACACAAATTGGGTAAAACAAGGAATGTACAAATAATCATTTTTGGACAGGGAGGAAAAAGAATAAAACAACAAAGTCATACTTAACGTGTGCATAATCATGTGACAGACCTATAATAGAGCTTGAATTACACTGAAACATGATGCCGGACCACCACCTCCTCAACGCATTCTCATCCTAGGGCGTCATATACTGATGCTTTTGACAATGCATATACATCCAACACACATGGCACCCTTTAGCGTCAATATAACACTTCGTTTATGGGTAGGTTTAGGGTTAGACCACTAGGAGGCGCCTTCTGGCCCATATATATCTGCGTCTCATATTGACGTTAAAGGGTGCCATGTGCGTTGGATGTATACACATTATCAAAAGCGTCACTATATGGGATGAAAATGGGCTGAAATGACTGCCTGAACATGCATCTCTGGAAAACTCCCATCACAAATGTGTTCTGGCTCCGCCCACACCTGAAGCCACACCTACACACCCTCCCACCTGACCGAACGCTACCTTTAACAACAGTCCCAGTGAGTCCGTTCATCCCGTCTACAGCTGGAATTTCTAACAATGGAAAGAGCTGCGCAGTTGCTGAGCGCTCATGCATGCCTTTACATGAGTGTGTCATTCTTCAGAGGGAAATGCATAATTTGTGGCTGAGATGCACCATTAGACGCAATCATAAGTATTTGAGAAACCTCTTCAAATGTTTGCTCATGTACAGTAGAATCATTTTGTGAAACTTTTTGGAGAAAACGATTTCATTGTTCAGATTTTGCAAGTCTGAATTTCAGTTTCATCCCGTGTAATATCCCTTGACAGAAAAGATAGAAATTCGTCGAAAGCTGACAACAATTTTAATTTTAAGATGAACTAACCCTTTAAAGGAGTAGATCACTTAAAAAAAAAAAAAAAAAAAAAAAAAAAAAAAAAAAAAAAAAACTTTTGCTGCTAATTTACTCACCCTCGTGTCATCCAAGATGTCCACGTATTTCTTTTTTCAGTCGAAAAGAAAATACGGTTTTTGATGAAAACATTCCAGGATTTTCTCCATATAATGGACTTCATTGGGAACCAAACGATTCAAGGTCCAAATGAGAGTTTCAGTGCAGCTTCAAAGGGCTTTAAACGACACCAGACGATGAATAAGGGTCTTATCTAGGACCCTTCGAGTCATGACTCGAGTCACGAACGCGCATTAAGTAAAGCGAACATTTGTGGTTATAAAACTTAAACTTTTTAATTTATTTTTTAAATGATAGATAAGACTCTTATTCATCGTCTGGTGTCGTTTAAAGCCCTTTGAAGCTGCACTGAAACTCTCACTTGGACCCTGAACCAAGAAAAATCCTGGAACGTTTTCATCAAAAACCTTAATTTATTTTCGACTGAAGAAAGAAAGACGTGGACATCTCGGATGATATGGGGGTGAGTAAATTATCAGCAAAAGTTTTTTTTTTAAAGTGAACTACTCCTTTAAGATCTCTGAAAATCTTAATCTTAAAAATTGTGTAGGCTATTATCATTATATTGCCTCAGTTTGTGTAAATGTTGATGAATATTTTAATTTAATTTTGCATGATTTTATCAACTACTATGTTATTTCCATGGCTAAAATGAATTAATGCCATGATTTAACTGATATTTCAATCAAAAAAATAACTTTTGAGAAGATAGAAACGTCTCTTAATTGAATCTCTTTGCAGCCGAGAGTGTGATTTCGCTTTCATACATTCGCATTTTTGTATCATAATCCTCATTGAGAGGGTAAAGTGTGCGGTTTCTGAGACAAAGCATTCCAGAGTGTCAGTCGTGCCGTGAGTGCTCATAGCCTGCGGAGTTAGAAACCGAAACAGCCTCGGCATCCTCCGCAGTCTGCTACGGACAAGCAAACACTTGTACCATACTTGCACTTGGGTCACAGGTCACATACGCTCACACCCGGGTCAGAAATGAACTGGGACTTGAGGTTGAGAAGTCCACCAAAAGTGATAAAATGCCCCAGGTATACTATGAGGACCATCCTCTTTTTCTCTCACTTAAATTATTGCTTTGGTAGGCTTACTTTATTAGAACATACTTATTGTTTGGGGTCAGTGTGATGTTTTTGTTTAGAAAGAACATAGTTGCACTTTATTTTACAGTACATGTACAGTGTACTTACCTACAAAAGTACTGGGGTTACGGTTACGTTTGGGAGGTTCATTATATCCCAGTTACCTTACATTACCAGTACTTTTGGGGGCAAGTACATTAAAAGTGCACATGTAAAATAAACGGCAACCTAGGAATGAACACTTTCATCCAGCGAGGACACATTAAATTGATCAAAAGTGTATTTTAAAAGTGTACTTTCCATTCATCTAAATAATCCTGAAATATAAATGCATGACGGTTTCCACAAAAATATTAAGCAGCACACCTGTTTTCAATCTTGATAATAATAATAAATGTTTGTGCAGCAAAACAGTATGATTTCTGAAGGATCATGTGACACTGAAGTCTGGAGCAATGTTTATTTCAAAATTTAATTTAAAATTTTCACATAGAATAAATTATTAATTTTTCAAAGTACTATCATTAAATAAACTTTTTTTTTCTCATTGTGTATTTTTTATTTTTATTTTCTTATTACTTTGCTTATTTCATTCAATTTAATTTAAATGTATTAATTTACTGGTGATATTATTATAACTTGTATTATTTAACTCTGGGAGTACACTTCCTCAGATCACAGAGAGAATTAAGTTGACAAAACTTAAATGGATTAAGTAAGAATAACTTAATGCAATTAAGTTATGCTTACTTAATGAAATTAAGGTAACGAGTTTGCATAATAAAATTAAGTAAACTGAACTCATTGTTTTTTACAGTGTATGTGATATGTAATGTTTTTTCTTATGATCTGTCTTTTGTATTTGTGTGTTATAGGACCCTCTTGAAAATGAGATGCTACATCTCAAGACGCTATATAAATAAATACATTTTAAAAAATAAAATAAACGCAGCCTTGGTAAGCATAAGAGTCTTATCGACCCAAAATTTTTAAACGGCAGAAAATATACCAGATATTTCTTTCAGAACATTGGGGACAATCTCGCGTTCTTCACGTTGTCGTCGTATATTAGTCAAGCGCAACACCCTAATGACCGTCCTGGTGTTATAATAGCCATAAACAAAGCTCCCGAAGAAAAGACTATCTGAGGTCAGGCCCTCTGATCACCATGACAGCCACCGAAGCATCCCGGGGAATGCCTGAAGAAAGACTAAAAACTTGTAAATCTAACTCCACCCATATTCCCCTTTGTTTGCCTCGTCTCATATATCTTACGTCTGTCACGTAGCATAAACCCCCATACTGGAGTCCAAAGTCAAGAATAGTTTTCAGACCATTAAAGGGATAGTTCAGCCAAAAATGAAAATGCGGTCATCATTTACTCACCCTCAAGTTGTTTCAAACCTGTATGAGATTCTTTGATTTGATTAAGACAAAAGAAGATATTTTGAAGAATGGTAACTAAAGAGTTGATGGTAGTCGTTGACTTCCATAGTATTTTTTTTCCTACTATGGAAGTCAATGGGATCCGTCAACTGTCTGGTTACCGACATTCTTCAAAATATCTTCCTTTGTGTTCAAAAGAACAATGAAAGTTTGAAACAATATGATGGAGAGATTGCTTTGCATTTTGAAGTGAACTATTCTGCAATGTCTTTTAAAATTCGTATGATGTCATCTTTTGCTCGGATCAAAAAAAAAACACCATAAAACCATACAGAATAATCCATATGATTTGTACTTGTTCCAAGTGGTACAGCTTTTTGTTCGCAGATCTGCAATTCTCCTTTTATGTTCCTTGGAAGAAGAAAAAAACATATATGGGTTTGGATGAGTAAATAAGGATGGAATTCTTGGAATATATGTGGACTTTTAATAATAATAAAATAATAATTGAATAGTATGAGATGCATCATCTACTTCTTGTAGTACACTTTAAAGCTCACAAAAGTACTAATAGTGCAGTCTAGATGCAATTCTACTAAAGAGTTTGATGGGCTCTCCTCCCATTCAAAGTGGGAGTGACAGTCCCAGACGCAGCCTGAGGAAACCTACTTCTGCTCTTCACATCAGAGTCTTCTTTACGCGCTCACACACACACACACACACACACTAACACACACGTCACCCGAGGAACGCTGAGCTGCACACCTGGGCTACTTGCTTGTGGCGAGAGGCTTTGTTGCAAAGGTGAGTCACTGCCATACATTCATTAAATGACTACAAATTATGGTTAACTTTTCAACATCTAATAAAAATATGAACGTTTCTTTTATTGTCTTTGCATTTTTTTGCTGGGTAATAAAGTCTCTATGGAAGGTAATACTGTACAGTACTTTTTAAGCAGGTTTGTATGTAACATAATATCATTGTGCATTTGAGATTTCATTTGCTCTTGGAAATTGTTTGTGTATTGGTTTATTTTTGAGCGGAGATATGTTAATAAGTTCAATATTTACAGAGGGAATAAGAACAAATATTTAGCATAAAGAAAATTAGACCTTTTTGTAATTTGCATAAAGGATTTTACATTGTATTAAGTGTAAAATCAATCACTGTAAAATTAGGCAGAGCAAGAAAGACTTCTATGATTTGTTAGTCTATAAATACTATAATATGTAGTCAGTGCTGTAGATCACTTATAAATTGTAGTCAGTTACTGATTCCAAATTGTATGAGAACAATTGTAGTTAGTAACGTAATCCATTACATTTACGCATTTATGGAAATATAATTGGACTACTTTTTTGATTACTTTTGACCTGACTCGTTTGTACTAGAAAATGCTGGGTTGGTTTAACCCGATTTTGGGTCAAATATGGACAAACCCAAATGTGTGGTTAAAAATGTAATTTAAAAATTTAACCCAAAGGCTGGGTTTGTCCATATTTTACCCAAATTTGGATTAAAACAACCCAGCATTTTTTAGAATGTAACATTGATTTGAATAGAATAAAGTACCATCTTGATATAGAGATAGAATGAGAAAGAACATATATTCCATTCTTTGTTATCCAAAACATGAAGTGCATGAAATGTTACATTATGTCAAAGTCTTCATGAATGAACTGCAGGGGGTTCAGACACTCTAAAAAAATGCTGGGTTGTTTCAACCCAAATTTGGGTCAAATATGGACAAATCCAAATGTTAGGTTAAAAATGTCATTTATACATTTGACCCAATGGCTGAGTTTGTCCATATTTGACCCCAAAAGATGGGTTAAAACAACCCAGCATTTTTAGAGTGTATACACTATAAAAATGCTGGGTTGTTTCAACCCAAATGTTGGGTTAAAGAGTTTAATTAAACAATTTACAGTTGAAAGTTTAAGTTGGGTTAAAACTTTAAATTAGGTTTTCAACCCAACATTTGGGTTTGTCCATATTTGACCCAAATTTGGGTTGAAACAACACAGTATTTTTTTTTTAGAATGGATTCAGATTCATTATTTATTGTAATTTGTTTTCATAGACTGTACACTATAATGTTGGATTGTTTTAACCCAATGTTGGGTAAAATATGGACAAACCCAGCCATTGGGTTAATAATGTAATTTAAAAACGTAACCCGCTGGCTGGGTTTGTCCATATTTTACCCAACATTGGGTTAAAACAAACCAGGATCTTTTTAGACTGTACCAGGAGCAACATTCAACACATAACATGTGCATACTACACAGAATACTCATATTTCGTACACTTAAATAGATTATTTTGATATTGCAAAAAAAAGTCCATTAAATAAAAAATTACAAGTTCCTGAGTTTCATTAAAAAACTAATAATAAAATCATTCAAATGTATATATATTTTTAATTAAAAACAATTAAAATAAAACACTTGCTTAAAAAAAGATGTTTTATTTGTTTTCCTGCTTGCCATATGGCCATTTACTAACATCAGAGAATTGTGAACTTAATTTTATCAATGGCCTTACTTAAGATCTTAAAATCTACGTAAATCTATCAGGTCAAAGAGGTTCAAATGACAAACAAGTAGGGGAATCTCTGCATTGCAATTAAATATGAAATGAATTTGTACATTTTCATGTGTTTGAAAGACAAAAGCCTTCCAGATACAGTAAAATGGTTAAAAAATTCACTAAGTGATAATTCAAATAATAATTTATGTGTTCGTCAGGAGTTGATATGCACACTATTGTGTATTGTGATAAGAAATTCAGGTAGAAAGTGGAAACAGTCCTCATAATAAACATTTAATGCTGTATTCTCTTCATGCTAACTATAATATTCTTATTTCTATGTTTTTGACGAGGTTATAATTATATACATATGTTATTATTATGTTTGCAGGAGTGGCAGTCATGGCTCACACATTGAGCTGGTCCCTATTGTGTTTTGGTTTGCTGAGCGTCTGGGCTCAGGACTTCTATGAGGAACGAACCGGGCCAACAAGAGTCAAGACCGGAGGACAGACGGCGGGCAAACTGGAAAAACACGATGGTCAATGTGAGGCAATGCATTTTTACTGTTTTTTTTAAATTCATTTTTGCTTTTTAGCATGCATGACATGATCGAACGCATTACTGAATACACTGACTCTCATCTAAAGCTATTTTTGGAGGATAAAAGTAATTAATATATGTTTCAGAACGAATTGATTTGAATGAATGATTCAATGACTCACTCATTAAGACTTCTTACTATGTATATGCGTTATGAACTCATGGGTCATCGTCAGTGCATCTCATGCAGTCTAAGACACATAAAGCTAGTTTTACGCCTTAAATAAAACATGCAATGTCATGTTAAGACATACTAGACATACTACAGCAGACCATCTTTCTTAGAGGATGTCTGGTCGTAGTGATTTTGGAGGCCTCGGGGGTTATTCTTTACAGTTTCCTAACATAAACATGATTTATCATTCATATCTGCACAAGACCTGGTAGGTCATGTCTTGTCACCGGTGACATGAAGACTGATGAGCTGCTGTGCTGAAAGTAAGATCAGATGACAGACTGCATTGCTTATTAAGTAAAAATCGGATTATTAGAAGACTTGAGAGGATTATTGGCGTTTTTAAAAACAATATTGACCATATCTAACAATTTAGTGACACAAGGAAGCAGTGTTAGTCCTGAAATAATTATGTAACATCAAAAAAAGTGTAGATGAATTTCATCCTCTGTGCAAAAAGCCAGACAGATTGCAGGGTTGAGGACTATTCAGAACAGAATTTGCCTTTTAAATTCCACTTTTTTAATTAATTTTTTTTAATACTTAAAAAATTTTATGCATTTAACATATTATCATATGCACAAAATCAGGTATTTCCAGAAATATATGTATATATGCATGTATGTGTAGGCTATATATACTGTACATACTGTATGTATTTCTGGAAATACGTAATGTTTTGTATATGATAATATGTGTAATGCATAAAGATTTCTTTTTTGTTCTCTGGGCCTCTCCACTGTTTGAGGGTAACTTTTTGAAAGATAACTTTATAAAATACACACGCACACACAAATATAGAATTTGTGTCTATATTATAAAGTTATCTAAAAAAAAAGTGATGGATGTTTTGTTGTGCTATATGGATAAAATATGTATGGCCAATAGCTGTGTTAATTGATGATGATCTTAAACTAAGTTCAGAGAAATATGTTAAATCATATTCTACATATCAGGAAACACTGTAAATTAGCATAATTAGTCAAAAATGATTGATTTATTTATGTTTTGTTCTAGTGCGCTCCAATACAATGGGGAAAAAACTCGCATTTAGAAGAGATAAGCATTCAAAACTCAGTCTCTAGCTTCCGGCAATAGGAATCAATGATTTTGATGACATCACTCTGCACTTCAGCTTTTCGTCAGATTTCCTATCCAATCAAATGCTCTCTAGAATCTGAATCCCCGCCCCCTACACGCGAACTGTCTCTTTAAACTGTGGTTGATATATATGTTGCTGCTGATTGGACGGACATTTTTGACACACACACACACACCAAACGAGAAACGTGCCTCAAACCCTGTTACACACTGTTTCCAGGAACATTTTGTTCAACCCGGAAACCGTAGCAAAACGTTGCGCACCGGTTTGAGCTTGAACTTGCACCTGGTTTCACATTATAATGTCGTAAACGATCATGTGTACCTTAAGTTAAAAAACATATACTGCATGGTGGACTTGATGAATTTCTTTTGTTCTGTGTATCAACTCTATTTCAACACATTCTCATCCCAAAACATCATCTAACTGACGATTTTGACCATACGTCAACATCCAACGTTTTAGGGCACCCTTTAACGTCAGTTAGATGAGAATCCTAGGCTGTCATCCCAGATAGCGTATTAAAGGGTACCCTAAAACGTCGGATTTTGACGAATAGTCAAAAGCGTCAGTTATATGACGTCTTGGGATGAGAACGGGCTGTCTATTTCAATCAAAATAAAAGGAAGTCGATTCTTAAATTCAGAATTTAGATGATCTAATCTTTCCTTAACACATTATCTCTTGCTGTGACATCAGCTATCCTGGATGAGGACTGCAGTCTGGAGTTGGGCTTTCTGCTGGACAGCTCTGAGACGGCCAAGGACAACCACCAGCAAGAGAAAAAGTTCACTATGGACATTATAGAGGGCCTCCAGAGCATCCGCTTGGATAACGGCCGCAAACTCAGCTGGAGAGCGGCCCTGCTTCAGTACAGCAGCCACGTCATAGTCGAGCAGACCTTCAAACAGTGGAGAGGCTCGGAGAACTTCAAGAGCAGGATCGCACCGATGGCCTACATCGGCCACGGCACTTACACCACCTACGCCATCACCAACATGACCAAGATATTTGTGGAAGAATCGAGCCCACAAAGCATCAAGATCGCCCTGCTGCTAACCGATGGCTTCTTTCATCCTAGAAACCCTGATATCTTCTCTGCTATGGCCGACGCAAAGAACCAGGGCGTCAAGGTCTTCACAATCGGTATCACTCATACCGCCAATGAGCCTGCCAACACAGCAAACCTGAGACTCCTGACAAGTACGCCAGCCTCTAAATTCCTGTACAATCTGCAGGACCCCAACGTCATGGAAAAAGTCATTATTCAGATTGTAAGTATGGCAGCCCACAAGCACTCGTTCTGTCCTCATACAGTATGTCAGATATACAGATCTGGCCAAATTCGTTCCTGCAACTCGAGTATTTGTGTGTAGTCATTATTTTTGAAGCGTAGATTTGATTATGCTTTCTTAAAGAGTACTTTAAGCTTCGTTTAAATCCATTTCTACAGTAAAAGTCTACATATTTACAGCTCTATGTAAAAAGTCTGCAGATTCTTTCTGGGCTTGTTCAAGGGTAAAATAAATAAATAATAATAATATATTCATAAGCTACGAACACTTCTCCTACTGAGATTTCAACAGAGCTCTTTTTACATGGTTGGGTAACCCTTCAGATTTCCTGATTTGATTCGATTCGATTTCACTGTCCATTGATGTATTACAAAAATATAAAATTTCATACATTTCCACACAGCCATATTTAATATAGGCCTTGTTACTATTAAATTCAATCACTGAAAGTGATTGTAACTTGATATTGAGTGATTGGGTGTGTGACTTAGAAGAGTCATTTGTTGTGCTCCATTTTTGATTCACTAAAAAGAATCAGTTTATAAGAGTCATTTTCTTGTGAGTCAGTCAGACCTCACTAGTCGTTCGTGTTCATTCAAATAAAACTTCTAAGTTAATTACTGTAAGAATTTGAATCTGCCCAAATGTTTCTGTTAGTTTAATATTGCTTTATCACTTGCTCTTTTAATTATTATTATTATTATATTTCATCACTGAAAATAGCTGAATTCCACAAAAATGCATTAAAACGCTGACATAGATTTATCTGTTAATGTCACGATTTTCAATATCGTGCCTAATTGAGAATTTTTATTTTATTTTATATCAGCAATTGATGTCTTTAGTGTCCGCGATATGTGCTTTTTTTCATTAAGAACAAGTTTTTACAATGGCGGCCTGAACCACTTATAGGGAAAGGAAATGGGGCTAAAATAAATATAGTACAATACAAAAACAACAACAACAACAAAAAAGCCAAATGTATTCATTTTAAAAGTTTTTTTTTTTTCTTGTACTCTGAGTCTGTTCTTGTGAAATACTGTGACTATCATCCTGCTAAATTTCAACCAGCTTTACTGGTTTGCTGGTCTTAGCTGGTCACCTGGTTTCCACACGTCAGGTTGATTTGGTTGGCTAGTTTTAAAGAGGGACTTGTCAGCTGGCTGGGAGACCTGTTAAATCAGTTTAAACCAGATAAGACCAGCTAACCACATCTGGCCTGTATTTGAACATATGCTACAGAAGAGAAAATAATTACATTCTGCTTGTTCTGCTTGTGTTTTAGGATGCCTGACACCTAACAATTAGCCTTTCTACACTTCAGTTACTATAATTAGAGTAAACATATCCCGTTGTGGCTTTTCTATACATGTAGTACTAGGTTTATATATTCCATAAATCTTTGTTGTCATTCCTGCTGTTTCTCATTTGAGTAGAAACACATTGATATAACCCCAGTGTAAAGCAGGACTCAGCATGTTGTAGATAATGTTTCCTTTAATCTCTGGGAAGATTTATGAATGTATGGCCTGACGTCAGCTGTTCATAATGTTAACCCAAATGAATCCTTGCCGTATAGCAACAATTATGACTTCAGCTTTTATATACCAGTTATAGTTTGTACAGAATCAAATGATGTTCTTGTTCCCTCTACATAGGCTCAGCTTGCAAATGATGGGGTAAGTAGATCATCTAATATTTAATATAAAGCATCACTGCCTTACTGAAACACAAACAACTACAACTTTTCCATTTACACTCTTTTCTCCATATTAAGTGTCCTCTGTCCCAGAAGTGTGTGTGTGAGAAAGGCGAGAGAGGACCCATTGGCCCAGCGGTAAGTATTTTTCACTCTAAACTTCCTTCAACATGGGACTATATTTTCTGAAAGCCCACGGGCACATTTTTCTCCTCTTTTTTTACCGATTCCTAAGGGGTACGGATTCCTTTGAGGATTGTGGGAAGAGAAAGGCACGGTTCTGACATTTTGGATAACTACTTTGCTTTGTGAAAGTCAGGATAATAATCATCTTTGTCAGGACCCTTCAGCACTACCTAAGGGAAAACACGAAATAAGATTCCTAAAAAAGTGTTTTTCATGTTTAGTCTGTTGAAAGAGAAGAGAATGTAATTACATGTTATGAATGAAAACCTTGACTTTCAAACAGTTAAGGGTCCAAAATTAACATTTTGCAACACCTGCCTGCCAATGATGGGTGAATACAGTCATAGTGACATTTCTATTTTTTGTCCTTATAACTGCAGTTAATTAGCATTTTGGGATTTTTGTGCTAAAAAAAACTGCACTGATCGACTGGCAAGAGACCACACTCTTAGAAAAAGGGTTCATTGGGGTTCTATATATGAAGCATAGGGTTCTTTACTCGACTCCAAAGAACCTTTATGCTAAAAAGGTTCCATAATGACAAGAACCCTTTTGGCACAAAGGTTCTTTATAGGCTATTATATTGATTCATTTATTACATTACTCTGCAAAATTTTGTAGTTGTAATTTAATTATTGTTTTTTAAACTGTTGTAGTAACTTAATATCACATTTTAATCATGCTGATTTTTGGAGAAGAAAAACTGAAATGGCACTCTTCGTGTGATATTGATTAACTACATAAACTGATATAAATATATACATTTTCTAACCCCCTTATCTTGAATTTTGTGATTCATAAATACATTTTAGGGTCTTGATGTTTGTCAATAATATGAAACATTTAATCCGGAAAGGACAAAACAAATGATAATGAATGAACCCAAAAGGTTCCATATAGAACCATTTTCCTGGTTAAAGAACACTAAAGGGTTCTCTATAGAACCTTATAGGGGTTCCAAATATGTAGCGCTGATAGAACCTTTTAAGGTTCTATATAGAACCTTTTCTTCTAAGAGTGCAGAATCAGACGCTTTTTCACGTGCTCGGCCCAGACCGGTGACCGGCGGCACAGGCAACAATAACATCAGCTGCGCGTTCTCACTCTCTGCTCTCCGACGGCGAGAGACAATAGTTAAATAGTGCTTGTATTGCGCATACCGTAAACCTGTATTAATTAAAAGCTTCTGTCAAATCCACCTGAAAAACATAAAGCCGTGTTTGTCATTTCTCTCTTTATATAATGCAATTATTTGTGCTGTTGTTTGCAATTTGTTTATTTGTTCTTATTCTATTACTGACAAGAAATTTGCAATTGGTGCATCTCTAGTTAAAGTTACTACTTTGCGCAGAAGTTTTTTGCTCTTTTAACACGGCTTAAACTGTAGTGTTTAGAAGGGCGGATCACGTTAGAGTCAGATATTCAGCGGCAGACGCCTAACCATCATTATCCAGGTGCTTTTACCTCTCAGGGATTCCACACATTCTCATGGATATAAATGACAGGCCTCAGTAATTGCTCTCATTAGTTTAACATTCTCTGGCTTGCACTTTTGCTGTGACCAAAGCAATTGATCAGGTCAAAGTCAAACTCCAGACTGTCATTCATTCATACAACTGAGAAGTTCAATTCAATTTAATGAATCGTTTCAATTGAACAATTCATCTAAATGGTTCAGAAGGCAATTCACTAGACATTATATTTCACACCCGCAGGATCTGATCCGCAGGATTTTTTAATTGAAACAACACTGCCATAAATTGCTAATAGGAGATTTTGACAGAGTTGGTAAACTTTTGGCAACAATTATAAACAGATACTTGCTTAACTAAACAAACAAGTGTTGCTATTGTCAACTAAAACTATTAAAAAAATCGTTTTTATTAATTGAAATAAAGCTGAAATTTATGGAAACTTGTTTCCGCCACAGAATGAAAAATTAAAAAAGGTAATTGCGACTTTTTATCTCACAATTCTGACTTTTTTTCTCACAATTGCGAGTTTACGTCTCACAATTCTGACTTATAAAATAAAATCAGAGATATAAAATTAGAATTGCATGATAAAAAGGTCGCAATTGCGTGTTATAAAATCCGAATTGCGAGATATAAAGTCAGAACTGATTGATTTAAAGTTGCAATTGCGAGATATAAAGTCAGAATTGTATGATATAAAATTGAAATTGCGTGTAATAAAGTCAGAATTGCGAGATATAAATTCAGACTATCAGACCTATGAAGTCATTTACTTTTTCACTGGAATAGAACTAAAACAGCTGCTCACTTTCTCCCGTTTCCCCGGCAGGGAAAGAAGGGTCGCCCAGGAGAGGACGGGACCCCTGGGGCTAAAGGTCATAAGGTCAGAATTTCTATCATTCTCTCTGGCATATCCTGCTTTTGCTGATGAGGAAACTGATGGCTATTTATATAGTTGTGTATTTGTCTCCTAATATTTTTATTGAGATTACATATACACATTTTGTCAGATTCAGCAGTACATGAATCAAGAATGTCTTGGCTCTATTCAGTAACTCTTTCTAAAAATACACTTGTGCTCTTATTAGGGTGAACCTGGTTTGAGTGGACTTCCTGGGCGTGAGGGTGCAGAGGTGAGTGGCTGATGCTGGGACAAACTATACGCAAAAATCAATACTCAAAACTCAAAAGTATTGTGCTCTATGATTAGAAAACCTGCAGTATTTGGGTAAAATAAACAAGTACATAAAAATAAGATCTAAACTTCTGTCTGATGGTGTGATCATCAATAATTATCTTACAATTATTTTAACTATCAAACATTATTATTGAATACACTACATCCTAATTATTCAAAGAAAAGCATTTAAAAATGTTAAAATATTTTATTCGAATATATATTTTGAATTCTTTAAAAAAGGTGAACTAATTGTCATATAAAAAAGAAGGTAAAAGTATTTTCAAGTCATTCATTGACAGAGTACGATTGAATAATGAGGGTTACTATTAGGGGTCCGCTGTGATGTCATTCCAGTTTTTTTTAATGCAAGTCGAGTTTATTTATTTAGCACATTTCATACACAATGGTAATTCAAAGTGCTTTACATGAAAGAAATTAAAATAATCAAAAAATAAGAATAATTAAATCGGTTTAGAATAAAATAAATCAACTAAAAAAAAATTAAAAATAGTGACAGCTAAATGGTTTCCTTTATTTCTGATTGCATCATGCAGACTTTTATTTGGTAGACAATTTTTTTTAATATTTAAAACAAATCTGCTTCACTATAACATTAATAAAATATTATTTCAAACTACTTTTTTCAAGACTGGTTGATTACAACATCCAGACATTGATGCAACCTTGATATTTTTACTTTAAGCCTAAAAAAAACCTCAGAATGTCAGAAATTGAAAAATTTAGTCATGCCATTCTAAGTATGAATTGCATTTTTAAAATGATTTTTAATGACATATATCCAGACAATATATGACATCGCCAATCAATGTGCAAGATACGAACATATAGGGTATTTTATATATATATATATATATATATATATATATATATATATATGTGTGTGTGTATATATATATATATATATATAAATATCTTCCTGTTTTGCTCACAGGGGAAGCCAGGCTACAAAGGAGAGCAGGTACTGAATCCCTGCACTAAATCATAATTAATTTCTGATAAAGTGCACAATCATGTGAGATTGTCATGACTCTGATCCTCTTTTGACCGTGTACAGGGTGAAAGAGGAGAATGTGGAACCCCAGGAATCAAAGGAGACCGGGTACATAAACCTTCAGACATTACAGCATTCTGCATGTTCCTTGAACATGTGATGAACACAATAATATAGTATACGTTTTTAATGCTTTATAGTATATATTGTCCCATCTGATAGGGTCCTGAAGGTCCAGTTGGCACACAGGGGTCCAGAGGTCTGCAGGTAAGCGATTATAGATTTATTAAAAATCTATGCCAAACAAAAAACCGTCACACCTGTCTATATATATACATACATACACATGTATATGTATGTCAAAAATGTACAGTTTACAGTTGTTTTCTTTTAAAGCCATTAAAGGCCTTTGACTTTTAAAATGTCGTCTCACCTAACAGGAACTTCCCTAACATTCTGGCAAGGTTCTCTAAAAGTTACGAGCAAACATTGTTTCAGTAACTTTCGCTTGATGTTATCTTGTCTTTAATATTGTTCGTCAATGTCAGTAGAAAAACATTTATAGCTACTGTACATCATTGATGGAACGCTTTATCTGAAACATTATCTAACTTGTTTTAAATGTTGCTGCTCATTTCAGAATGTTAAGGGAACATTCCAAAATAACGATCCCATAATGGGTTATAGAATGATAAAACGGAATGTTCCCCAAAAATTAGTGGGCGAAAATTCTATCATTAATTACTCAACCTCGTGTCGTTCCAAACACGTTTATTCATCTTAGAAACACAAATGAAGATATTTTTTATTAAATTTGTGATTTCTGTTGCTCCATTGACTTTTTTTCATAAACTCACACATCTGTCGGGGTAAAGGGAAGCTAAAGCCTATATATTGGCTTGAGTTTCTTGTTCATCAAGCAGGTTCGCTTGAGCTTCTGTTTATGTTCACTGATCAATGTTTATATGTGAATAAAAGCCTAAATTCAATCTGTTCATCATATAAAGTGATTGAGTCTCTTCAGAAAATTTGGACTAAGCCAGTCAATTCATTTGGATTAGTTTTACAATCGCTTTATGAACTTTTCGAAGTGTCAAAGTTTCGTAGCTGTCAATGGAGGGACAGAATGCTTTCAGATTTCATCAGAAATATCTTCATTTGTGTTCCAAAGATGAACGAGAGTAAAAGAGTCTTATAGGTTTGAAACCAGGGGGAGTAATTAATGACAGAATTTTCATTTTCGGATGAACTAATAATGACCCTTTCACGTTTCCATAGCAAAAAAATAAATACATTTTAAAAATGGACATTTGAACGTTTAGAAATAATGTTTTTGGAAATGGGAACATCAGCACTTTTGTTAGCTGAGGTAGCACTATGGTTGATTGACAGGTGAGCAGGCTGTCCTTCCCGGCTGACTAAATATGCAAATGTGGTTTAAGTGATCAACAACAGTTTGGAAGCCTGTTTACACCTGTATTTCACCTGAGATCAATGTTTGTACCATTCCTTCATTTATTTGAACTAAAAACGTGCAATTCGTTTTTTTCCGAACTAAATCTGAGAGCTTCCACTCTAAACAATGCTGGGTTGTTTGAACCCAAATTTAGGTAAAATATGGACAAACCCAAATATTGGGTTAAAAATGCAATTTCAAATTTTAACCCAACTTCAACTTTCACTTTCAACTAATTTTTAATTGCATTTTTAACCCAACATTTGGGTTTGTCCATATTTTACCCTAATTTGGGTTTTTAAAAAAACAGCATTTTTTAGAGTGTATTTCAGAGAAGGTACACTCTAAAAAATGCTGGGTTGTTTCAACCCAAATTTGGGTCAAATATGGACAAAACCAAATGTTAGGTTAAAAATGTAATGGAAAATGTTAACCCAACATTTGGGTTTGTCCATATTTGACCCAGCATTTTTTAGAGTGTAAATGTGCAAACACATCTTGAATTTCACGCAACATATGATTCAAATATCAAAACTTGAATTTTACTGCACTGTAAAGCAGCATAATGCTTAGGTGTCTACAGATAATGCTACAGATTGCTAGAGACATCACTCAAATGATCACGTTCTCCGTTTCATGTTTGCCCTGCAGGGTTTACCAGGACCACAGGGTGACGTCGGACCAGAGGGCCCACAGGGAAAGAAGGTCTGTGCCTTATAATCACAAACCATTATCCTGAAAAATTCAGCTAATCATGTTACCATGCACACCTGGAAAAGTTTCCCTGAATGCATGAGAAAACACAGCCATTGAAGGCTTGTTTGTCTGCTACATCCATTAGGTAAAATCCATTAGATGTTTATGCCACAGTGAATGCGAAATACTGATGCATTCTCGGTTGTTTACTTCACGTCTTTAGAAGGAATTATCATTCGTGTCCATTTTCGACTAAATGATGCACTCTGAGGGTAACAGGTGCAGAATAGAGACAAAAGAGTCTCACATAAGGCTTTCACTCTTTGTGTTTCTTGGCCAGTATCAAGTATTTTTATGCCAAAAATGTGTTTATCCCTTTGCAATATTGCATTTGAAATTTCTGTAATGTCTCATCATGATTTTAAAGGAATAGTTCACCCAAAAATGAACATCTTTCATAATTTACTTTTCAATACATTTTGATCTGTTTGCATACAGAAAGATAGCTATTGCATGGCTTCAGGAGTCTTGGCATCGTGTGTGTGTGTGACAGTGTTCTTGTGGTTTGAGGACACAAATGTGTAAAATGACAGTGCTATTACAACATAAACATGGTTTATGAGGACATTTCCTGTGTCCTCGTAAACCAGATGGCTTAAAAAATGTTGTTTTTTTAAATATTTTTTTAAAAAAATTATAGGTTATACACTTTAAAAAATGCTGGGTTGTTTCAACCCAAATTTGGGTCAAAAATGGACAAACCAAAATGTTGGGTTAAAAATGTAATTTAAAATTTTAACCCAACTTCAACCATGACTTACTTTCAGCTGTAAATGTTTTAATTACATTTTTTAACCCAACATTTGGGTTTGTCCAAATTTGGGTTGAAACAACCCAGGATTTTTTAGAGTGGTAGGGGAATATAATATACAGTTTTTACAGTATTAAAACCATTATCGTAAACCACAAATACAATAAGTGTGTGTGTGTGTGTGTGTGTGCGTGTGTGTGTTTTGATGTTGAGTCATGCTCACAATGAATTGTTCTCCCTCTTAACAACAACATACTGATATAGAACAATATGAGTGTGAATAAATGATATCATTTCATAGTTAGGTGAACTAATCCTTTATTTTGGACTTTTTGGACAATAATCTACCAAGTGCCTTCTTTCAAGAGACAATGGTTTCATCTGCAGTGCAAAGGGTTCATGAACACCAACCATTTTAGTTTGAGTATGTCTTGCGCTTGTGCTCAAAAAAAGGGGTCGAAGATGAACGTGTTTCGACACGTTTTGGATTTCCTTTAATAGATACCTATAGTGAACCTGCTGCTCTGCCAGTGGTTTTCCCCTTGTTTAATTTAACTGCAGGAAGCATTCAGAGGTTTACACAGCTCTGCAGATGTCAGGGATCCTTCTTTATACATGCACAGGTTCACATAACTAGAGTGATTTGTTTTTAGAGGCAGATTCATCTAAAAATAGAATAGATGATACCACCAAAAAAGACAGTCTTTATAATAATCATAAACCCTAACTACCAAGGTTAAACCTCAACCAATTAGATTGTAACTTGCTAGAAAGTGCTTATTAGTATTCAGGGTGGTCTGCAATTATTGTCACAGTAGCTAAGAACAGTAGAAATGAGAAATGTCCATGATGGAAAAATCCTATCGGTGTTCAGTTCATGCACAGACACGCAGATGACGTGAACAAAGAGAATTTACAGCATGTAGTAATGCAGCACAGTGAAAACTGTAAATGCCATGAGCAGATTTAACTGACCGACTTGTTTGGATTGGATTGTACTTTTTTGACAGCAGATAATCTCCATACAATCCTATTTGAAAATAAGCCGCTAATGCACAAACAGACTGAACAATACCTTCGATATGAATAGGAATAGTAAAAAAAAGTAACATTTCTGGTTCAGACAGAATTATTATTAGTTCTTTCAGTATTTTTGAGGTTTGAGGCGATTATATATATAGTATTGTAGTTTGAGTGTCATCATTTTCATGTACATCATATAGCGGTCTGAGTGAAAGTTAAAGGGATACTCCACTTCTTTTGTAAATATGCTCATTTTACAACTCCCCCATAGTTAAACAGTTGGGTTTTACCGTTTTCGAATCCATTCAGCCGATTTTCTGATATTTAAAAACAGTTTCTGGTCCCATTGACTTCCATTGTACATAGTTTTTCCTACTATGGAAGTCAATAAGACCATACACTGTCTGGTTACTGATCAGAAAATCGGCTGAATGGAGTCGCAAATGGTAAAACCCAAATGTTTAATTCTGGGGGAGTTGTAAAATGAGCCTATTTACAAAAAAAAGTGGAGTATCTCTTTGAGTAAAAGGAACGTTCTTGGTTGATTTCAACGTAAGCTCCATTGACAGAATCTGTGACCTGCAGTCAATTTCCACAGAAAATAAATTCATCTTGTTGACAGTCATGTGCTTTCACTGGAAGTAGATCCATTGTAAGTGGATTTCTGTCAGTAACATTTTAAGTTATGTTTAAACAAACTGAGGGACGAGTCTAAATTATTTTCAGTGATAGTCACAGATACTGTCCATATACTGAACACAGAACATTCTTTCAATGTTTCTCTGAGATGACAACATGAACTTAAACCTGAATTTATATTATACTTAAAGGGAGATATTAAACTTTTTTCATTTTAAACTATGTTAAACCGTTTTTTCATATTAAACTATGTTATTCCCTTAAATACCTGATAAAGGTTCTTAAGTCTTTTTGCAAATAAATTTTACACAATAAAAAATGTCTTCCATACATACTGTAATAATGAATGTGATATATAATGACTTGTTGTTTTTGTTTGTAATGAATCACAGGGTGAGCGTGGCCCTGCTGGCCCACCTGGAATACAGGGCGACAGTGGAATTGGACTTCCTGGACCAAAGGTCAGCCGCCTATATCTTTTATATTTAAAATACACTTAAATTCTCCAAAATCACCACAAACAATTAGCCTTTAAAGCTGTAAAAACAAACACCTAAGCTGATTTACTAGTCTCTCAGCCTTTGGGTCACTTTTCAGTTCACGTTTCCTAAAAGCATCATTAGCCAACCATGGTGGCAAGTTCGGTTGAATTGTGTTGGTAACGACAGAACTGGAGACCATATTTGACTTTGGGAAACGCACCCCTGATAAACCACGATTTAACATGATTTTACACAAAGAGCAGCTCCATATTCTCACTACATCATATTATATATGAGCCATAAAAGGCTGGTCTATTAAATATTATGTGATTTATTAGATAGGATTTGTCTAAAGGTATGTTAAAAATATTTTCTGACAATTAGTTTCCATTTTTATAAACTTAGATACTTACTGTAGATAGTAACGGTGGCAGTGATTCTCATATTTGTCATATTTAATATTTCTTACTCTTTCTCCTGAATCGTTGACTTTAATCCGTCTGCAGGGAGATATGGGATTTCAGGGGAGAGCAGGTCCTCCGGGTCCACCAGGCATCGGCGAGCCAGGTCTGCCTGTAAGTATAAGCAGAAGGTCAGAAATATTCATTTTATTCATCAGCCCACACTGAATTCACACCCAGAGGTTTGTACAGAATTTAAATGCACAAACATCTACACACGTCCCTTGCATGCTAAATTATTAAATATTTTGCCCAATTTAACAAGAATATAGCACTCTCAGCTCAATTTAACACATTTATTTACCATGTTTACAATCATTTAACAGATTTTCCCCGCAGAAAATGCAGCACACTCTGTTTAGGCCTGCAACTCCACATGCAAAAACCTAAAAGACACAAGAATCAATTATAATTGTGATTAGATTATGTTCTTGCATTGTGGTGCTATATGACATTTTTCTTCACATTTCCTCATCAAATCAGGGGCCTCAAGGGCCACAGGGGGTTCAAGGAGAGAAAGGACCACAAGGAGAGGGTTTTCCAGGTCCAAAGGTAAGATTAGCCACCGTCAAACCATGTTCTCACTAATGTCACTCTGCTCTTTAATCTAGCTGGAGATTTGTAGCAGCCAAAGGCAGTCTGAGAAGATCTAAGTAAACAAATTCTATCATTTTTTTAAATATACCTCATTAGAGGCTCAGGGTCCCCTGGTAAATGCACATTTTAAAAACCAAAGCTATTAATTAATGCATGTTCACAGATAAATTAGCTGAGCATTACCAGCCGGAGGACACAAGACCATTTTCTTGAACTCTATTAAGCCTCTTTGTAATCTATCTAATGTTAGCATTTAACAAGATCTACATCAAAGCCAGAACTGCATATAAAATGTAACCATAAATTAAAAATATAGTGGAGAAACTTGATTCATGTCAGAGACCTACTGAATTTCTGAACATCAGCGCTTTGAAAACCTGCATACAGTAACTTAACTAAATTATATTACTCTATGATGACATTCATCATTTGATGGATCATGATGATGCAAACAAAATCAGTTTTAAACCGATTCATTCATTCAGTTTGAACTGATTCACCGGACTCGCAAATCTGCGATAAACAGTGTGGACATCATTTTAGATCAGATTTCAATCGGACACAAAGATACTTGGATTTGGACTGACACTGTGAATGTAGCCATAGTTAATACGTAAACATTTTAGCCATAGTCAAAGCTTCGTTTACACATGTGGCTGATGAGCTGATGCTGTGCCTCTCTCAACCACAAACGCCTTCTTACATCAGTTTTTTTGCACTCTTCTCTTTAACTTTTGGCAGTCTATAGAACTCGAAAAGTATTTTCACGATCAGTACAGACCAAAAATTGACCATTTTTTCAGCAGAAATAATCGGCCAAATTTGCGAGTGCGTTCAGTTCAGTGGCACTGTTTATGTTCTGTGCCTCCAAAATGGCCGACATCCGGATTGATGACGCATATTGTTTGCGCTTGTACTTCACAAGTTTAAAAAAATTACAATAATTTAATGACCTAAATGTCAACAACTTCAATCGGGTTCGTGTAACTTACAAGCGAAAGTTATGCTACTAAAGCGGTAACTTAGCTGTATATTGATATTGAAAAGCAACACAACTTAGTTAGTGGCACTGTGACAACCGCAGTAGTTAGTCTACAGGCATAATGACAATATTATATTAATAAATACCACTTACCATTTATAAGTTAAATGGACTTCGACGGTGACGATCCCTAGCAGGTTGGTAGGCTATTATACAACTCCGTGTCCATGTCTTGCCACTTTGCGCTCAACCAGGCCTCGGGACTGCCGAACAGAAGTTGATATTGACAATTCTTTATCGCATTTTCTTTCTCGGGACACAGCTGATCGGCAGATATTCCGGTTGACAGCCTCTTGTACCCAGTCCTCTATAGGGCAATTAATGGCAAGACAACAATAAAGAGTGGGGTCTCGCTTAGTTTAACGACAAAAGCTGCTCTTTTTTTCAAAATAAACTTGCATTCTAAACTACTTAGAACAATATCCAAGGCTGCATCAAACGGGAACTTCGTGTCTGCTGCCATGTTGAATCCATAGACAGTAAGGTTGAATCCAGACATAAACAAACTGCTTCGGTGTGTCGCATAAATGTCGTCATCGTCTTGCTGCTCGATGTGTCGTCAGCGCTGCTGGCCAATGGAGGTCGTCGTCTGCACCTGGCGGCCATCTTGTCTCAGGCAGCTCGCTCACTCGTTTCATTGTGGTAATGGTACATGTACTATTTAAATAATCATAACTTGCTCAATTTTCTACCGATTTTCAAACGGCTTGGTTTGTTATAAACGTCAGATATGTAAAAATTACTTTATTTGTATATTTGGAAATGTGCCTGCAGAAACACTGCATCGTAGGTGCTGTCATTGTAGTTTTCTATAGGTTCGCAGGCTATGTGACGTCAGAACTCGTAACTGGGAGTACATCGATCTAGTACGAGTTCACGGGTGGTAAGTCACGGGTTTGACGGCCGTTCCAGTGCTCTTTCACGGGAATAAAGTTGGAAAAACACGAGTTACAGCTTGCCTGGAACGCGGCATAAGCTACTTCCTAACATGAGATCAGAACACTCTTGTCCCATACACCGCACGACCCAGAGTGTTATCAAAAGGTAGACTGGTTAAGAAATCAACGGGACGTAATCGGAAGCTTGAAGAGTAGACAGGCAAGCCCCTATTGCTTTACACATTTCTCTCCATGACGGTGAGAGACACATTTTTACAGCAGTAAATGAACTAAGAACATCTGATCTTGAACATTAACACACATATGTTTAACATCACAAAAACTTTAAGTTCTTACAGCGATAACACATAAATCAACGCTCAATAAAAAATTACCTACAATGCACCAAGCTGCTGGCGCTGCGTCATCATAGAATGTTCACGCCCACTTTTGGGGGAAAGAAACTAGACTCGCCAAAAACCAACGTCCGTACACAGCCGACAGGCGTAAATATCTTAAGAAATCACTTATATACACCGGATGTCCAGCCTGCCTGCCATAGAGCGTGAAAGATACATTTTTTATGCCCGTTATCAACTAGCCCAGACTACCTGCCATCATTATCATTAATTCATGAGATATACATTAAGGTTTTTTACTTTAAAAAGCGAAATAAAATCATTCACTCGCTTACCTCGTGACTCGACGAGGTAAAGGTATGTCCGGGTAAGACACCTCTGGCCACCGGGTGGGGTTGTTACCCCAATTTGACACTGGGAGAATAAAGGGACATATTTTTAAATTGGCCAAATTAAGTTTGTGTATGTATTTTTCACGCACTATGGCAGGCAAGGTGGACATATAATTACTTGACATGTTTTATATAAATGATATCTTAAGTTATTTACGCCTGTCGGCTGTGTACGGACGTTGGTTTTTGCCGTTATTTTGTATTGAAGTCTATGGGGATTCTAGTTTGTTTTCCCCCAAAATGGGGCGGGGACAAAATTGTCAGTTAAGTTCCCGGATAAATAATCATCCAGATAATTATAGATACATTAATAACGTTTGTAAGAAACCAAACCGTTTGTAAATCCGTCAAGATTTCAACGGGATAAGAGTATTTGTGTTCATGCTGACCACTCAACTTACATCTGCTTGTCTGTGACAAGATGGCCGCCGTACCCATAGACAGTACCACATCTTGCCAAAAAAAAAAAAAAAAAAAAAAAAAAAAAAAAAAAAAAAAACCACATCTTGCCTTTATATACATATCATATACATATCACTATTATATACATATCTGCTCCGTCCCCGTTCTTCTTCTACATTCTTTTAATGGCGGTCGGCAAATAACTTTTAAGTGCTCATTACCGCCACCTTCTGATATGGAGTGTGGATCACAATAGCATTTCCTCACCTCCCTATTTATAAATAAATCCATAATAAAACCAATAAATAACTTCATAAATATCTAATAACATTATTAATATTCACATATTATCGTTAAATACAACTTTCTAAGACAACTAAACACATATCCTTCTACTAAGCCCTGTTTTACTCAAAAACACAAATATTGCTCTATACCCAACATGCCCTGAATTCATTTGTAGGTGCAGAAAATGCATCTGAATGGGAGGCTGGCATTTCAGAGACACTGGTCTGACACCGCTCTTTTGTTCGACAGGGGGACCGTGGTCTGGAGGGGCCGAAGGGACCAAGAGGACAGCCGGGCCCTGGAATCAAAGGCGATAAGGTGGGCTGTAAATATATCAGCCCATGAATGGGCTTCACACAACAACACCATCTGTGTCACACAAAAGGGTTAATCAAGTATGTAAAGTGACCATATTCCCACTTAAATGCTGACTGATGATAGAGCGGGAGAAAGGGGGCAGCTCAAATTACTGTGGGAAAAAATGAGTCCTGCTCACCTGAGTATTATAAAACACCAGTCAATGCTAAGAATATGCAGGTTATTATTGTCATAAGTTCATTTCCATGATATTTTAGAGCTGTTTTATCCTCATTGTGTCCTCAGGGTGAGCTGGGACCTCCAGGTTTGCCAGGACCACTTGGACTCACAGGCGTTGGCATTCAGGGTGAAAAGGTGATACAATGTGTCCTTTTATAGGGTTCAATGAAATAAGAAAATGGACATGAATTGACATTAATTATTTTATAACATATAATGTTGTCCTTATCAGTTAAACTGCACCTTGTCATAACAGACTATAGTTTATAGTCTATTATATAAACTATAGCAGGATTGGGTGCTCCAGGTCTATCATTTTGTTATTAAAAGGTTAAACATACAAGCCTAAACTCAGTGTGCCATGTTGATGTATTTGGTAGTACGCATAGAATCACTAATTTCAGATAATCAAGGAATGCATAATGCAAGAAATAATAAGAGTGGTGGCCAAAAGTGATGTACATCTTTAACCTTTATTTCAAATATCATTACAAAGATTTTTTTAGTCATTGCGTATTTTCAGTCAATTGTTTGATTTGTGAAAACCCAATGAAACATGCTAAATTGTGCAGACATCAAACAAGAGAGAACCAACTAAATATTAATAACTGATTATGTCAAGGTATGCTTTTTCCTGTGAGGAAAAAGTATTTGGTTTTTCTATGAATAGTAAAATAAAACCAAATAATTTTGCCAGATTGTACATTAACCAAGTTTAGAGTTCTGCTTTTTTAAATATTTTCCTCATATATTGATTTGTAGAGTAATTAAAAACAATGATCCTCTCCGGGCATCACTTTTGGCCACTACTGTATATGAAGAGTTCAGATGCAAAAGCCTCTAAGTGCCATTTGAAATTTCCTTCTAAAATGATCATTTTTATCGAGCTTGTATATTTAAGTTCAGTAATTTCACTTAAATGGCAACGAATATTAGCTAATAATTGTCATTTAAGTGAAATTACTGAACTTAAATATACAAGCTTGATAAAAATGGTCATTTTAGAAGAAAATTTCAAATGGCATTTAGAGGGTTTGCATCTGAACTCTTCATATATAAATATATATTAATCGTGATTAATCGCATCCAAAATAAAAGTTTGTGTTTACATAATATATGTGGGTGCACTGTGTATAATTATTTTATATATATATAAATACACACACATGCTTGTATATATTTAAGAAATATTTTCATGTATATTCTGTATATGGATTTATATATAATTTATATTATATATAAATATAAATATTTTATATATAAATCTTTTTTTTTCTTAAATATACATGCATGTGTGTTTTTATATATATACAAAATAATTATACACAGTGCCCCCACATATATTATGTAAACACAAACTTTTATTTTGGATGCAATTAACCGCGATTAATCGTTTTGACAGCCCTAATATATATATATATATATATATATATATATATATATATATATATAAACACATACATATATCTGTTTTTTATATCTGTTTTTAAGATGCAAAAGGAAATCATTATTTCTTGCACAATTATTATTACCTGAAATGTTAGGTTTTCTAATGTAATATTTCTAAATGTCAGGGTGTTGAGGGCCCGAGGGGGCCTCCGGGAGGTAGAGGACCACCAGGAGAGGGCATGCCCGGTCCCAAGGTTGGTACTGCAAAAGACTGAAGAGAATAATGTAATTCATAACAAACTGTAAAAGGAAGTGTTAAATTTGTTCTTGGCATAATCTTTTGACTATTTTTCCATTTTTCCAGGGAGAACAGGGTTTACCAGGAGAGATGGGGGCGCCAGGAGAGAGAGGGCAGGGTGAATCCGGACCAAAGGTTTGTATTCCTAAAAAGCTCAACAAATGAATTAGAAAGCCCAATTGATAATTCCATCTCATATCTCATGTCCCTTTAGGGGCTCCATAGAGTGCATCATTTACTTTCCAAACATAGTATTTGGTTTCAGGTATACATCTCTACTAAGTACTGATACCTGTATTATTTCTTCAGGGTGAGCCTGGTTCATCTGGCCTGGCCGGGGTACCTGGACTTCCCGGGGAGGACGGTGCTCCAGGACAAAAGGTAACTCAACTTTCGGATGTCAGGACTGCTCTGAGGTCATATAACATCTAATTTTCTCTTGGGTATTAGATTTGTCTCTGAGCAAATTAGTTAACAAATCAGTGAACCAGTATTAAATTCAATACAAAACCTAATGGGGAAGACAGATTTACAAACATATTGCACCAGCACAAACCCTCTTTTGGCGTAAAAAAACGACTGTCAGGATTAACTAAAGATAAAATTAACACTGAAAAGGCGCGGACAGGGATATTCCTCATTTCATATGCATTTCTAGGAGTTTCCCTTTCAGATGCAACATTTATGGCAGGAGAGCATTTAAATAATTCATGCAAGGTGATTTACTAGGGTTTGCGCTCGTCAATTTACTGGTGTTTGCACCATTATATACAGCCCCAAAAACGCATGTCTTAAAGTCACCCTGTGGTGAAAATCAAGTTTTTAATGTTGTTTATATGCCTGAGGTGTTTTTAATAAGCTTTACGACAAGCCATGTGCTAATTCACAAGTCAACACAATTGCTGAGGATTTTCTCTTTAAAACTGCAGTGAAAAAAAGAAGTGCGGGCGAGTTTAACTATCATGAACTCTGACCACTCTAAAGCAGTGGAGTCTCGAGAGAAGCCGTTATCCCGGTATATTTTAACATTAGCAAACAACACATCAGTCAAGCAAAAGGCTAATCATATTAATTATGTTAAGTGTCCGGTGTTGTAAAGAGCGATGCCATTGTATTTACCTCAGTAAGTTGAGCGAGTGGATCTCAGAGCTGGTGTGAGTGAGTGGAGGCGGGGCTTATTAGCATATTCATGGTTCCGTGTAACCTAAATGAAGCATGGGTGTAGAGTTACATTCAAGCTATTTTAAAGCATGAAGAACATTTTTTTCACAGGAAAAAATTAAAATGTAGTAAAAAAAGATGAGAAAGGGATACAATCATTAACAACAGGGGGATTTTAAAGCACACGTTAATTTGCTCTGCTGTTAGATCGCGATGTTCATTATGGAAATGATCCAGCTGCGTCTGTGCTCTTTAATATGTCAGTAGATCACACACAGAACTTTCCACTCCCATCAATTGCTCACTCACGCTAATTTGCCCTGTTTAGTAAATCTGGATCTATTTTCCTTCCATCGTGTTTCACTTCGTTCAGGGTGAGCCTGGGGCAACTGGTTTGAGGGGACCTGAAGGGGCCGCTGGAATTGGCACTCAAGGAGAGAAGGTACTTCATTCATTAATCCTATTAATATTCAATATGGGTCAGAGTTTCTTTCTATATGAGCGTCTTGTAATGGTCATCTGGTGGATGTCAAAAGAGTATCTCATGTCATTATAATAACATACAGTATGTGTTGATTGATATTCTATGTTGTAATCTTAATAGGGAGATCAGGGCCAACGTGGCATTCGGGGGTTGCCAGGTTCTCCTGGCATAAGTGGCCCCTCAGGAGCAAAGGTGAGAATATATATGAATATGAAATGTGAGGAAAACTGCATGATTATTATTTTTTGGCTCCAAGCTTACAAAACCAATCATTGTTTGAAGTTACAGTGTAATACAATGCTTGTGGTTTTTCAGAGTTTTAGAAGTAATGCAGTTACATCATAGGAACATTATACTGCTTTTTAGGGAGAGCCAGGCACACCAGGAAGACTGGGCATGCCGGGATTACCCGGACGAGCTCTTGCAGGATCAAAGGTAACAAAGCCAAGCTACTACAACTGAGCCACTCCTTATAGGCCCACTGCCAGCACAATGAATCAGAATGTTTCTATTTCACATTCATCAATGCCAGCTTAGCAATAAAACAGAGTTAATGCTATGACCTCATCTCCGTGTGCCTTCAGGGTGATGTGGGTCCCACGGGTCCTCCCGGACCGATTGGAGAGACTGGTTACGGCTTGCCTGGTCCAAAGGTACGACTTTTTAATCTGAAGAACACTTAAGAATATGAAGAAATGAGATTTAACCAGTAAAAAGTTTGGAATAATGCATTTATTTGACCAAAAACACAGTAAAAACAGTATTATTGAGAAATATTATCTTTAATAATATTATATATATTAATATTATATAATAATAATATAATATTATTATATTTGAAATAATTATATTATATTTAAAATCACTGTTTTTAACATGTAATTTATTCCTGTGATGCAAAGCTGCATTTTCAGCATCATTACTCCAGAGTCACATGATCCTTCAGAAATCATTCTAATTTGCTGCTCAGTTATAATCAATTTAAATTGTAATAATATTTCACATTACTGTGTTTTTAAACAAATAAATGCAGCCTTGGTGAACATAAGAGTCTTAAGTTCTTGTAGAGAAATACATATTGATTCATAGTATATATCGTCACTTTTCACATTATCAAATTTAGGGTGACCGAGGTAACCCAGGCCCTCCCGGACCATTCGGGCCTAAAGGTGAAGGATTCCCTGGTCCAGTGGTAAGCAATTTTCACATCCTTATCTAAAGCATCACTGCATGCTCATTAGAGGTGTGACGATACACACGGCTCACGAGACAAGACTATATACGATATTGAGTTCAAAAGGAGAGAATATTTTAACATTATTTTTTAATTATCTTCAGTGACAAAAGTCACAAGATGGTGCATTTGGGTTTTAACTTATCTAGTGCTGTCACTTAAGACTATTTTGATAATCAAGTATTCTGTCGATTATTTGGAATGAGTAATTGGATATTTTTGTTGTAATAAAAATAGTAAATAATAGGCTTAAAAAAAAAAAAAAAAATATATATATATATATATATATATGAATATATATATATATATATAAAACAATGAGGCATTAGCAGTTGGTTCAAATAAAGTATCAAAACCAAGTAATCATATGGTTTTATTGAACAACACAGTTAAAATATAGGTATTCAGGTTACCATTGTTGGTAATACTATAATTATTTACCTGCGGTAATATGGTGTTTATTAAGATAAGCAGTGTTTTTTTTTTTTTTTCATAGGTGAGAAATATCATCACGTTCTAATATCGCAAGATCTTGTGACCAAATGCTTATAAATCACTCAAAAGACATATTTACCCTTCATTTTTACCCAAAAGACATATTTAAGTCATTTTTCCGTTACAAAGGTTTGTTGCTAGGTATATGAGCATGTGTGTTTACCTTACACAGGGTCTGCCTGGTTTTCCAGGCCCACCAGGCGAGCCCGGCCCCGAGGGCATCGGTATTCCAGGACCAAAGGTGAAGTTACCACTTGAACCTGGCACAGCATGTATTAATGATGGCACATGAGGGTCATTTCTCACTTAAAGTGTGTTCGGACACTCAAACTTAATTAATTATGACTTGATTAATTACATAATGACAAGATTGGAAATAAGGAGCTAATGTTAGTAATTTGTCAATGAGAGATTAAAGTTAATTTTGGTATTTTTTAACCATACTACATTGTTCTACATGAATGAGCCATTTTGAATAAACATTCATCTTTTCAGAGGTGAATTATCCCTTTAAGATGGGAACATGAAAATGTATTGCATAAATAGGAATGAACTTAAATGGTGGTTTTTGGTAAAATTTGAATTGCTCTTCAGGGAGATGTTGGATTCAGGGGTTTGCCTGGTTTGCCAGGACCACCTGGTGAAGGACTGCAGGGAAAGCCGGTAAGATTGATATTCATTCCCATAAATCACCCTGACTACAGTAATGAAACTGTGATACTGCACGATTTGAACAAGCATGCATTGGGAGACTGTCTATGTTGCTGTGGCGATCGAGGAAGACAAACTGTCTGTTCTGGCCTTACTGATTCTGCTGTATTGCTGTTTCAGGGTAACATGGGAAGACCCGGTCCTCCAGGGCCAAACGGACCTCCAGGGGAAGGTATTCAGGGACCCAAAGTACGTTCATTTAATACAGCTAAAATAATTATACATTGATATTTTTCAGCAGTCGTTTTCAACCAAACTAATTCGAGATATATATTACCAGTCAAAAGTTTGGGATAATCAAGATGTTTGAACGTTTTAGTTTTACATTTTTGTTAAAAAATACAGTAAATTTGTGAAATATTACTGCAATTTAAAATAACTGTTTTTAATAAATAAATAAATGTATTTATTCCTGTAAGCTGTATTTTCAGCATCATTACTCGAGTCTTCAGTGTCACATGATCCTTCAGAAATCACTCTAATATGATGATTTGATGGTCAAGAAGCATTTCTTATTATTATCAAATGTTGAAAACTTTCAATTTATCAGAGGATAGAAGCAGCAAAAACTATTTTCCACATTGCTAATAATAAGAACCATTATTAAAAATAATAACTGATGATAACTGAGCACCAAATCATCATATTAGAATGATTTCTGAAGGACCATGCGACGCTGAAGACTGGAGTAATGATGCTGAAAATTCAGCTTAACCATCTCAGGAATAAATATGTATATATTTATTCTTATAAATATACAATAACGTTCCACAATATTACCGTTGTACAGTATTTTGATCAAATAAAAACAGCTTTTATGAGCATAAGAGACAAAAACATAAATATTCTCAATTATTCCTAATTTTGACTGGTAGTGTTCTTTAAAAAATAATCAAGACTTGATTATTACTAAACTAAATAAAACTAAATAAAAAAAAGATGTAATTGTCATGATGTAATTTTAAATCAGCAGAAAAATCATGAATATGCAATAATGCATTGTGTCCAAGTCATGACAACCTAGTTTGAATCCATCAGGGTGATCATGGGGGTCCTGGAGTGACAGGACCGAGGGGACCAGCAGGAGAAGGACTTCCAGGCTCCAAGGTGAGACAAACTAAAGAAAATGGGGGAGTTATAAAGATGTTACATAGAGGTTCACACTTGTAGTTCAGTTCACTTGGTTTCATTTAGTCCTGGTCCACTTAGCATTCACATTGGCATTTTAACACCGGACCTAAAGGCACAGGGATGTGTTTACAACTTGATTGGTCGGCTTTTATTACGTATATCTCGAGACAGAACTTACAAACATCCAAAACTATGTTCTGTGATAGGATAAATGTTTTCGCAGTATGTGCGTAGCTGAAATATGATGGTATTTTGAGCTTATGAAATGTGTAAAAGAGTTAAAACAGCAGCAGGAATCCCGCCGTCTCACACACAAACCGAGATCTACTGTGAGGAGACGCGGTTCTGATGCCTGTGATGGGTAACGTTCACACTTGTTCAACAAATGAACCATCTCACTTACAGAGCAATCGCACAGGTGTTCGTTTTATTCCAAACAAACATGTCAAGTGTGAACACACTCTTAAAGGCACAGCAGTATAAAAGCAACCTACTTAGTTCAGGTCTAAATGAAAAGAGGGTCCAGGGTATCCGCGGGGTCTTGAAAAGTATTAAAAGGTGATAAATCAATTTTGGGAAAATTAAGACCCTTAAAAAGTATTAAAAAGTCTTATCACAGCTTTATAAAGTCTTAAATTTTGAAAGTATTTTTTCTAGGGATATAACGTTAATGATTCACTCGCAACCGGTTGAAAATCGATAAAAATGTGTGACGATTCAAGTCGGTTGAGATGTTAAACGAATCGCGATACACGTTTTAAACAGCAGGAGCGTTTACTGAATAGCCTACTGTGAAGTTGTGAACCTCGCTTTTCAGGCAGTGAGCACACCCTGGCGCCGCGCGAACCTAGCGAGTGTTTTCACTTCATTCCTAAGGAACTTGAGCTTGTGTGAGCACTCATAGTAATGAACTGAAAACGTTTGGTTTGCTCCGCTCGCGCCGCGCAAAAGTGTGCCATTTGTGCACGCGCTGTCGACGGCAAGCTTAGATGTTTACTAATTCAGTTCGGAGCTGTGGCGGCTTTTTGACTCTTCGTGGACTAATAATAATCACCACCGTGAGAAGCGCATCACCTCCGTTTTGACGTAAAAGTCATTAATACGACAAGTGTGAGAGCTACGGAGATCACAAGGTGCGTCAGTGTTTCCATGGCAACCACGTGTTGTATTTATTTTAATATCTCTTTCTCTCTATGTCGTGTACATGGATTTATTTAGTTTTAAAATAATTTGTTGAGCGTTATGGCATATTTTGATAAATGTGTTCTTTTTTAACTCTTTCTATTTTAATGATACAAATTATGACAAAATTAAAATCTTTCCTTTATTACATTGTAAAACTCCTGTCAATGTGGTAAAAATTTTACAGCCTTTTACTTAGTGTGCGAAGGTACCTGAGTGTCCAGCCTCTTGACTAGACCGACAGAAACAACCTGTAAGGGAATTTTATTTTTCAATGTAGTTTTGTTATTTGAAAAATATATTTCAAAATGAAAAAAGTGCAGATTTTGTTAGAGAAATAATAAAAGAGACACTTTTTCATTTATAATAATTTGTCTTAAATGTCATTTGTTAAAAAAAAAAATCATGAGAAAGTCGTATCGTGAAACCGATATCGTGAATCGTATCGCATCGTGAGTTGAGTGAGTCGTTACATCCCTATTTTTTTCTGAATTAGCTGTCCAACAGTTTGAGTCCCAAAAACATCATAAAAGTGTGTGAATTCGAATTTAGTCATTTTTGTTAAAAAAAAAAAAACCCCGAACAGATACTTAAAAACTATTTTGGGCTATTGTGGGTGTGTTCGTAAATTGCCTCTGAGAGCAGTATTACTACGCACCAAAATGTTTTAAGAGAAGGTTGGTGAACACACAAACAGAATGGGGAAGTTTTTTAGTAAACTTTGCTTTGATTTACTATCCCAGCCTTTTTGATTTTTTGTATCAGAGTGGTCTATAGTCTTTATCACAAACTAAAACTCTTAAGTTAAAAGTATCACTGATGTAAATGGTTATAGCTTGAAGTGGCGGTGAGGTATTGAAAAATATTGAGAAGGTCTTGAAAAAGTCTTGAAAAGGTATTAAAATTAACTTCAAGATTCCTGCATATACCCTGGGGTCAGAAAGATACATTATTTTTGGATTATAATTTAAGTGGGAATGATTTTAAAATCACTGATATCAATGATATGACCTCATTGATCTGTATGTCCCTGTCCTGCAGGGCGATCGTGGTTTGCCTGGGGAAAGGGGCTTTAAAGGAGCCAAAGGTGACTTCGGTGACCCAGGGACTCCAGGACTACCTGTGAGTTCATTTAGTCACTATAAACCATCGTTTGTGCAAAGAGCAGACCGTGTAAATACTAAATTATATTGTACATTAGTGTTTATTGAGTGTTTAAATCTCCTCCATTAGGGAAGACCAGGATTCAAGGGTGAACAAGGACTCACGGTAAGATCAAATACATTCGCATCTTTTCAATTTGTAGATTCATTTTGATGTATGTTAAATTTAGGAATGCAATGATGCCATATTCATTGTAAATATTAATAAATGCAGTCATTTTTAATAATTTTTCAGAGAGAAGACATAATCATGCTTATTAAAGTGTTAATTTTGCAACAATTTGCTTAGTAAGTATTAGCAAATTCAGTCATTTCCAATGATTTTCAGAGGAAAGACAATCCTGCTGATTAAGGAGTTAATTTTAGCAAAACTATGCAACATATGCATTGTAAATATAAAAGTAACTATAATATTATAATATATAAATAAACTAAGTTTTAAGGGGGAAGACATAATCAAGCTTGAGTTAATGTTTGGAAAACTATGCAACCATGTGCATTGTAAATATTAGCAAATGCAGTAATTTTTCAATAATCTTTGCATGGAGAAGGCATAATCCAGCTGATTAAAAAATTAATTTTAGGGAAGCTATGCAACAATATGCATCGTAAATATTAGGAAATGTAATCATTTTTAATGATTCTTCAGAGAAGACATAATGAAGCTTGTTAAATAGGTAATACAGTATTAGAAAAACTGCACCCATATACACTCTAAATATTAGTAGATTCAGTCATTTTTAATTTTTTTTCAGAGAGAAGACATAATCAAGCTGATCAAGGAGATTTGTGGTGAGTTAAAAATGGCAAATCAAATGATTTGATAATGAAATAACAGGTTTGCAATGACATGGCTGTATATTTCTAGGATGTGGTATCAAGTGCAAGGAAAGGCCCATGGAGCTGGTGTTTGTGATTGACAGCTCTGAGAGCGTGGGCCCGGAAAACTTTGAGATCATCAAGGACTTTGTCACAGCCTTGGTGGACCGTGTCACCGTGGGCCGTAATGCCACGAGAATTGGTCTCATTATTTACAGTTTGGAAGTCCATCTGGAGTTTAACCTGGCCAGGTATATGACAAAGCAGGATGTTAAGAAGGCGATCAGGAATATGCCTTACATGGGAGAGGGCACCTATACTGGCACTGCCATCCGCAAAGCCACACAAGAGGCCTTTTACAGCGCCAGGAACGGGGTCAGGAAAGTAGCCATCGTCATTACGGATGGACAAACGGATAAAAGGGAATCCGTTAAGCTGGATATTGCGGTACGTGAGGCTCAAGTGGCCAATATTGAGATGTATGCGCTGGGAATCGTGAACACCTCTGACCCAACGCAAGCAGAGTTCCTGAGAGAGCTCAACCTCATTGCCTCTGACCCGGACAGTGAACACATGTTCCTCATTGATGACTACAACACGCTGCCAGGTGAGCAAGGAAGAAGAATAGCATATATCCACAGAGAAATTATTATATATTTTTAACTGCATATTGGCCTGGGTGATATATTTTATAATATAAGATAATAATCGATAAATTGGACGATAGGCTAAAAATATAAATAAAATATTATTTAAAATATAGAATTACAAATAATAATATTGTATTAAATATAGTATATAATATAAAATATGATTTTTATGTTGGTATAAAATAAACGATGGCAATATTGAATATTGTCAGTGGGCTGAATTATAATGTGATAATAAAATATGAAATGATAATTTAATACTGTAAAATATAAAATAACTAATAAAAGTTGAAAATATATATTTCTATAATAAAAATAATTTAAAAAACAATAAATCAAAATTTTGAAAATATATATATATTTTGTAAATGTATACAATGATTGTTATAAAACATAAATATTGACATATATATGTAATAGTCAATAGGCTGACAATAAAAAATACATTTTAAAATATAAAAAAATTTGTATTAAAAGTAATATTTAAAAAAAAAATTAAACAATGATTTTATAAAGCATTAACGATGTTGAATATTGTCAATAGGCTGAAAAATATAAAAATATGTTTATAATATGAATTAAATAATAAATGTATATCAAGGAGTATAACATATTATATATATATATATATATATATATATATATATTCACAATTTTATTTGTTTACTAGGACTAGATTTTACAATCCCTAATGATTTAAGACAGCATGTATATATGGTCACCATTGTCACCAATTATACTGAACATGTGTAACGCAAGAATTAAAGTCTAGCAAAAATCTAGTTCAACTATGTATATGCAGGTGCCCCAATATATTAATAAAGAGTAATATATACCTACATATAAAAATTTCAATAAATGAAAAACATAAGTCTGAGTGGCATTTGAGTGGTTTCGAGTCGATTAATTGAAATGGAAATTTTGAACTGATTCCCTCAAATTAATTTAATCTTACCAATTAAAACTGTATTTTTTGTCTAGATTTTTAAATCAGAGACACTTTTTAAACATCTTTACACAAGTCTTAACTCCTGCTAAATATAATGATACGCTCTTTATTGCAATATTCATGATGTTGCTTAATTTTGCATCAGCAAAGTCATCATGAAGAGTCTAAATGCAAAGCTTAAGGATTCCTGTAGTCAACATTTCAACAGTTTCAAGCTCAAACGAACCGTGTCGAACTGTTCCTGTGTTCGTGTGTTTATGTAGCTCTGGAGTCTAAGCTGGTAAGCCAGTTCTGTGAGGATGAGAACGGGGCCCTCTTCTTCAACAAGATCACCAACGGCGTGAACGGAAACAACGGCTATGGCTACAATAACGGACAAAAAGACATTTACACATACGGGAACAACGTTTATGGGAACAGATTTCAAGAGTCACTGGACAGATCGGCGGGTCACACCAGAGGCAGAGGACAGAGCATACCTCTTCCCATCAACCCTGGCCCTCTCAAAGCACAGGTCAGCTCACATAAACTTACTATGGATTTCATCTATACTGTAAACACATGAAAAGTGATTTGAAGCAGGGCGCTGTCTGAGTGTGTGTTGTGGCTGCTGTGCAGGTGGAGAGTGACTATGAAGAAGAGGATCATGACATAAAGACACAAACTCAAAGTGGAGGAACCATTGCTGTTGTCAATAAGACTATCCAACCTGTACAGCAAGGAACCTCTTCGTCATCATCAGCATCTTCATCAGTGTCGACACATTCTACCTCGGTGAATCTGAACCCAAAGCCTCGTCCTGTAGTGATAAAAGGTAATAACATTGGCCAACACACTAGTATTCTCCAGCTAAATGGAAAATTTGGTCATTTACTCCCATTACGCCCTTCTATAAAGTCTTGATTTGTTTTTGGGGTCCACATTTTACATTAATGCAGCACCTTTCTTTCAGTCTGTCAGTAAAACTCTGGTTTAGTTCATTCTCTATGAAGCCCCTCCTTCTGAACAGCACGATGTGCTCTGATTGGTTGGATGGACTAGTGTGCCGTGATTGGTCAACCGCTTCGAGCGTGTTTCATAAATGTCACGCCCCCTTACCTTAAATGAGTAGTTCACTTTTAAAAACACTTTTGCTGATAATTTACTCACCCCCATGTCATCCAAGATGTCAAGTCATTCATTCTTCAGTTTTTTCTTCATATAATGCACTTCATTGGGAACCAGTTCAAGGTCCCCATTGAAATCCATTATATGGAGAAAAATCCTGGAATGTTTTCATCAAAAACCTTAATTTCTTTTCAACTGAAGAAAGAATGACATGGATATCTTGGATGATATGGGGGTGAGTAAATTATCAGCAAAAGTTTTTTTAAAAGTGAACTACTCCTTTAAGGTAAGAGGGCGTGACATTTACAGAACATGCTCGAAAGTGGTTGACCAATCACAGCACACCGGTCCATCCAACCAATGACACTGATATAGAGAATAACTCCCTTTGCAGTGACTTTGCAAAGCTTTTTCATGCCCAAACAGCAACATTACACACTAAAGAAAGTTGAAAGTGTAAAAAAGCATGATAGGTCTTTTAAGTGTAGTGATCTTACTTTCTCTTCTTCTGCGGTTTGTCAGAATCAGCTCCTCTGGATCCTCGGTGTCTGCTCAGTCTCAGTCAGGGTTCCTGTAGAGACTACATCATTCGCTGGTACTACGACAAACAGGCAAACGCTTGTGCTCAGTTCTGGTATGGAGGCTGTCAGGGCAACGACAACCGTTTCCAAACTGAAGAAGAATGCAAGAAGACGTGTGTCCTCACCAGCACAGGTATTATTCACTCCTGCAGACAAGACACATTCATAACACAAATATTGGCGTTAATAAATATTGTCAAGTATCATACAAATTATATTTTATAACATAAAATAATAATGAATAAAAATTATATTAAATATGTTTTATTACCATTAATATTGAAAAATGTAAATAAAAAATATTAATTGAAAAACATAAAATGTAATGGAAGAATTCAAATACAGCAAAAAATCGAGTTAAAATAATATGGTTTTCTATTTTTTACATATTTAACTATTTTCATGCCCACGCACCAATGTAATAATAAACATAAAACATAAGTCTGAATTCTCATAGTTAAAATAAATCTTTAGGGAATGTTCTAGGTTTGATACGTTACGCTCAGTCAACAGCAGCATTGTGATTATTATTGCAATCATTATTGTTGCATTTATTGAAATTAAGCATTAAAACCTTCTCATTCTGGCAAGTGTTGCTATTATTAACTAAAACTAAATAATCTGATAATCAAAATTATTGTCTGTAATTGAAATAAAGCTGAAATAATATCAAATATGATTATTAGATGAAAAATGTCAAATTAAGAATTAAGTTTAACTTACTTAAAAAGTAAGTTTTATACTGCATATTAAAAAAAATAAAAATAAAAAACTGATAAAAAATACACAATAACAAAATTGCTAAAACTGAAATTGAAAATATTAAATAAATACAAATAAAATATTATGTGAAAACATATTAAAATAACATAATTTATGGCATAATACCAATTATGGTTTTAATGTAAATTTGATTTAATTTTTATACAAAATAAATTATACCTAAAACACAGTTACATTAACTAAAGTATGGAACTGAACTGATTCTGTTCCGGAAGGTTTAAAAGCAGAAATTTGAAATTATTTTTTGCTTGTTGTCTAGATAAACTTTTGGCAATGCATTACAGACGTAATACTTGAGAACATAATATAACAAATACTGTCAAAAACGCATCTTTTACTGACTTTTTCTGCCCTTGTTTTTATAGCTGGCTAAACTGGATGAAGATCTACATCGGTCATTCTACACACAACCTCAATAAATGAACTTTATGCTGGTGATGATGATGTACCTCGATGACAGATGCCCACTTCAGTCACTTCTTTTTATATCCTAAAAATGTTCCCCAACTTTAACTCTTTCCTGCCAGCGATTTTTATTTTTACAAAGTTGCTAGCCAACACCAGCATCTTTGATCATTTTTCAAAAAAACTTTCATGACCTCCAGTATATTTTTTGTTCTATCTGAACCAACCTAGGCCTACAATATATAAGAAAGAACAGAGCCTCTGCTTTGAAAACAAACAAACAAAAACATTTTATTCTAGCTTTATCCATTCTTTTTTTTAATCAACATTTCAATAATGAGTAAGCTTCACCTCCAATTTTTTTTTATTTAAAAAAGCTGAGAAAATCGCATTTTTGTTAAAGACTAACTGTTACTTCTTGGGTTGGATTCAGAACTATAATCAAAACAAAGATTTAGTCCATCAACGACCCAAAGCATCAGTCCTGTACCTCTTCCAGGGTCGACATTTCATTTAGTAACATTAGGCAGTTTTGATTTATGAGCTGTTGAATGTTTGATGATCATATTCTCGCTTATTTTTGGATCAGGAGATTCTGTACTCTTTCAAAACATGCGCAATCGCACCCCCTATCGTGCACCAGTGAAAACATGGATTGCCTAAAAAAGGCATCAATGACTAGGAAAGAGTTAAAGTGTTATTTCAACCGAAAAATAATAATTCTGTCATTAATTGCTCGACCTCATTTCGTTCCATCCAGTTCCGTAAGACTCTCGTCCATCTTCAGCCCAAAAATGAAGATATTTCTGATGAAATCCGAGAGATTTCTGTCCCTCCATTGACAGCTACACACGTTGACGCATCAAAAAGTTCACAAAGAGATTGTAAAGCTAATCCAAATTAATTGAGCGGTTAAGTCCAAATTTCTGTCACAACAGTTGTGGTAAACGGTAGCTAAAGCATGTTCGCTTGACTTGCGGGAACCAATGAGGTTCATTCTCCTGTTACGCATCACGTTTGAGTTTCAGCGATTACCAATGGGGTTTGCATACGATTGAGCTCCTGTTTATGTTTGCTAAAGCCTAAATTCAATCTGTTCATCATAAAGTGATCGAGTCTCGAAAATTTGGACTAAACCGCTCAATTCATATAGATTAGTTTTACAATATCTTTATGAACTTTCTGAAGTGTCAAAGTGGTTGTTGTGTAGCTGTCAATGGAAGGACAGAAATTGATTTTGATTTCCTCAAAAAGGTCTTCATTTGTGTTCTGGAGATGAACAAGTGTCTTATTTGTAGTTAGTACATTTCTTATTTGTCTTGGTATCCACTGAGAATCTGTGCACTGCTCTACATGTGACAGTTGTGACATGCAGAAATATTATTTACAACCTTCACTGGGAATTGATTGTATATATTTTGTTTTATTTAAAAATGATACAATTTGTGACTTGAGTAAAGACACAGGAAGGATTCAGCAGGTTGCAGAAACATCATAAACTATGTCTTGAGGGTTTTATAGGGATACTGTCATTTCATAGGGAGTAAAAGAACATCTAGCATTCAAGTCACTAAGTTGTAATATGTAAATGCAATTATGATTTTCAAAACTGAAAACATTTTGTATATATTCTTTTTTTTTCATGTGTCACAGTGGCTTTATGGTGTTATTTAGACAAAGTAGTGTTGCAATCCTGAATTTTGTATTCAAAATAATTGTTGTCATTTTTTTTTTATGAACCAACCCTTTTCTAATTAGTATTAGTGACTGTTTTATGCAAATTATATATTTTAAGGTATTCTTTTGTGGAATTCTTGAATAAAATATTTGTTTAATAATGATGTCTAACTTTGTGCTTGTTTCTGAACATCTTTAACCAAAAGAATTCACAAGTAATAATTTAATTTATTAGACATATGCTAATTTAATGTAGATAACTGATTTAAACATATGAATCCTGGCAGCTTATTATAGCTAGTATATAATAAACTGTAAAATCCAATTTGTAAACCTTACTTAAAAGAAAGCAAGCAAACCGATTGCCTTGAAAAAAACGAGTAAAGTGAAACAGGAATAGTCTGTAGTACTAACACGTGTCTGTCTAGTATTGTACACTTACAAGAGAGTTGTAGTAACTTAAAACAAATTTGTATAGTATACTTGATGCTTTACTTTAGATGTACTTTTCTTAGTATAGACTACTCAGAATTACTATTTTTAACAACTAAATAATTTCAAGTAAAATATACTTTGTGATTATTCCATCTAATTTATGCTAGTTGTGTTAATGTAACGGAGTTAAAAATGCACCTTTAGTAATTCTTATTTTCAAGCTAGCATCTTTGTTTTTATTTATCATTTAATGGTTTTGAGTATTTGTGAATTTTATCTCATTGAGGTATTTTTATTTTTTGCGAATGTTACCTGTGGAAATGACCCTTCCTGCACACTATCCTTTCTGTTCCTCTTAAGCTTCCGTAGCGTACCGTCTCCCTCAGTCTCGTTTTGCACTGCTGAGGGAAGCAGAGGTGCTGTGAAAGGAAGCCAGAAGGCAATTAATGTGCATTTCTACTCTACAGGAGCCAATAAATTGTGAAAGTCATCATATCCCGAGTCGTCCTTTACATCGCCTGACCAGACCCGTTACATTAACTCTGATGTTTTCTGCATACAACTTGGAATTACTGAGTTTACTTTACTTCAAAAGCAATTCAGTTTACTTGTTAAAACCATGCAAACAAATTGCCTTAAAAATAACAAGTAAGCTTTACTCCAATAACTTAAGGCCTATATAACAAATGCACAAAGTGGCTAAATTCATTAAACAATAAAAAGAAATGTGTCTGACACACATGCATTTAAAAATAATACACTGACAGCCTCTAAACTTGCCTAATATAAACCTTACTTAACTTATTTAAAACCTTGCTTTACTTGTTTATAAACCTTGCTTAACTTATAAATGGGCTGACAATTTTAAACAAGTGCCTTAGTTTTCTATCAATTCATCTATTTCCACTTTCATAAACAAATCAAATGCCAAACATCACTCATTTGATTACGATTACATTCTAACTCATCAGGAGATTTTTTTTAGAGATTGCAGTTTTTTGTGGGAGTTTGCTCTGTCAAAAACCAAGCATCACTTTTTGAATAAAATTAACAATGTTTTTCATGTCTTTTGGGTTGTCCAAATTCAAAGCATAAGAAGGCCCAAACAAGACCCAAATGGCCTAAGGCAGGTTCTGCAAGTTCTACATTATGAAACCTCCCTCCTGAATAATTGCAGTAGACACTGGGCAAAGGTATAGCTTATTTGGAGAAAGAGCTTCTTCATCCATGACAGTCAGCAGCCAAACTGATGCGTGTGCCCAAGCTTCATCAACATCACATACCTGAATGAAACCAAAAAATTAAAATATTACAACAGGGAAATTTGCCAATTGATTAATTGTCAGTTATTTGACCTGTCTTTAATACATGTACCATTAAGTATTTTTCTTTTATATTCTTTGTTTTATCCCCGACTCTTAAATATTCATGATATATCAATTAAATTGTATAAGAACTGAACAGATCTAGGAGATAACATCACTGTTTTTTAAAAATTATGGTCTTTACAGTGATGTGATGAGGTCAACACTGAACTAATGAGTTGTAATATTACACCATTTTCTTTGGAGAAAAGTTTGCATCACTGAATCATTTTCCTCGTGACCAATAGAAAGCAGCTTTGAAAACTGGTATTGTATAAATGCTACAAAAATAAAGGTGACTTGCCTAATTTTTTCCTGGTCACCCTTCTGGCTTACACTGAATTGACACATATTGGAACCTTTGTCTTTGTACTGCACTCATAGGATGTTATCAACATGAATCTTTTTCGTCTCAATAAAATGGCACAAATACACTTGTGGTGAACAGTTTGGAAAAAGCAAGAATTGTCATTTTGTCAAGAAATGTTGTTTGATTTCAATACTTAAATTATGAAAAGTTTTTTGGTAACTAGTAGAGTTTTTGGTTAAAAAAAAACTTTCAGTGGAGCACAGACGTTCAATTAATGCAATTATCTTTTTTTGAGAGAAGTAAAAAATTATTTGAAAAAATTATTCAAAAATGATTTCAATGAGAACTTACATTGCAAGTGTTGTAGAAATTGCTGGCATCATCTCCAAGCAGGATAGGTAATCCCCGGAGCACAAGAGTGCGCATTGCTGTCACATCTGCTTGATTCTAGACGTATATAAAAAAGATCAAGTTCAAGATCATGAAACAGTAAAGGTTGTATCAGCAATTTCAGGTAACAGCAGACGCTGACTCCTATAACGGCAGACGCTGGCTCCGGCTCTGGAACCCTGGAACAGCAGACGCTGGCTCCGGCTCTGGAACCCTAGAACAGCAGACGCTGGCTCCGGCTCTGGAACCCTAGAACAGCAGACGCTGGCTCTGTGTCTGGAACCCTGGATCAGAAGACGCTGGCTCCGGCTCTGGAACCCTGGAACAGTAGACGCGGGCTCCGGCTCTGGATCCCTAGAACAGCAGACGCTGGCTCCGGCTCTGGAACCCTGGAAAAGCAGACTCTGGCTCCGTGTCTGGAACCCTGGATCAGAAGACGCTGGCTCCCGCTCTGGAACCTTGGAACAACAGACGCTGGCTCCGGGTCTAGAACCCTGGAACAGTAGACGCTGGCTCTGGCTCTGGAACCCTGTGAAATCTGACGCTGGCTCCGACTCTGGAACTCTGGAACAGCAGATGCTGGAACTCTGGAACAGCAGACGCTGGAACTCTGGAACAGCAGATGCTGGAACTCTGGAACAGCAGATGCTGGAACTCTCGAACAGCAGACGCTGGAACTCTGGAACAGCAAACTCTGGAATTCTGGAACAGCACACTCTGAAACTCTGGAACAGCAGATTCTAGAACTCTAGAACTCTGGAACTCTGGAACAGCAGACTCTGGAACTCTGGAACATCAGACGCTGGAACTCTGGAACAGCAGATGCTGGAACTCTAGAACAGCAGACGCTGGAACTCTGGAACAGCAGACACTGGAACTCTGGAATTCTGGAACAGCAGACGCTGGAACTCTGGAACAGCAGATGCTGAAAATCTGGAACTCTGGAAAAACAGACGCTGGAACTCTGGAACAGCAGATGCTGGAACTCTGGAACAGCAGACGCTGAAAATCTGGAACTCTGGAACAGCAGATGCTGGCTCCGACTCTGGAACTCTGGAGCAGCAGACGCTGGAACTCTGGAACAGCAGACTCTGGAACTCTGGAACAGCAAAATCTGGAACTCTTGAACAGCAGACGCTGGAACTCTGGAACAGCAGACTTTGGAACTCTGGAACAGCAGACTCTGGAACTCTGGAATAGCAGACACTGGAACTCTGGAACAGCAGATGCTGGAACTCTGGAACAGCAGACTCTGGAACAGCAGACGCTGGAACTCTGGAACAGCAGACGCTGGAACTCTGCAACAGCAGATGCTGGAACTCTGGAACTATGGAACAGCAGAAGCTGGAACTCTGGAACAGCAGACTGTGGAACTCTGAAACAGCACACTCTGGAAATGTGGAACAGCAGATGCTGGAACACTGGAACAGCAGACTCTGAAACAGCAGATGCTGGAACTCTGAAACTCTGGAACAGCAGACACTGGAACTTTGGAATAGCAGACTCTGGAACTCTGGAACAGCAGACGCTGGAACTCTGGAAATATGGAACAGCAGACGCTGGAACTCTGGAACAGCAGACTCTGGAACTCTTGAACAGCAGATGCTGGAACTATGGAACTCTAGAACAGCAGATGCTGGAACTCTGGAATAGCAGACGCTGCAACTCTGGAACAGCAGACCCTGAAAATATGGAACTCTGAAACAGCAGACGCTGGCTCTGACTTTGAAACTCTGGAACTCTGAAACGGCAGACTCTGGAACAGTAGACACTGGAGCTCTTAAACTCTGGAACAGCAGACGCTGGAACTCTGGAACAGCAGACACTGGAACTCTGGAATTCTGGAACAGCAGACGCTGGAACTCTGGAACAGCAGATGCTGAAAATCTGGAACTCTGGAAAAACAGACGCTGGAACTCTGGAACAGCAGATGCTGGAACTCTGGAACAGCAGACGCTGAAAATCTGGAACTCTGGAACAGCAGATGCTGGCTCCGACTCTGGAACTCTGGAGCAGCAGACGCTGGAACTCTGGAACAGCAGACTCTGGAACTCTGGAACAGCAAAATCTGGAACTCTTGAACAGCAGATGCTGGAACTCTGGAACAGCAAACTTTGGAACTCTGGAACAGCAGACTCTGGAACTCTGGAATAGCAGACACTGGAACTCTGGAACAGCAGATGCTGGAACTCTGGAACAGCAGACTCTGGAACAGCAGACGCTGGAACTCTGGAACAGCAGACGCTGGAACTCTGCAACAGCAGATGCTGGAACTCTGGAACTATGGAACAGCAGAAGCTGGAACTCTGGAACAGCAGACTGTGGAACTCTGAAACAGCACACTCTGGAAATTTGGAACAGCAGATGCTGGAACACTGGAACAGCAGACTCTGAAACAGCAGATGCTGGAACTCTGAAACTCTGGAACAGCAGACACTGGAACTTTGGAATAGCAGACTCTGGAACTCTGGAACAGCAGACGCTGGAACTCTGGAAATATGGAACAGCAGACGCTGGAACTATGGAACTCTGGAACAGCAGACTCTGGAACTCTTGAACAGCAGATGCTGGAACTATAGAAACTCTGGAACAGCAGATGCTGTAACTCTGGAACAGCAGACGCTGAAACTCTGGAACTGTGGAACAGCAGACGCTGGAACTCTGGAACAGCAGACGCTGGAACACTGGAACAGCAGACGCTGGAACTCTGGAATAGCAGACGCTGAAAATATGGAACACTGAAACAGCACACGCTGGCTCCACCTCTGAAACTCTGGAACAATGGACTCTGGAACTCTGGAACAACAGACTCTGGAACTCTAGAACTCTGGAACAGGAGACGCCGGAACTCTGGAACAGCAGACGCTGGAACTCTGGAATAGCAGATGTTGAAACTCTGGAATTCTGGAACAGCAGACGCGGGAACTCTGGAACAGCAGATGCTGAAAATCTGGAACTCTGGAACAGCAGACGCTGAAAATCTGGAACACTGGAAAAGAAAACGCTGGAACTCTAGAACTCTGAAACAGCAGATGCTGGAACTCTGGAACAGCAGACTCTAGAACTCTGGAACAGGAGACGCTGGAACTCTGGAACAGCAGATGCTGGAATTCTGGAAATCTGGAACAGCAGACGCTGGAACTCTGGAACAGCAGACGCTGGAACTCTGGAACTGTGGAACAGCAGACGCTGGAACTCTGGAACAGCAGACTGTGGAACTCTGGAACAGCACACTCTGGAGCTCTGGAACAGCAGATGCTGGAACACTGGAACAGCAGACTCTGGAACTCTGGAACAGCAGATGCTGAAACTCTGGAACAACAGACGCTGGAACTCTGGAACAGCAGACGCTGGAACTCTGGAACAGCAGACTCTGGAACTCTGGAACAGCAGACTCTGTAACTCTTGAACTCTGGAACAGTAGACACTGGAACTCTGGAATTCTAGAACAGCAGACGTTGGAACTCTGGAACAGCAGATGCTGGAACTCTGGAACAGCAGATGCTGGAACTCTGGAACAGCAGACTCTGAAAATCTGGAACACTGGAAAAGAAAACGCTGGAACTTTAGAACTCTGAAACAGCAGATGCTGGAACTCTGGAACAGCAGACTCTAGAACTCTGGAACAGGAGACGCTGGAACTCTGGAAAAGCAGATGCTGGAATTCTGGAAATCTGGAACAGCAGACGCTGGAACTCTGGAACAGCAGACGCTGGAACTCTGGAACTGTGGAACAGCAGACGCTGGAACTCTGGAACAGCAGACTGTGGAACTCTGGAACAGCACACTCTGGAGCTCTGGAACAGCAGATGCTGGAACACTGGAACAGCAGACTCTGGAACTCTGGAACAGCAGATGCTGGAACTCTGGAACAACAGACGCTGGAACTCTGGAACAGCAGACGCTGGAACTCTGGAACAGCAGACTCTGGAACTCTGGAACAGCAGACTCTGTAACTCTTGAACTCTGGAACAGCAGACGCTGGAACTCTGGAACAGCAGACACTGGAACTCTGGAATTCTAGAACAGCAGACGTTGGAACTCTGGAACAGCAGATGCTGGAACTCTGGAACAGCAGATGCTGGAACTCTGGAAAAGCAGACTCTGGAACTCTGGAACAGCAAAATCTGGAACTCTTGAACAGCAGACGCTGGAACTCTGGAACAGCAGACTCTGGAACTCTGGAATAGCAGACACTGGAACTCTGGAACAGCAGATGCTGGAACTCTGGAACTCTGGAACAGCAGACTCTGGAACAGCAGACACTGGAACTCTGGAACAGCAGACGCTGGAACTCTGGAACAGCAGATGCTGGAACTCTGGAACTATGGAACAGCAGAAGCTCGAACTCTGGAACAGCAGACTGTGGAACTCTGAAACAGCACACTCTGGAAATTTGGAACAGCAGATGCTGGAACACTGGAACAGCAGACTCTGAAACAGCAGATGCTGGAACTCTGAAACTCTGGAACAGCAGACACTGGAACTTTGGAATAGCAGACTCTGGAACTCTGGAACAGCAGATGCTGGAACTCTGGAAATATGGAACAGCAGACGCTGGAACAATGGAACTCTGGAACAGCAGACTCTGGAACTCTTGAACAGCAGATGCTGGAACTATGGAACTCTGGAACAGCAGATGCTGGAACTCTGGAACAGCAGACGCTGAAACTCTGGAACTGTGGAACAGCAGACGCTGGAACTCTGGAACAGCAGACGCTGGAACACTGGAACAGCAGACGCTGGAACTCTGGAATAGCAGACGCTGAAAATATGGAACACTGAAACAGCACACGCTGGCTCCACCTCTGAAACTCTGGAACAACGGACTCTGGAACTCTGGAACAACAGACTCTGGAACTCTAGAACTCTGGAACAGGAGACGCTGGAACTCTGGAACAGCAGACGCTGGAACTCTGGAATAGCAGATGTTGAAACTCTGGAATTCTGGAACAGCAGACGCGGGAACTCTGGAACAGCAGATGCTGAAAATCTGGAACTCTGGAACAGCAGACGCTGAAAATCTGGAACTCTGGAAAAGAAAACGCTGGAACTCTATAACTCTGAAACAGCAGATGCTGGAACTCTGGAACAGCAGACTCTAGAACTCTGGAACAGGAGACGCTGGAACTCTGGAACAGCAGATGCTGGAATTCTGGAAATCTGGAACAGCAGACGCTGGAACTCTGGAACAGCAGATGCTGGAACTCTGGAACAGCAGACTCTAGAACTCTGGAACAGGAGACGCTGGAACTCTGGAACAGCAGATGCTGGAATTCTGGAAATCTGGAACAGCAGACGCTGGAACTCTGGAACCGTGGAACAGCAGACGCTGGAACTCTGGAACAGCAGACTGTGGAACTCTGGAACAGCACACTCTGGAGCTCTGGAACAGCAGATGCTGGAACACTGGAACAGCAGACTCTGGAACTCTGGAACAGCAGATGCTGGAACTCTGGAACAACAGACGCTGGAACTCTGGAACAGCAGACGCTGGAACTCTGGAACAGCAGATGCTGGAACTCTGGAACAGCAGGCGCTGAAACTCTGGAACTGTGGAACAGCAGACGCTGGAACACTGGAACAGCAGACGCTGGAACTCTGGAATAGCAGACGCTGAAAATATGGAACACTGAAACAGCACACGCTGGCTCCACCTCTGAAACTCTGGAACAACGGACTCTGGAACTCTGGAACAACAGACTCTGGAACTCTAGAACTCTGGAACAGGAGACGCTGGAACTCTGGAACAGCAGACGCTGGAACTCTGGAATAGCAGATGTTGAAACTCTGGAATTCTGGAACAGCAGACGCGGGAACTCTGGAACAGCAGATGCTGAAAATCTGGAACTCTGGAACAGCAGACGCTGAAAATCTGGAACTCTGGAAAAGAAAACGCTGGAACTCTATAACTCTGAAACAGCAGATGCTGGAACTCTGGAACAGCAGACTCTAGAACTCTGGAACAGGAGACGCTGGAACTCTGGAACAGCAGATGCTGGAATTCTGGAAATCTGGAACAGCAGACGCTGGAACTCTGGAACAGCAGATGCTGGAACTCTGGAACAGCAGACTCTAGAACTCTGGAACAGGAGACGCTGGAACTCTGGAACAGCAGATGCTGGAATTCTGGAAATCTGGAACAGCAGACGCTGGAACTCTGGAACCGTGGAACAGCAGACGCTGGAACTCTGGAACAGCAGACTGTGGAACTCTGGAACAGCACACTCTGGAGCTCTGGAACAGCAGATGCTGGAACACTGGAACAGCAGACTCTGGAACTCTGGAACAGCAGATGCTGGAACTCTGGAACAACAGACGCTGGAACTCTGGAACAGCAGACGCTGGAACTCTGGAACAGCAGACTCTGGAACTCTGGAACAGCAGACTCTGTAACTCTTGAACTCTGGAACAGCAGACGCTGGAACTCTGGAACAGCAGACACTGGAACTCTGGAATTCTAGAACAGCAGACGTTGGAACTCTGGAACAGCAGATGCTGGAACTCTGGAACAGCAGATGCTGGAACTCTGGAAAAGCAGACTCTGGAACTCTGGAACAGCAAAATCTGGAACTCTTGAACAGCAGACGCTGGAACTCTGGAACAGCAGACTTTGGAACTCTGGAACAGCAGACTCTGGAACTCTGGAATAGCAGACACTGGAACTCTGGAACAGCAGATGCTGGAACTCTGGAACTCTGGAACAGCAGACTCTGGAACAGCAGACGCTGGAACTCTGGAACAGCAGATGCTGGAACTCTGGAACTATGGAACAGCAGAAGCTGGAACTCTGGAACAGCAGACTGTGGAACTCTGAAACAGCACACTCTGGAAATTTGGAACAGCAGATGCTGGAACACTGGAACAGCAGACTCTGAAACAGCAGATGCTGGAACTCTGAAACTCTGGAACAGCAGACACTGGAACTTTGGAATAGCAGACTCTGGAACTCTGGAACAGCAGATGCTGGAACTCTGGAAATATGGAACAGCAGACGCTGGAACAATGGAACTCTGGAACAGCAGACTCTGGAACTCTTGAACAGCAGATGCTGGAACTATGGAACTCTGGAACAGCAGATGCTGGAACTCTGGAACAGCAGACGCTGAAACTCTGGAACTGTGGAACAGCAGACGCTGGAACTCTGGAACAGCAGACGCTGGAACACTGGAACAGCAGACGCTGGAACTCTGGAATAGCAGACGCTGAAAATATGGAACACTGAAACAGCACACGCTGGCTCCACCTCTGAAACTCTGGAACAACGGACTCTGGAACTCTGGAACAACAGACTCTGGAACTCTAGAACTCTGGAACAGGAGACGCTGGAACTCTGGAATAGCAGATGTTGAAACTCTGGAATTCTGGAACAGCAGACGCGGGAACTCTGGAACAGCAGATGCTGAAAATCTGGAACTCTGGAACAGCAGACGCTGAAAATCTGGAACTCTGGAAAAGAAAACGCTGGAACTCTATAACTCTGAAACAGCAGATGCTGGAACTCTGGAACAGCAGACTCTAGAACTCTGGAACAGGAGACGCTGGAACTCTGGAACAGCAGATGCTGGAATTCTGGAAATCTGGAACAGCAGACGCTGGAACTCTGGAACAGCAGATGCTGGAACTCTGGAACAGCAGACTCTAGAACTCTGGAACAGGAGACGCTGGAACTCTGGAACAGCAGATGCTGGAATTCTGGAAATCTGGAACAGCAGACGCTGGAACTCTGGAACCGTGGAACAGCAGACGCTGGAACTCTGGAACAGCAGACTGTGGAACTCTGGAACAGCACACTCTGGAGCTCTGGAACAGCAGATGCTGGAACACTGGAACAGCAGACTCTGGAACTCTGGAACAGCAGATGCTGGAACTCTGGAACAACAGACGCTGGAACTCTGGAACAGCAGACGCTGGAACTCTGGAACAGCAGATGCTGGAACTCTGGAACAGCAGGCGCTGAAACTCTGGAACTGTGGAACAGCAGACGCTGGAACACTGGAACAGCAGACGCTGGAACTCTGGAATAGCAGACGCTGAAAATATGGAACACTGAAACAGCACACGCTGGCTCCACCTCTGAAACTCTGGAACAACGGACTCTGGAACTCTGGAACAACAGACTCTGGAACTCTAGAACTCTGGAACAGGAGACGCTGGAACTCTGGAACAGCAGACGCTGGAACTCTGGAATAGCAGATGTTGAAACTCTGGAATTCTGGAACAGCAGACGCGGGAACTCTGGAACAGCAGATGCTGAAAATCTGGAACTCTGGAACAGCAGACGCTGAAAATCTGGAACTCTGGAAAAGAAAACGCTGGAACTCTATAACTCTGAAACAGCAGATGCTGGAACTCTGGAACAGCAGACTCTAGAACTCTGGAACAGGAGACGCTGGAACTCTGGAACAGCAGATGCTGGAATTCTGGAAATCTGGAACAGCAGACGCTGGAACTCTGGAACAGCAGATGCTGGAACTCTGGAACAGCAGACTCTAGAACTCTGGAACAGGAGACGCTGGAACTCTGGAACAGCAGATGCTGGAATTCTGGAAATCTGGAACAGCAGACGCTGGAACTCTGGAACCGTGGAACAGCAGACGCTGGAACTCTGGAACAGCAGACTGTGGAACTCTGGAACAGCACACTCTGGAGCTCTGGAACAGCAGATGCTGGAACACTGGAACAGCAGACTCTGGAACTCTGGAACAGCAGATGCTGGAACTCTGGAACAACAGACGCTGGAACTCTGGAACAGCAGACGCTGGAACTCTGGAACAGCAGATGCTGGAACTCTGGAACAGCAGGCGCTGAAACTCTGGAACTGTGGAACAGCAGACGCTGGAACACTGGAACAGCAGACGCTGGAACTCTGGAATAGCAGACGCTGAAAATATGGAACACTGAAACAGCACACGCTGGCTCCACCTCTGAAACTCTGGAACAACGGACTCTGGAACTCTGGAACAACAGACTCTGGAACTCTAGAACTCTGGAACAGGAGACGCTGGAACTCTGGAACAGCAGACGCTGGAACTCTGGAATAGCAGATGTTGAAACTCTGGAATTCTGGAACAGCAGACGCGGGAACTCTGGAACAGCAGATGCTGAAAATCTGGAACTCTGGAACAGCAGACGCTGAAAATCTGGAACTCTGGAAAAGAAAACGCTGGAACTCTATAACTCTGAAACAGCAGATGCTGGAACTCTGGAACAGCAGACTCTAGAACTCTGGAACAGGAGACGCTGGAACTCTGGAACAGCAGATGCTGGAATTCTGGAAATCTGGAACAGCAGACGCTGGAACTCTGGAACAGCAGATGCTGGAACTCTGGAACAGCAGACTCTAGAACTCTGGAACAGGAGACGCTGGAACTCTGGAACAGCAGATGCTGGAATTCTGGAAATCTGGAACAGCAGACGCTGGAACTCTGGAACCGTGGAACAGCAGACGCTGGAACTCTGGAACAGCAGACTGTGGAACTCTGGAACAGCACACTCTGGAGCTCTGGAACAGCAGATGCTGGAACACTGGAACAGCAGACTCTGGAACTCTGGAACAGCAGATGCTGGAACTCTGGAACAACAGACGCTGGAACTCTGGAACAGCAGACGCTGGAACTCTGGAACAGCAGACTCTGGAACTCTGGAACAGCAGACTCTGTAACTCTTGAACTCTGGAACAGCAGACGCTGGAACTCTGGAACAGCAGACACTGGAACTCTGGAATTCTAGAACAGCAGACGTTGGAACTCTGGAACAGCAGATGCTGGAACTCTGGAACAGCAGATGCTGGAACTCTGGAAAAGCAGACTCTGGAACTCTGGAACAGCAAAATCTGGAACTCTTGAACAGCAGACGCTGGAACTCTGGAACAGCAGACTTTGGAACTCTGGAACAGCAGACTCTGGAACTCTGGAATAGCAGACACTGGAACTCTGGAACAGCAGATGCTGGAACTCTGGAACTCTGGAACAGCAGACTCTGGAACAGCAGACACTGGAACTCTGGAACAGCAGACGCTGGAACTCTGGAACAGCAGATGCTGGAACTCTGGAACTATGGAACAGCAGAAGCTGGAACTCTGGAACAGCAGACTGTGGAACTCTGAAACAGCACACTCTGGAAATTTGGAACAGCAGATGCTGGAACACTGGAACAGCAGACTCTGAAACAGCAGATGCTGGAACTCTGAAACTCTGGAACAGCAGACACTGGAACTTTGGAATAGCAGACTCTGGAACTCTGGAACAGCAGATGCTGGAACTCTGGAAATATGGAACAGCAGACGCTGGAACAATGGAACTCTGGAACAGCAGACTCTGGAACTCTTGAACAGCAGATGCTGGAACTATGGAACTCTGGAACAGCAGATGCTGGAACTCTGGAACAGCAGACGCTGAAACTCTGGAACTGTGGAACAGCAGACGCTGGAACTCTGGAACAGCAGACGCTGGAACACTGGAACAGCAGACGCTGGAACTCTGGAATAGCAGACGCTGAAAATATGGAACACTGAAACAGCACACGCTGGCTCCACCTCTGAAACTCTGGAACAACGGACTCTGGAACTCTGGAACAACAGACTCTGGAACTCTAGAACTCTGGAACAGGAGACGCTGGAACTCTGGAATAGCAGATGTTGAAACTCTGGAATTCTGGAACAGCAGACGCGGGAACTCTGGAACAGCAGATGCTGAAAATCTGGAACTCTGGAACAGCAGACGCTGAAAATCTGGAACTCTGGAAAAGAAAACGCTGGAACTCTATAACTCTGAAACAGCAGATGCTGGAACTCTGGAACAGCAGACTCTAGAACTCTGGAACAGGAGACGCTGGAACTCTGGAACAGCAGATGCTGGAATTCTGGAAATCTGGAACAGCAGACGCTGGAACTCTGGAACAGCAGATGCTGGAACTCTGGAACAGCAGACTCTAGAACTCTGGAACAGGAGACGCTGGAACTCTGGAACAGCAGATGCTGGAATTCTGGAAATCTGGAACAGCAGACGCTGGAACTCTGGAACCGTGGAACAGCAGACGCTGGAACTCTGGAACAGCAGACTGTGGAACTCTGGAACAGCACACTCTGGAGCTCTGGAACAGCAGATGCTGGAACACTGGAACAGCAGACTCTGGAACTCTGGAACAGCAGATGCTGGAACTCTGGAACAACAGACGCTGGAACTCTGGAACAGCAGACGCTGGAACTCTGGAACAGCAGATGCTGGAACTCTGGAACAGCAGGCGCTGAAACTCTGGAACTGTGGAACAGCAGACGCTGGAACACTGGAACAGCAGACGCTGGAACTCTGGAATAGCAGACGCTGAAAATATGGAACACTGAAACAGCACACGCTGGCTCCACCTCTGAAACTCTGGAACAACGGACTCTGGAACTCTGGAACAACAGACTCTGGAACTCTAGAACTCTGGAACAGGAGACGCTGGAACTCTGGAACAGCAGACGCTGGAACTCTGGAATAGCAGATGTTGAAACTCTGGAATTCTGGAACAGCAGACGCGGGAACTCTGGAACAGCAGATGCTGAAAATCTGGAACTCTGGAACAGCAGACGCTGAAAATCTGGAACTCTGGAAAAGAAAACGCTGGAACTCTATAACTCTGAAACAGCAGATGCTGGAACTCTGGAACAGCAGACTCTAGAACTCTGGAACAGGAGACGCTGGAACTCTGGAACAGCAGATGCTGGAATTCTGGAAATCTGGAACAGCAGACGCTGGAACTCTGGAACAGCAGATGCTGGAACTCTGGAACAGCAGACTCTAGAACTCTGGAACAGGAGACGCTGGAACTCTGGAACAGCAGATGCTGGAATTCTGGAAATCTGGAACAGCAGACGCTGGAACTCTGGAACCGTGGAACAGCAGACGCTGGAACTCTGGAACAGCAGACTGTGGAACTCTGGAACAGCACACTCTGGAGCTCTGGAACAGCAGATGCTGGAACACTGGAACAGCAGACTCTGGAACTCTGGAACAGCAGATGCTGGAACTCTGGAACAACAGACGCTGGAACTCTGGAACAGCAGACGCTGGAACTCTGGAACAGCAGACTCTGGAACTCTGGAACAGCAGACTCTGTAACTCTTGAACTCTGGAACAGCAGACGCTGGAACTCTGGAACAGCAGACACTGGAACTCTGGAATTCTAGAACAGCAGACGTTGGAACTCTGGAACAGCAGATGCTGGAACTCTGGAACAGCTGGAACTATGGAACTCTGGAACAGCACATGCTGTAACTCTGGAACAGCAGACGCTGAAACTCTGGAACTGTGGAACAGCAGACGCTGGAACTCTGGAACAGCAGACGCTGGAACACTGGAACAGCAGACGCTGGAACTCTGGAATAGCAGACGCTGAAAATATGGAACACTGAAACAGCACACGCTGGCTCCACCTCTGAAACTCTGGAACAACGGACTCTGGAACTCTGGAACAACAGACTCTGGAACTCTACAACTCTGGAACAGGAGACGCTGGAACTCTGGAACAGCAGACGCTGGAACTCTGGAATAGCAGATGTTGAAACTCTGGAATTCTGGAACAGGAGACGCGGGAACTCTGGAACAGCAGATGCTGGAATTCTGGAAATCTGGAACAGCAGACGCTGGAACTCTGGAACAGCAGACGCTGGAACTCTGGAACTGTGGAACAGCAGACGCTGGAACTCTGGAACAGCAGACTGTGGAACTCTGGAACAGCACACTCTGGAGCTCTGGAACAGCAGATGCTGGAACACTGGAAAAGCAGACTCTGGAACTCTGGAACAGCAGATGCTGGAACTCTGGAACAACAGACGCTGGAACTCTGGAACAGCAGACGCTGGAACTCTGGAACAGCAGACTCTGGAACTCTGGAACAGCAGACTCTGTAACTCTTGAACTCTGGAACAGCAGATGCTGGAACTCTGGAACAGCAGACACTGGAACTCTGGAATTCTAGAACTGCAGACGTTGGAACTCTGGAACAGCAGATGCTGGAACTATTGAACAGCAGACGCTGAAAATCTGGAACAGCAGATGCTGAAAATCTGGAACTCTGGAACAGCAGACGCTGGAACTCTGGAACAGCAGATGCTGGAACTCTGGAACAGCAGACGCTGAAAATCTGGAACTCTGGAACAGCAGACGCTAAAAATCTGGAACTCTGGAACAGCAGACGCTGGAACTTTGGAACTCTGGAACAGCAGACGCTGGAACTCTGGAACAGCAGACTCTGGAACTCTGGAAAAGCAGACTCTTTTACTCTGGAACAGCAGACGCTGGAACCTGGAACTAGGGATGCACCGATACCGGTATCTGGTATCGGCCTCGATACCACATTTTCTAAAGTACTCGTACTCGTTAAAATTCGCGCATGCATGCACGAAGGACGTGAAGTTGCGTCATCTTCATGAAAGCGCTGAGACATGGAGACCGGCGGCGCTGCTGATGTGTATCTGTGTATATTAAACTGCAAAATGACTGTTTAATTATGAAACCTGCATGTTCTGCTTGTCTCTGTGTGAATGAACGGCGCAGACGTGCTGTAACGGAACAGATGCGGTGATGATATGCTGACTGTGTGTATAGTGGCCTAATCCTCCGGTCAGAGAAGACGCAGCAACTTCTTACCTTGTGATAACTTTATTGGCCTCTTACAACTCTACAGAGCATTGCAATATGTTTATGTGTGTGGTTTGTGATACCTGCAGAAGAAAACAATAGCAGGGCTCCAGACTAACTTTTTTCACCTCCGTCCTGGAACCGTTCTGAATAACAATTTGAACCGTCCTAAAGTGAATGTCAACCGTCCCAAAATAAAAAGGTTGTTTCTGTACTTTGTTATCATCCATAGCTGTTAGTTAACTAAAACAATAATGGGTTTATTTCAACTGTAATGCATTAGCTAATTTAGAATTTCCAAACCTACATACTTCCAGAGGAAAAAAAATCTATTAAGCAGTTAATTTGAATGATTTTAAAGTTTAAACATGCAATACAGATACAAATTTAACTACTGTGACTTAAAAAAATACCTTAATTTTTGCCAAACAAAATTATTATTTATCTTGGCTGAATGTTTGCGCTCATTGCATTTTTACAATTGGGAAATGTTGTTAAGAATTTACACAACACGAAGCTTAATTTAAATTGTTCAATTAAATTAAAAAAGTTGCACAAATAAATACAACAGAATAAAGATATAAATAAAGACAAATAAAGAGAAAAGTTTTTATTCATACACAGAAACTGAATAAAGTAATCAGATGGAAACACTGGATATTATTTTCGTCCAGAATAAATTAAATAGGCCAACATAGGCTATTAATCCAGATTCCTTTAACTTGAATTCCTTAAACTTGTTGTTTTGACGACAAAATTAATGACCGACACATATAGGTGCTGTCTCTTTAAGAGCTAGGGCACGGATTCTGTGTTCATTATGCTGGCATAAGTTTTATGCTTATTAAAGACTAAATCGACTATGTTTATTATACTCAAGAAGACCGAAATTGACACAGTTTTGCGTGTTAAAGCAATATAATATAAATAAGCAATATAAAAATAACTTTTGTTACTGGCCAACTGTTCTTGACGCAGATTTTCTTTGAATGTTCATTCATCCCAGAGAGTTTATCATCGCCTGAATGTTTAAACTGGTAAGACTAAAAAGACGTGCAAATCGTAAACTTCATTCACGATGCACTGCTGGCCCGATTGTTAAAGTGAATATTCCATGTCCCACTTCTGAACACGAGTGTGTATTATCGCGGCAGCGCTTGATGCTTGCCTTCCACAACACATTTTGAGAGAAGAGAAGACGCGGCACCGCTGAACACTCACGTGCATTACGATTACGGGTAATGGGAATATCCCGCATTATAAATAGGAGACCTGCTGGACTGATTAGAATTATGCGCAATACCCGCGCCGAAATTCAAGCCTTGTGAACACACATACAAAATGTCTTTCATCCTTTAGGCATCCTTGAGAATATTTCTGTTCGTCCTAAACACATTTTCTATCGTCCCCAGGAAGATAGGACGCCGTTAGTCTCGAACCCTGAATGGTAAATCAATATTAATACTAATTGAAGTTCAATGAGATCAATGGTGAAAATAACATGAATTACAGCAGATATTAATAACATGTAATACTATAAATCACCGCTGGGGGTCAGGGTAGGATCACTAAACAACACCAGCTTCACGCTACAAGTAGATCACGTGACCAAGCTAGAATGGAAAAACCCTGTCAGCTAACAGCGGTAATTTGACACATTAACGTCAATATAATAACGGCTTCAATGAACAACGGCTACTCAGCTAAAATAAACAGTCAAATAAGGAAATAAACATAAGATAATTAACTAAACATGACGGGCCGTCTGTTTCATGGGGTTTTAGTAACGTGCTACGTATGAAGTTAACAAATAAACATATTACCCCGGTGAGATTAATAACTCACGTCACCTCCAAATATAAACATCATCTACTCGTCACATAACTTACATCATCACCGACGCACACTGTCGGTGGAAGGCCAGCTATTCTCTTCACAGGAAGTTTTCTGAACACACTGCGCATGCGCAAACAGTCCCTCAATCTCAACATGAAGCGACTTACTGACGCAACCGTCTCACAGCAAGAAATCCACCACAGCCGCCCCCACATTGATGTATGAATGTGTAAGAGAAGTTCAAGTCCCTTCTGTGCTAAAGGTCCCTGGTGTACAAGTGATCCTCTGGCATTTTGGGGAGAGGTACCAGTTTGGTGACCGGACGAGTGTAGACTGCCCCCTTTATTTTGACATCCGCTGAACGAACTGTCCCATCTCTACTGGGATGAACTTTAACAACCTTTCCTATGGGCCAAAGTGCCCTAGGAAGCTGAGAATCTTAACCTGACTCCGCCAGATGGATTTGCTCCGCATATCCATCTGGAAACCTTCCGTTGAAGTAATTTTGGTAAGGGGCGAAAATACTGGTTAGCTGATTGGCCTATGTTGGTGATAGACGGGCCAAATCAACCAATCAGATCAACGAAGCATATGACGTACCGTAACTCTTGCCGAAACCAGTCGGGAGAAGAGCAAAAACATCTTTTCCTCTGAGAAAAGCCTCCAGAGCAGTGTTTTGCTCTTCTTTCAGTGAAGAAATACTCTGTAATTCCGATAAAACTTGCTCGATAGCCACGCTGATGCTAGTTTCATCCTCTGAAGCCGTCATGTTCTTTAGACTTAACTGTCGCGCTTCTCGTTGCGACACACCTCAACCCGCCTCAAAGCCAACGCTGATTGGACGTTCGTTTGGTGAACTGCTCCCAAATTTTCTTTAACGGAGAGTGTCCAGACTGATCTGCGAGTGAAACCTTGAAAGCTAGAGAAGCCTTGAAGGCTAGAGAATCTACGACGATAACCACTTGGTCCTCAGTGAGAATAGCAGTAGGGTTCCTCCACTTATGGCGGCGCTGAAGGTCAGGAAGGTACTGACGAGTGAATTGGCTCCAGAACCGGTCTGCCAGGATTTGGCTATGTCTCCAACGGCGGCGGCCTAGAAGATCACTGGAACCATATGCAGCCTGCGGAAGAGATGAGTCGTGCCCCCCCATCAACAACAAGTTAGGGGTTATAGGATCGGGGTCAGCCAGGTCGGAGGAGGAGTATCCCAAAGGCTTTGAATTAAGTATACCCTCTACTTCCACGAGGACAGTCACCAGCACCTCTTCTGATACAACTTGATCCCGCAATACAACTTGGAGGGAGGCTTTTACTGACCTTACTTCCCTCTCCCACGAACCACCGAAATGAGGTGAAAGAGGAGGATTGAATTTGAATGTTATGCTTTGATTGGCCAACTGTTGCCTCAATGTGGGATCGAGATCTTCCAATGATCATTTGAGCTCTCTATCTCCCCCCCCCGGAAGTTGGTACCTCGGTCACATAAGATCTCGTATGGCTTGCCTCGTCTTGATATGAATCGACGCAAGGCCAGTAGGAACGAGTCTGTGTCAATGTGTTGCAACAGATCCAGGTGGACACATCTCGTAGAAAGGCATTTAAATATAATGCCCCACCGTTTCTCATGCCTTCTTCTGATTCTCACTGTATAGGGCCCGAAACAGTCGACCCCGGTGGACCAGAACGGGGGTTTGTTGATCCGGAGTCGCGCAGCAGGTAAGTCGGCCATCATTGGTGTTACTGGTTTGCTCCGCCACAAACAGCATTCTGCACAGTGTTTTTGGTGTTTCTTAATTACCTGTCGACCACGTAAGATCCAGTAATTCCTACGGATCTCAGCAAAGGTTCTCTCAATACCAGCGTGGTGCAGACGGTTGTCATAATCCTTCACCAACAGTTGTGTAATCGGATGTTCAGGACTGAGCACAATGGGGTGAAGACTGCCTTCAATCAGACTCTCTGATTTGCGAAGTCGACCACCAACCCGAATGAGGCTTAACACTTGGTCATATTCGGGGCTTAGAGCACTTAAACGACTGCCTGGATGGACTGATTTGCCCTGTTTAAGTGCCTTTACTTCTTCCGGGAAACTATCAGATTGTATCCTTCTTAGTAGAGTAGTCTCCATCTCAATACGGTCAACTGCAGACATGACTGGAGCAGCCGCCTCATGAAGGAACTGATATGTAGCCTGCAGTAGTTCAGTCCATGTATCGTATTTCGCAGGATCAGGCTCATCACTGCTAATAGTAGACATATGGCCACAGAAGGTTTGAGCTCTCAACTCATCTGGTTCCTCTATGTGCACTGAGGGGTTCACTGGCCAATGATCTGAAGACTGATACAGGAATGAAGGCCCTTGACTCCAACAGTTAGGTTTGGACAATTCAAAGAGAGTCTTCCCGCGAGTGATATCATCAGCAGGGTTCAGGTCCGTGTTGACATATCTCCATGACCCAGGCTAGGTCAGATCAAGTATTTCAGTAACTCTTGTACCGACAAATACTTTATATTGGTTAGACTCTGACTGTATCCAGCTCAGTACAGTTGTTGAATCTGACCACAGCACTACGGATTGGATGGGCAAGGTCAGTTCAGTCTGGAGCACTTTGGCCAGCTGGGCACCAGTGAGTGCAGCACATAATTCCAGTCGCGGCATCGTCTGCTGTCGTTTGGGTGCAACCCGTGACCTGGCCATAATGAATGACACAACGATGCTTCCCTTTGGGTCCTCCACTCGCAGGTAGGCGACAGATCCGTACGCCTTCTCTGAGGCATCACAAAAAATGTGAATCTGCCTCACTGATGAATCATTGTCAGCAGCATCTGGAACATAACTGCGGGGAAGAACTATGTTCTGCAATTGGGGGAGCTCACTTTCCCAGGCCTGCCACACTGGAAGTAACGTATCTGCTATAGGTTCGTCCCACTGTCTTTCAGTAGCCTACAAAGCCTGAACCAGGACTATAGCCCGTGTAGAGAAGGGGATGATGTATCCGATCGGGTCACATTGTGAAGCAAGCACCCTATACACATTTCTCATGGTGGGCGGTTTAGGCGTCACAGGCTGACATTTATGACCCAGTGTGTCTGTCAAGCAATGCCAAACCAGGCCGAGAGTGGATTCCTTCGGGTCATCACCTTCAGCAGTTAGCCAGCGCTCAGATGTTATTGATTGTGCCTCCGTTGGGAGGTGAGAGATTACCTCTGTTCTGTTGGATGCCCACTGCCTTATATCAAATCCACCTTTCGATAGGAGGGCTCTCAGGCGGTCGAGAAGATCCTTTGCCTGCTGTGAAACGATTTCAGGCAGTTATCCACATAGAACGAGGTAATTACCGTCTCCAGCAGGTCTTCGTTTCCGCTCTGATGATCACGAACGTGACGCTGCACAGCGTATATGGCGCAGCACGGACTGCATACTGTACCGAATGGCAGTACGCGCCACTCATAGATATCGGGTGACCTGTCTCTATCCATGTCTCGCCAGAGGAAGCGGAGGAGTGGGCAGTCCTCAGGAAGGAGTCTAATCTGATGAAACATAGCCCGTATGTCTCCGCTGATAGCGACTGCATGTTCTCGAAACCTGAGCAGAACTCCCAATAATGACGGTCCAAGAGGAGGCCCTGGTAGCAGGTCATCGTTCAGAGCACTCTGCTGGTACCGAAAGGAACAGTTAAATACCACTCTTGCCTTTCCATTATGATGTACTAAATGGTGTGGAATATACCAGGATTCGATCCGCTCAGCATATCCCGCCTCCACTAGCTTGTGTATTTCCTGATTGTAAATCGTAGCAAACTCAGGATTGGTAGATAGACGGCGTTCGGTAGAGTGAAGGAGGGGCATAACTGCAGCAGGTGATGCGCGGGGCAGAGCTAAGTTTCGCTTCCGAAGGAGGGGTGTTGCGTATCTTAAGACACAATCCACGATTACAGTGGTGCTCTTCTCCTCAAGCATGGTGAGGGCTGCTTGGTCTTGCTTTGATCGTGTTACCTCCTTCTCGCTTTTATATGGCAAAATGTCAAGCTGCCACAGGCGTTGAACATCTTTGTGTAGGTTGGAGCAAGGTATGTCTACTGACAGGTGAAAGAAGGAACTCTCACCTGGTGGATGCTGAAGAAAGTTAGTAGGTCCTTGCACTGCCCAGCCGAGTCAGGTGCAGACTGCTACTGGTGCTCCTATTGGTCCTGCACGTGGTGAGCGGATCGAAGTTATTAAATGAGGGTGATCAGATCCGATCAGTAGCATCGGCTGTACTTTAGTGAATGTGTGTAAGGGAATTCCTTTCAGATGGTTGTAGTTCCTTGCTAGTTTGTCACCTGGACATGACTGCTCAGCCAACTGGAGTTCGGTTGCAGTGAAGGCTTGATTGATGGAGTGATAAGTGCGTGGTTGGGTGTCAGCCGAAACCTCAAATGACACTGTCTTTCCCTGGAGCTGCAATACATTCTGTCTGATGGTCTTGGTAAATGGTAAATGGACTGCATTTATATAGCGCTTTCATAGACCCAATGGCCACCAAAGCGCTTTACAATTTGCCTCACATTCACCCATTCACACACACATTCATACACCGACGGCGACGGCAGCCATGCAAGGCGCCATCCAGCTCGTCGGGAGCAGCTGGGGTTAGGTGTCTTGCTCATCTTCAATTTGAGTGACTCCACTTTCCCGCTCAACTCAAGGTGTTTGACCGCAGCAGACAGAATCACAGTACGCTCTGAGTCGTCATCCAACAATGCATGTGTTTTCAGTGTTCTCTTGCCATGACGGAGCAGCACTGGTACCACTTTTAACATAACACGCCCTGAGTGGCTGGCGTGATCCAGATACACTGCATTTGTTGGGGTACTGACAGTGAGGATGTTTAGCTGTGGGTCTTGGACCACAACTTCGTGCTGTATTGGCAGGTGTTGTTTGTTGCACATAGAACAGAGTTTCTTTAGGGTGCAGCTCTCTGGAGAGTGTCCACGCCCACATCTCCAACATTTTCCTTTATCCTTTATCCAGGTGGCTTTCTCTTCTGTAGTAAGTCTTTCGAACTCCGCACAGCCGTTGAGGTAATGATCCTGTGTGGTCCTACAATACGGACAATAAGGCTTAAAGCGCTCCCTCCCTGTGCGTGCTGGATGAATCTTCTTTGAATCCAACTGGAAGTTGGTCCGTTGTCGTTGTGGAGAGGTCTGCTGACGTTTGACTGTTGTAGAACTGGGATCGACTGGGATCAGCGGAGTTGGATTCTGCTGCACGTCGAGACACCTGGTGTACCTGAACCTTCCTATCAAGCCATTCAGCTAGGTCGGGTAAGGTGTATGTCTGGTCACTTCCACTGCGGATGATGCCTAATTCAGCAAAGCTATCCCTGTCGTTGCCAGGCAGCTTACCAAGGAGGGTGTCTACGTGGGAGCCGCACTGTAGTTCAGACTGAGCAGGACCGTCCATGCGACTTAGCATCCCCACCAGAGTGTTTACAGCTGAGGAAAAATCTTCGAAAGCCTTCCAGTCGCCAGGTTTCACAGGAGGGGAATTCAATATTTTCTTTAATTCTCCCTGTACCAACTGTCTTGGCTGCCCATATCGATGCTGCAAAGCGTCCATTGCACTGGAGTATGGTGTAGGGTCGTGTATGTATCTCTTTGCCATTTGGTAGGCGCTAGGCAGTTTGAGATGATCAAGTAATAGTTGGTATTTATAATCTTCAGTCAAATGTCGGTGTGGACCAAGTAAACTATCCAGTCCCCTTTTCAGCATGATGAAATCAATCTCCATTCCAGAGCTGAAGAGGGGCAGTTTGGGCTTTGGAATACCATATGAAGCCGCAATAGCCATTTCTGTCATAGTTAGCATTGCAGGATTGTTGTACGGAGATATGTATCCTGGTGCTGTAGGTGAGGCAGCCCTTTGAGTAAGTTGTGGGTTGTGTGCAGATGAGTGAAATCCAGACTGGTATGGCTGTGATTGAACTTCAGGGGGATATCTGGTCGGTGGTAGTGAATAGGCTGTTCCTAGATCAGTAGGTGGCCGATAAGGAGGGATAGAATGGGGGTTTGGTCTTATCCCTTGTCGTTGGAGTGAAGCAGGTGGAAATCCAAGCTGTGGTCCAGGTTGCTGAGTGATCTGATGCTGGATATGTCGAGGATACGTCTGCTGGGTAGGCGCAGGCTGGACTACCTGAGGTATATGCAGGGCAGGTGAATATGTCCGCAGGGCTGCTGGCTGATTTGGCAGATACACTGTTGGAGGTGTCTGTTGAGCTGGCTGATGCACTGACTGGATGTACTGACCTGTATGCGGGACTGGCAGAGGAGGTGAATAAGTTCGCTGGGCAGGCTGGACTACAGGCAGCAGTGGAAGTTCTGGCTCTGGTCCGGTTGGGGTAGCTGAATGGTGAGTGGGCTCACTGAGGTCTAATGGTTGTGCTACTAACTGGACGGATGGCTCCGGAGATCTGGTAGCCTGAGTTGTTGAGATGAAGTCTCCCTGTATGGGCTGTGCTGTAAGTGGGTAAGGTTCAGAGCTGACAATAACCTCCATTCGCTGATTTCCAAATCATCTGATCCATGGTGAACGATACTCTGGGCCATATGTCTTCACTGTGGTGAATATGAGGATAAGTTGGATGAATGCTGTTGAGGGTAAGCTTTACATTTAACACTGTCCATAGCTGACTGCGGGCTTCCATCCCTTTCAGCGTGAGATCTTCTGACCCAGCGTGCAGAATATGGTCTAGAGGCTCTTCCTCTTGCGCTTCTATCATTTGATGTGTGGCATCACACTTATGCAAATTGCCAGGGTTATCAATGACAAAGTCACGCAGGTGCCTGGGGAGTTGGTGAGACCGTCTTGGGCGGGACACAACTGAAGGTTGATCACCTGCTTGGTTGTTGGAAGTTGCCATGGCGCAGTTATACACACAGATCCGGCTCGAAGGACCACTTGTAATGGAACAGATGCGGTGATGATATGCTGACTGTGTGTATACTGGCCTAATCCTCCGGTCAGAGACGACGCAGCAACTAGAGTTCTCAACGGGTCGGGTCGGCCCGACAAACCCGACGGGACCCGCGGGTTCGGGCCGGGTTCGGGTCGAAAATATAAGCAAATGACTCGGGTCGGGTCGGACCTCGGGCTTAATCTTTTCCGCCCAATAAAAACCAAATGATTAATCATCGCTGCTGTTCGCTGAAGGGTGCCATGTGCGTTCGATATTTACGCTTTTGTAAAAGCGTCCGTTGTATATGGCGCTTTGGGATGAGACACAGTTTTAGCGCACACACATAGAGACTCGGGAACGCGCCTGTGGCCGGCTGCGCTGCAGCTTCGCGCTCGGTAAGGGATGCTGTATTCATTCAGTTAGAACGCTGCTTGTTTTGACTTTAGTCGACAAAATGTCCAAGAAATCTAAATCTTTTGTCTGGCTGCATTGTAAAACAAAGACGACGAGACTGTGGAGGGAGGCGACCGCGTTGCTCCATTATGAGCCCGCACAGCGCGCGCCTATATTTGAATCGAACTTGAGCGCGCAAAAGACGTGAGCAGCCCTTTTACCGGCTATATCATGCTGATTCAATAGATTGTGTTTTCTTAATATGTTTTTCGTTTTTATTTGTATTTGTAAAATAGCCTAAATAATGCAACAAAACGAAAATAAACCTATATGCCTTCCAAAATATAGCCTATTATTATTCGGATTGGGTTTTTTTAGGCTATTTGGGTATTTTGTGTGTTTGTTTAAAATGCCTAGATCGGCTGGACAAAAGTTATCCCATAGCTTTGTAAGTAAAGAAGAATATAAAGCCTGTATAAACGAGAGCTTTTGTTAGGATTTTTTATAATTTGGCAGATAGCAGTTATTTTTTTTGTATCGTGTGGTGTGATCAGGTGCGCGATTGTGACTGCATAGACAGAGCTCCTCACTTTTTTCAGTTAAAAATCACTTAATTCTCAAAGAATTGTATTATTATTATAATTTTATTTATTTGTGATGTTTTTCGTTGTTGTTTTATAAATGCTCTATGACAATTGTTTAAAAGAATGTTCAATCAAAATAAGGGTTTTTTTTTTTTGTTTTGTTTTTTTCGACTAATTGCAGGACAAGACTTTGGTCGACCAAGGATTTCTTTGGTTGATTACAGCCCTACTAGTTAGTCAATCTTTCTAAGTTTGTGTGCATTTTATTTTGTGATTTCACCGGAATGAATAGACGCCGCAACGGCAATAGAGCGCGTCCGAGTCGGGCCGCGGGCCGGGTTCGGGGAGATAATTCATGTTGATGTGTCGGGTTACATCGGGTTCGGGCTTTAAAAGCCACGGGCCGGGTCGGGTCGGGTAATAATTTTCAGGCCCGTTGAGAACTCTAGCAGCAACTTCTTTCCTTGTGATAACTTTATTGGCCTCTTACAACTCTACAGAGCATTGCATTTTCAATGGTGAAAATAACATGAATTACAGCAGATATTAATAACATGTAATACTATAAATCACCGCTGGGGGTCAGGGTAGGATCACTAAACAACACCAGCTTCGCGCTACAAGTAGGTCACGTGACCAAGCTAGAATGGAAAAACCCTGTCAGCAAACAGCGGTAATTTGACACATTAATGTCAATATAATAACGGCTTCAATGAACAACGGCTACTCAGCTAAAATAAACAGTCAAATAAGGAAATAAACGTAAGATATTTAACTAAACATGAGGGGCCGTCTGTTTCATGGGGTTTTAGTAACGTGCTACGTATGAAGTTAACAAATAAACATATTACCCCGGTGAGATTAGTAACTCACGTCACCTCCAAATATAAACAACATCTACTCGTCACATAACTTACATCACCGACGCACACTGTTGTACAAAGGAATAATGAAGACCACAGACTGTCGGTGGAAGGCCAGCTATTCTCTTCACAGGAAGTTTTCTGAACACAATGCGTATGCGCAAACAGTCCCTCAATCTCTACATGAAGCGACTTACTGACGCAACCTTCGGGTCAGAAATACTACAGAAACTGAATAAAGTAATCCAATGCAAAATAACACTTGATAGTCTTTTTAGTCCAGACTGAATTAAATACAAAGGCTATTAATTCTGATTGCTTACAATTAATACTATATTCTGTTGTTATGACAACAGAATTAATGACTGACACAAATGGCTGCGTTCACGTTAAGAACTAGTGTGCGAATCCATTACTGTTTCATTAACTTTCTGTCACACGCGTTTAATGCTAATTTAAGACATTACCGACTGTCTTTACGAGGTTACTCACCAAGACCAGAGTTTTGACATGTCGCATGTTTTAACTGTTAAAGTGATATAATCCAGGGGTAAAACTTTTGTTTCTGGCGAGCTGTTTGTGAGGCGGATTTAGGCTGTGCACGCACTAAAACACATCTCTGAGAGTGCGTGAGTACGGGATGGTTTAACATTGCTTGAGCAGATAAATGATAAATATTAGTTACGATCATAGGTTACGATGCAATGCTGGCCCGATTGTGCAAGTAAATATTCCGTCATGTCCCAACTCCTAAACGTGTGTGTGTATCGACAGCTGCAGTGCTTAGCGCTTGCCTAGTGCAGAGAGATGAGAAGATGCAGCATCGCGTTCGCGAGCGCTTTATATGGAAAAAATCGATTCGTGGCCGTTGAGAATCGAATTTGAATCGACCACATTTTAAAAAACGATTAATCGAAAAATCCTGAATCCTGATTAATCAGGATCGGTGCATCCCTACCTGGAACAGCAGACGCTGGAACTCTGGAACAGCAAACGCTGGAACTCTGAAACTCTGGAACAGCAGACTCTGGAACTCTGGAACAGCAGATGCTGGAACTCTGGAACAGCAGACGCTGGCTCCGACTCTGGAACAGCAGACTCTGGAAGTCAGAATTGCGAGATATAAAGTAAGAATTGTGAGATTTAAACTATTCTGAGGGAGAAAAAAAGTTAGTCTCTTTCTTTCCCCTTAGAATTGGCCTGATAACTCACAATTGCGAGTTTATTTCTCACAATTCTGAGAAAAGATGTCAGAATTTCGAAAAATAAACTCCCAATTATGTGTTATAAAGCCTGAATTGCGAGATGTAAACTCGCAATTGTGAGAAAAAAGTCAGAATTGTGAGATAAAAAAGTCGCACTTCTGTCTTTTTTTCTCAGAATTGTGACTTTATATGACGCAATTCTGATATATCTCGCAATTCTGACGTATAACACACAATTGCGACTTTATCTCTCACAATTCTGACTTCATATCTCGCAATTGTGAGATAAAAAGTCGCAATTATTTTATTTTTTATTCAGTGGTGAGGTGGAAACGCTTCCATAACAGACACATGCATGTTCTTCAAGCATTACAAAAAATATACCCTTAAATAGTTACCTCAGTGCAGACAAAAACAGTGTTTCCACTGATTAACGTTACTTCCAGTAATGGTGTGCAAATAAAAAAATTAACAAATAAATAAAAACGTTCATTTGATATTACTCAGTTTAACTTCACTTACGAATACTAAGTTTGTCATCTTGTTAAAATATTGGTCATTAAATAAGCACTGAAATAAGGCAGTTGTGATTGAGTAAAAAAGACGAAACGTTTACAGAGTGTTTGCATTTCCTTCTGAATAGTGTAATGCTGTTGTGAAGTCACAAATACTGACAAAAATCATAAACTTCGTCTCTGCATAATCTGCGGGTTACCTAACTGTAAATGTGCGCCATTTCAACGAAACAGTAAAAAAGAAAATCAGAATTCCTAATACTTTTTGGACAATTTAAATCCAGGAACCGTTGTGGTAAGTTAACATTAACGTTACCTGAAAAAACAGGTCGAACCACAGTCTGTAAACTCCGAATAATATCAAAATAATTTGGTACACATTAAGATGATAAGCAAAAATAAGCGACAGACATTCACAAAAAAACATTCACACACAAGTTTATCGTTAATTACCTTATTATTGTTCCAAAAATAAAATTAAGCTCCAGTTAAACGAACGTCTTTCCAGTCTCCACAGCTGCAAAATTGGCGCCGAAATAGGCAGACTCTCGCGCATTGCTCCCACAAGGCCGCTTCTTCTTCTTCTTCTTTATTTTTTTCTGCACATTAGGCACGCCACAGCCCGTCTAACTAAGTGTATGTATACTATGTATATAAAGCATATAAAAGTATTCATATATAGTAATAAAGGAATTGTTTTGTGATGTGTTCATTTGGACTCTAAAAACTGAGACGACGTTTGTCCCTCGCGGCACGCCGTACTCACTGATGTTACCGTGGTGACGTGAAGACGCTCTGCTCTGTGCTAAATCCTCTTACAGAGCGAGTGAGAAGATTTTAGTTCTTATCAGAGGAAAAATATATTCATTTTGGTTTAATTCGCTTATAAAACGCTGTCTGATCATGGCGTCAGTGTTAGATGCACTCTGGGAGGACAGAGACGTGAGATTTGACATCACTCCGCAGTAAGTCCTCGCGCTAATCTAACGTTACTAATGTTAGCTGAGAAGCTAATGGCATGACTTCATTAAATCAGATAACAGTTACATGAACTAGCAGGACACTTACTGTGTCGATGGATGTACATTAACTGTGCAAGTGTTTCCCTATGATGCGCTTTAAATATATACATATATATATATATATATATATATATATATATATATATATATATATATATATATATATATATATATATATATATATATATATGAAGAGTTCAGATGCAAAAGCCTCTAAGTGCCATTTGAAATTTTCTTCTAGAATGATCATTTTTATCAAGCTTGTATGTTTAAGTTCCGTAATTTCACTTAAATGACAATGAAGATTACCTATTAATTGCCATTTAAGTGAAATTACTGAACTTAAATATACAAGCTTGATAAAAATGATCATTTTAGAAGAAAATTTCAAATGGCATTTAGAGGCTTTTACATCCGAACTCTTCATATATATATATATATATATATATAATCAGAATGAAATGATATGAGCATTCTGGACCACATTTTTTTGAAGAATGGTAATTTGAATGCGTCGGGTCTTTTTGATCCGCGAGGGAAGGATGTGTAATGCACACGAGAGGAGAGCAACTAACCATCGCCTTGTGTTTCAGGGTAATCTTGGAACGTTTTTCATTACTAACGTGAGGATAGTGTGGCATGCCAACATGAACGAGAGCTTCAATGTCAGCATTCCCTATCTGCAAATTGTGAGTGTTTCTTCTGCTTCAAAAAAGTCAAAAAATGAGCCCTCAGTAATGAGTTGTATCAATAAAAGCCATGCTTTCTTTTCTTATCCCTTTGTTTGAAGCGCTCCATAAGGATTAGAGACTCTAAATTTGGACTAGCTCTTGTGATTGAGAGCTCTCAACAGGTAAGTGTGTACCAGTCCAGGACCTAGAAAAAAACACTTATTTAATGCATAATTATTATGAAAATGATAATTATTATTTCATTTAGTAAAAAATCAGAAGGTATTTGTGCACTATTGATCAAAATTTTGTGGTCAGTGTGATTGCTAAATAAATGCGTTAACTTTTTTTTTTTTAAAGATGCACTACATTGTTGAGTGATATTTTATTTCATATAAATGCTGTTCTTTTGGACTTTTCATTCATCAAAAAACCTGAAAAATATGTATCAGGTTTTCTAAAAAAATATTCAGCCAAATATGTATGTGATAAAAAATAGTAATAAATCCTTTCCTCTTGGGTCAATTTGACCCCCATGTGGAAAATATTTTTTTATTTAAAATCTGGCTCAATCCAGAACAAAAATTTCAATTTTCAAAAAAATATCAAATGCTTATTTGCTCAATGTAGACTAGAGCTTTACTGCCATCTACTGGCAATAGTCATGAAATGCCATGTTATATATATTTTCTTTCTTAAATAGCTCAGCAGATACACCCAATGCATGATGAAAAATATCATGTATCATGTTGAAAAATATGTATCAGGTTTTCTACAAAAATATTAAGCAGCACAACTGCTTTCAACATTGATAATAATAAGAAAAGAGCAGTAAATCATCATATTAGAGTGATTTCTGAAGGATCATGTGACACTGAGGACTGGAGTAATGATGCTGAAAATTCAGCTTTGCATCACAGGAATAAATTACTTTTTAAATAAATAAAAAAACATGTTTAAATTGTAATAATATTTCACAATATTACTGTTTTTACTGTTATAAATAAAATGCAGCCTGGGTGAGCACAAGAAATTTCTTCCCAAAAACACCGACCCCAAACTTTGGAACTGTTGTCCATGTGGATTTAATTCCCTGGTGTGAATTGAAGACAAAATTGTATTTATTTGTTGTTGTTTTTTTCAGACAGGAGGATATGTGCAGGGTTTCAAGATTGATCCAATGTTACAAGATGCAGTGAAGGAAATCAACTCCTTACACAAAGTGTACTCTGCAAACCCCATTTTTGGAGTGGAATATGAGATGGAAGAAAAGGTAGTAACAAATATTTGTGTTCATGTATCGTGAAATGTATGATAATATTGAAAACAGTTGTTCTGAAACTGTATTAGTATTCTATACTTTTAACGGGTGCTCTCCGTTCTGGGTTGTATTTAAAACACCATTAGCCGAGGTGCATCTCTATAACCGATGCCTCCACTTTTCTGTAAATCAAAGGCAAATAGCCATCCATAATATTTGAATAAATGATCTTTCTTCTCAGCCTCAGCCACTGGAGGAGCTGACCGTAGAGCAGCCGCCTGATGACGTGGAGATTGAGCCAGTTGAGCACACTGATGCTTTTACCGTGAGTTTTACCTCATATGCTACTCTCAGAGATAATGACTCTCCGCTTTCAACACATAACGGTGTGTGTGAGTGTCTCACATGCTGAAAATAGCTGACGGCTTAAGCCACGACTCACAATGTCCCACAAACACAGACTTTTGTTGCCAGGTATCAACAATATTTACGCAGAGGACTGATGATATTGACATTGGAAATGTTCATCTAAGATTTACCTTAAATATTACATACATTTAATCACTAATTTTTATCTCTTTTTCATCTCAAGGCTTATTTTGCAGATGGAAATAAGGTAAATCTATTGTCTATCTGTCTGTCCATCTATCAATCTGTCTATATATCCTTTTAAATGACATTTTTTGTTCCTCTTCTTAAGCAACATGATCATGAGCCGGTGTTTTCTGAAGAGCTGGGTCTGGCTATAGAGAAACTGAAGGATGGATTCACACTACAGGGACTCTGGGAAGTCATGGGTTAAAATACTCAAGCACTCTGTACAGTTATGTATTGCATAGTTTGTTACATTGTTTACATCAAATATCAAGAATTTTGTAATTAGCTAAATTTGCATTTATTTCCAGAATATTTATTTGCTATTCGATGATTACGTCTGTTTACAAATCAGATTTTAACCATGTGTAAGTTGAGAAAAATATATATCAATATTCAATATAATATATAATGTATATATTATACATATCAAATATATAGATATATCAATATAATATATAATGTATGCAAATAAATAAATACAATTATATACTGTATGTATATTTGTATATTAGAAACTGTAAGCTTGTTTTGTGTAGAGATCTTTACATGCTAATTTTGCTGTTGTCAAGTAATAAAAGTACGAGAGAATGTGAAGTAGGACATTTTTTTGTGTGTTTAATCTGTTTTCCAAAACCCGTTTAATCGGTTTTGATAGCCGTGGCCCGATCAAATATCATATTCTGTTTTTAGCTTGGGTTTGACAAGGTCTGGCTAAAAATTTATTAAAGGAGCTCAACTACATCACAAATGACCAGACGCGCTGATAATTGCTTTCTGGCTTCATGGCAGCTGTTGTTTGCTGACTCTTTAAAGGAGTAGTTCACTTTTAAAAAAAACTTTTGCTGATAATTTACTCACCCCCATGTCATCCAAGATGTCCATCATACCGAGAACCGTAACATTTTAATGGTATCGGTACCGACTACTGGAATTTTGGTACCGTGACATCCCTACGTGGAACTATTTCAAAGTGAATGAAGACGACAAAACAAATTGTGCTCAGCGAAATTGTCCAGAGGAGGCTCAAAGGTAGCGCATTTAACACATTTAATCAAGCACCTAAAATCCTGTATATAAAAATATTTAAATAATGTTTTTTTATTAAGTACTCGGTATTGGCGAGTACTGAAATGCAAGTACTCGTACTCGTTTTCCAAAAAAGTGGTATCGGTGCATCCCTACCTGGAACAGCAGACGCTGGAACTCTGGAACAGCAAACGCTGGAACTCTGAAACTCTGGAACAGCAGATGCTGGAACTCTGGAACTCTGGAACAGCAGATGCTGGAACTCTGGAACAGCAGACGCTGGCTCCGACTCTGGAACAGCAGACTCTGGAAGTCAGAATTGCGAGATATAAAGTAAGAATTGTGAGATTTAAACTATTCTGAGGGAGAAAAAAAGTTAGTCTCTTTCCTTCCCCTTAGAATTGGCCTGATAACTCACAATTGCGAGTTTATTTCTCACAATTCTGAGAAAAGATGTCAGAATTTCGAAAAATAAACTCGCAATTATGTGTTATAAAGGCTGATTTGCGAGATGTAAACTCGCAATTGTGAGAAAAAAGTCAGAATTGTGAGATAAAAAAGTCGCACTTCTGTCTTTTTTTCTCAGAATTGTGACTTTATATGACGCAATTCTGATATATCTCGCAATTCTGACGTATAACACGCAATTGCGACGTTATCTCTCACAATTCTGACTTCATATCTCGCAATTGTGAGATAAAAAGTCGCAATTATTTTATTTTTTATTCAGTGGTGAGGTGGAAACGCTTCCATAACAGACACATGCATGTTCTTCAAGCATTACAAAAAATATACCTTTAAATAGTTACCTCAGTGCAGACAAAAACAGTGTTTCCACTGATTACCGTTACTTCCAGTAATGGTGTGCAAATAAAAAAATTAACAAATAAATAAAACCGTTCATTTGATATTACTCAGTTTAACTTCACTTACGAATACTAAGTTTGTCATCTTGTTAAAATATTGGTCATTAAATAAGCACTGAAATAAGGCAGTTGTGATTGAGTAAAAAAAGACGAAACGTTTAGAGTGTTTGCATTTCCTTCTGAATAGTGTAATGCTGTTGTGAAGTCACAAATACTGACAAAAATCATAAACTTCGTCTCTGCATAATCTGTGGGTTACCTAACTGTAAATGTGCGCCATTTCAACGAAACAGTAAAAAAGAAAATCAGAATTCCTAATACTTTTTGGACAATTTAAATCCAGGAACCGTTGTGGTAAGTTAACTTTAACATTACCTGAAAAAACAGGTCGAACCACAGTCTGTAAACTCCGAATAATATCAAAATAATTTGGTACACAAGCAAAACTAAGCGACAGACATTCACAAAAAACATTCACACACAAGTTTATCGTTAATTACCTTATTGTTGTTCCAAAAATAAAATTAAGCTCCAGATAAACGAACGTCTTTCCAGTCTCCACAGCTGCAAAATTGGCGCCGAAATAGGCAGACTCTCGTGCATTGCTCCCACAAGGCCGCTTTTTCTTCTTCTTTATTTTTTTCTGCACATTAGGCACGCCAGAGCCCGTCTAACTAAGTGTATGTATACTATGTATATAAAGCATATAAAAGTATTCATATATAGTAATAAAGGAATTGTTTTGTGATGTGTTCATTTGGACTCTAAAAACTGAGTAGGCGTTTGTCCCTCGCGGCCCGCCGTACTCACTGATGTTACCGTGGTGACGTGAAGACGCTCTGCTCTGTGCTAAATCCTCTTACAGAGCGAGTGAGAAGATTTTAGTTCTTATCAGAGGAAAAATATATTCATTTTGGTTTAATTCGCTTATAAAACGCTGTCTGATCATGGCGTCAGTGTTAGATGCACTCTGGGAGGACAGAGACGTGAGATTTGACATCACTCCGCAGTAAGTCCTCGCGCTAATCTAACGTTACTAATGTTAGCTGAGAAGCTAATGGCATGACTTCATTAAATCAGATAACAGTTACATGAACTAGCAGGACACTTACTGTGTCGATGGATGTACATTAACTGTGCAAGTGTTTCCCTATGATGCGCTTGAAACATTCATGTTAGTTTACATTAATCATGCATGCTTTGAGTCAGTCAATTTAAAAGTGATAAAGTGTCTTTAAACATTCAGGTTAAAATATCACCAGGGTTATTATTGTAAATGTCCACTAAAACTATTAAACACATTTGTGTTCATTTAAATAAAGTTGAAGAAACAATAATTAACTAAACGAAAATTATAAAAACGAAAATTATAGAAAAAAAACGAAATGACAAAAGCACACAAACAAACAAAATGATAAAAAATTAAACTAAAACTAAACTAAAAATGAGATAAATAAGGGCTAATTCAAAATATCAATAACAATAATTACAGTATAAATACTAAAATAATAATATTATGTATAAACATGCATTATAACACATTAATAAATATAAAAATGCATTTAAAAAATATGATACATATAAAGGCATGTAATCATGCCTTCAGGATTGTCACACTTTTTTACATTTTTATTTAATACTGTTTTACTGTACTTATTGTAAAATAACCCATTTAGACCTGGTATCACAGGCCAGGATTAAGTCATTAGTTTAATTAGGACATTTAAGTTGCATTAAACATCCCTTTTGATCTGAATCCTAAGACAAAACAAAGGCAGTGGCAGATTTTATGATATTGCTTTCAGTTAAAACAGCTCAAACATGCATTTTAGTCTAGGACTAAACTTAGGTTAGTGTTTTATTTTCCTCTCAGACAACAGCAAGTGATTTGATGTTTGTTTTAAGGCAGATGAAAACCAGACCGGGTGAAGCGCTCATCGACTGCCTGGATTCCATCGAGGACACGAAGGGAAATAATGGTGATAGAGGTGATTAAATGTGGCCATGTCATCCTAATTAGATTATTGTCATGTAAAATGTATCATTAATTGTCTTGTTTATATTGTTTTGGTTATTGTAATGTCACGTCTTGTTTTGTCTTCATATAGGAAGGCTCTTGGTGACCAATCTGAGGATAATCTGGCATTCATTGGCACTGCCAAGAGTCAATTTGTGTGAGTATTTGAGGAATATGAAATTATTATCTCTGTTGCAGCTCCTCTAGAGAGCCTTTGTCGCCCTCTATTGAACAGAATATAATTAGGGTTAATTACTACAATGAAAAGATGTAAAACTCCATCTTTTATTGAATGGGACAGATGTAGCCCTCTCAAAAACATCATTTTGAATTTTGAGGTTTTCATAATTTTGAGGTTTACTTGTTTTTAAGTAAAAATGTATTTGTGATTTAATCATTCGTGTCTGACACATTCTGTCTTTTGTGTTCATTAACAGCTGTGGGATACAACTGTATTATTAATATCACCACAAGGACCGCAAATTCAGTGAGTCATCTTCCTTCATATCAGAATCACTTTTTAATAGGCCATACAGATGATGTCAAATTCTCTCTTTTTTACAGAAACTGAGAGGTCAGACCGAAGCGCTTTACATATTAACCAAATCTAATAACACTAGATTTGAGTTCATATTCACCAACGTGGTTCCAGGAAGTCCGAGACTGTTTACATCTGTCATTGCTGTACACAGGTACTTGTGTTATACATATTGACAAGATATGACAAGATATTGACAAGAGTGACAGGTGTTTTTTTGTGTGTTTTTTTTTTGAGTTGGAATATTGGCTTTTGTTTTTGTTTATTAACGGACTAATCTTTAAATCTACAGTATAGTGAGATCTGTAGTTTAATCTAGAAAGCGCTCAAGGAAATTTATACTGTGAATTGCACAATATTAAATACCACATTTGTAATGTAAACAGTTCAAAAGTATTTTGAACTGGAGTTAGAACAAAATATGTTTTAGTCTTTTTAAAAATTATATATTGTAAGATTAAAGAGCGACAAGCTATATTTATTTAGCACAGCACACAAAAGATACCACAAACGATAAATGATTGGTTGGATTTAGTATAAATGTACTAAATTAGTAACTTTTCAAATAAAAATATGGCCAGTTTTTAAAAAATATTAGAAGAAATATTATTATTGTAAAGTGTCAAAAAACAAGGAAATGCAATTAATATCGCACAAGATAAAGCATTGAACGAATAGCTAAAAAAAACTATGGAACAAAAATGATCATGTTGAAAGTATTGGAATGTCAATAGAATACATTTATTAATTTACTTTAATTTGTTTTGTTGATCCAAATAAGATTACTAGGACATGTAAAGTTTTAGTTACAATAATATAATTTTTTTTTTTCTTTTTTCTTGCAGAGCTTATGAGACTTCCAAAATGTATCGGGATCTGAAGCTAAGAGGAGCTCTTATTCAGAATAAGCAGCTGAGGCTTCTGCCACAAGAGCAGGTTTATGACAAAATTAACGGAGTCTGGAACCTGTCTAGTGATCAGGTATTTTCAGTGGATTTACAGTATTATTATTTATTGCTTTAGTAGGAATTTAAAACTTGTTTTTTTGTGACCTTAACCTTTATACTTTCCTCGGGTCATATTGACCCGAAATTCATTTTCTTTTAATTCTTAAAAGTTGAGTGTTCATTGGAGAGGTCATTTTTGTCTCACTTGAAATGGGAATACTTACAAAAAAAATTACCTGATTCAAGATGATTTTATGGATGTGATAAAAATAGTAATAAATCCTTTCCTCATGGGTCAATTTGACCCCCATGTGGAAAATGTTTTTTTATTTAAAATCTGGCTCAATCCAGAACACACAAATTTCAATTTTCAATTTTCAAAAAATATCAAATCCTTATTTGCTCCTTGTAGACTAGAGCTTTACGGCCATCTACTGGCAATAGTCATGAAATGCCATGTTATATATATTTTCTTTCCTAAATAGCTCAGCAGATACACCCAATGCATGATTGTTTAACTAAATGTTTTATTTTATTTGCAGTTATTTTGTATTTAAGTGTAAATCTAGTATATATATATATATATATATATATACAGTATATTTACATCTAGTATATATATATATATATATATATATACAGTATATTTAAATCTAGTATATATATATATATATATATAAATAATCAGAATGAAATGATATGAGCATCCTGGACCAAATTTTTTTGAAGAAAGGTAATTTGAATGCGTCGGGTCTTTTTGATCCGCGAGGGAAGGATGTGTAATGCACACGAGAGGAGAGCAACTAACCATCGCCTTGTGTTTCAGGGTAATCTTGGAACGTTTTTCATTACTAACGTGAGGATAGTGTGGCATGCCAACATGAACGAGAGCTTCAATGTCAGCATTCCCTATCTGCAAATTGTGAGTGTTTCTTCTGCTTCAAAAAAGTCAAAAAATGAGCCCTCAGTAATGAGTTGTATCAATAAAAACCATGCTTTCTTTTCTTATCCCTTTGTTTGAAGCGCTCCATAAGGATTAGAGACTCTAAATTTGGACTAGCTCTTGTGATTGAGAGCTCTCAACAGGTAAGTGTGGACCAGGACCTAGAAAAAAACACTTATTTAATGCATAATTATTGTGAAAATGATAATTATTATTTAATTTAGTAAAGAATCAGAAGATATTTGTGCACTATTGATCAACATTTTGTGGTCAGTGTGATTGCTAAATAAATGCATTAACTTTTTTTTTTTAAAGATGCGCTACATTGTTGAGTGATATTCTATTTCATATAAATGCTGTTCTTTTGGACTTTCCATTCATCAAAAAACCTGAAAAATATGTATCAGGTTTTCCACAAAAATATTAAGCAGCACAGCTGTTTTCAACATTGATAATAATAAGAAAAGAGCAGTAAATCATCATATTAGAGTGATTTCTGAAGGATCATGTGACACTGAGGACTGTAGTAATGATGCTGAAAATTCAGCTTAGATCACAGGAATAAAGTACATTTTAAATTAAAAAAAAAAGTTTAAATTGTAATAATATTTCACAATATTACTGTTTTTACTCTAATAAATAAAATGCAGCCTTGGTGAGCACAAGAAACTTCTTTCCAAAAACACCGACCCCAAACTTTGGAACTGTTGTCCATGTGGATTTATTTCCCTGGTGTGGATAGAAGCCAAAATTGTATTTATTTATTTATTTATTTTTTCATCTCTCAGACAGGAGGATATGTGCTGGGTTTCAAGATCGATCCAATGGACAAGTTACAAGATGCAGTGAAGGAAATCAACTCCTTACACAAAGTGTACTCTGCAAACCCCATTTTTGGAGTGGAATATGAGATGGAAGAAAAGGTAGTAACAAATATTAGTGTTCATGTATCGTGAAATTAACGGGTGAATTAACGGGAAATTAACTTTTAACGGGTGCTCTCCGTTCTGAGTTGTATTTAAAACACCATTTTAGCCGAGGTGCATCTCTATAACCGATGCCTCCACTTTTCTGTAAATCAAAGGCAAATAGCCATCCATAATATTTGAATAAATGATCTTTCTTCTCAGCCTCAGCCTCTGGAGGAGCTGACCGTAGAGCAGCCGCCTGATGACGTGGAGATTGAGCCAGATGAGCACACTGATGCTTTTACCGTGAGTTTTACCTCATATGCTACTCTCAGAGATAATGACTCTCCGCTTTCAACACATAACAGTGTGTGTGAGTGTCTCACATGCTGAAAATAGCTGACGGCTTAAGCCACGACTCACAATGTCCCACAAACACAGACTTTTGTTGCCAGGTATCAACAATATTTACGCAGAGGACTGATGATTTTGACATTGGAAATGTTCATCTAAGATTTACCTTAAATATTACATACATTTAATCACTAATTTTTATCTCTTTTTCATCTCAAGGCTTATTTTGCAGATGGAAATAAGGTAAATCTATTGTCTATCTGTCTGTCCATCTATCTATCTGTCTATATATCCTTTTAAATGACATTTTTTGTTCCTCTACTTAAGCAACATGATCGTGAGCCGGTGTTTTCTGAAGAGCTGGGTCTGGCTATAGAGAAACTGAAGGATGGATTCACACTACAGGGACTCTGGGAAGTCATGGGTTAAAATACTCAAGCACTCTGTACAGTTATGTATTGCATAGTTTGTTACATTGTTTACATCAAATATCAAGAATTTTGTAATTAGCTAAATTTGCATTTATTTCCAGAATATTTATTTGCTATTCGATGATTACATATGTTTACAAATCAGATTTTAACCATGTGTAAGTTGAGAAAAAAATATATCAATATTCAATATAATATATAATGTATATATTATACATATCAAATATATAGATATATCAAATATATCAATAAAATATATAATGTATGCATATAAATAAATACAATTATATACTGTATGTATATTTGTATATTAGAAACTGTAAGCTTGTTTTGTGTAGAGATCTTTACATGCTAATTTTGCTGTTGTGTTGTAATAAAAGTATGAGAGAAAGTGAAGTAGGATTTTCTTTGTGTTTAATACGTTTTCCAAAACCCGTTTAATCGGTTTTGATAGTCGTGGCCCGATCAAACATCATATTCTGTTTTTAGCTTGGGTTTGACAAAGTCTGGCTAAAAATGTATTAAAGGAGCTCAACATCACCAATGACCAGTCACCAGACGCACTGATAATTGCTTTCTGGCTTCATGGCAGCTGTTGTTTGCTGACCCTTTAAAGGAGTAGTTCACTTTTAAAAAAAACTTTTGCTGATAATTTACTCACCCCCATGTCATCCAAGATGTCCATGTATTTCTTTCTTCAGTCGAAAAGAAATTAGGGTTTTAGATGAAAACATTCCAGGTTTTTCTCCATATACTGGACTTCAATGGGAATCAAACGGTTCAAGGTCCAAAACACACTTTCAGTGCAAACTGCAACCTGTTCAAAGGGCTTTAAACGATTCCAGACGATGAATAAGGGTCTTATCAAGCAAAAAGATCGCTCATTTAATAAATAAATAACAAAGTTTAAGTTGAATGAGCATAAATGCTCGCCTTGCTCTGTTCTGTGATGCGCGTTTGTGACTCTCCTGTTCAAACTCTTTTCCTGAGTCAACTCGTTCTTTTCGTTTGTTGAATGAACCAAATGACACAAAAAAAGATTTGTTCATTTTGATGAAAGAGTTCGGAAGTGAACTACTCCTTTTAAGCGACAAAATATTTTTTAAAAAATCATTATTTACTCACCTTCATGTTGATCCAAACTTCCAAACACCTTCATGTTGATGTGCTGTTGTTTTTCCTGTGAGACAAAAAGGTAAAATTAAACTTATTTCCTACTTACGAAGCATTTAATTGGCTGCAAAGCACTAAAAAGAACAAACATAGATGTACACAACACAACATAGCACCACTAAGCCCAGTTTGGTTCTCCAGCGGTTCTTCAGTGGTTCTCTGGGGTGGTTAACATGCTCTATGGCACCTCTTATGGTTCTACATAGCACCATATGACAAAGATAAGTGGTTCCCCTATATATATGATTACAAGCCAATTGACCACTTTTAGTGCTATTTAGCACCATTTTTTTAGAGTGTATTGGGTACACTCTAAAAAAAAGGTTCTTCAGGGGTTCTTTGCGGTGGTCATGGTGCTATATAGCATAAATTTTGGCTGAACTTTTCCAGACGTGGATTAATTAGGCTAAAACCTGAATGAGTCAGAACTATAAACTCTTTTTTGATAGTCGTACAAATGAGGGCACATGCAAAACAAAAGTAATGACACACACCTATATGATTATTTAAAACTCTTAGACATCTGTTGAATTCCTACTAATGCGTCACTCATTTTCCCTTTACAAAACACCCCTGACCTCTGAGTGTGTCCAAGGCTCACAGTTGTCTTTTTTAGTCTTTGACAGCTGCCTGATGCGGCTCCCGTTTAGTCAGCCTGAATTCTTTCTGACGGTATGAGGGGTTTATATTTAGAGAGGTGTACTTAAATTGCAGGGGGGTTTGTGTTGGTGCTGTGTTATTTCAGCCCCTTACACACTTGAGACGGCGAGACGAGAGGAAGTACCGCATCCTCTTTGAGACCTGCAATCGTTGAGATGGATCCAGAGAGTATCAAGGAGGACCTGAGGCTCTTTCAGAGCACTCTTCTCCAGGATGGTTTAAAGGAACTTCTGAAGGAGAACAAGTTTGTGGATTGTTTTCTAAAGGTTGGAGATCGGAGTCTTCCCTGCCACAAACTCATAATGGCGGCGTGCAGCCCGTACTTTCGAGATCTGTACTTTACTGAGGACGGGGTTGAGAAGAAAGACTCCAGCAAGGAAGTAGTCCTGGAGAACGTGGATCCCACCATTATGGAAATGATTGTGCACTATCTCTATTCAGCAGACATCGAAATCACAGACGAGAACGTGCAAGACATCTTCGCAGTCGCCAACAGGTTTCAGATCCCATCTGTTTTCACCATTTGCGTCAACTATCTACAAAACAAGGTGTCTTTGGGGAACTGCTTGGCGATCTACAGAATGGGACTGGTTTTGGACTGTCCAAGGCTCGCTGTGTCCGCTAGGGACTTCATTGCGGAGCGTTTTGAGACTTTGTCCAGGGAAGAGGAGTTTCTTGAGTTCAACGCTCCCGAGCTGTTCGCCATCATCGGGTGTGATTCTCTGAACGTGGAGAGAGAAGAGGTCGTCTACGAGCTCTTAATGAAATGGGTCCGGAAGAACAAGGAGAACCGGGCAATCGCTTTGGGAGATGCCTTCGAGCACATCCGCTTCCGACTTCTCCCGGAGAAATACTTCAAGGAGAAAGTGGAGAAGGATGACATCATCAAGGCCGACCCTGAGCTCCTCAAGAAGCTGAAGATCGTCAAGGAGGCTTTCGCTGGAAAACTTCCACAAACGAAGGAGGGCGAGAAAGGCGAAGGCGAAGATGGGGGAAAGAAATTGCCCGGTTTTCTGAATGACAACAAACGGTTGGGGATGTTCACCAGGGACCTCATACTGATGATAAGTGACACGGCGGCTGTGGCCTATGATGCTAATGAAAACGAATGCTACCTAGCGGCAATGGCAGAGCAGATACCGCGAAACCACGTTAGCATTACGTCAAAGAAGAACCTGCTCTATGTTGTGGGAGGGCTGTTTGTGGATGAGGACAACGAGGATTCACCACTGCAGTGTTATTTCTATCAGGTTAAGATGGTCATTTATAGTATAATGGTTGTTTCAAAACTGTCTCGTTCTCCTTGCAACAATAATGAAGGTATCTTGCAGGAAATCTAGGTTAGTAAATGATGATACGATGAACTATTCATTCAATTGCATGACTTCATATTTCTAGGAAGCGGAATTAAGTGGAAAGGTGTATGTAAGAGTCTAAATCACCAGGGAGAATAGAATGAAAGTTATTTAAATTTGTAAATCAATTTAAAATCATCCATTTTCTTCAGCTGGACACTCATTCTCCAAACTGGATTGCCCTGCCACCGATGCCATCGCCCCGGTGTCTGTTCGCCATGGGCGAGTTTGAAAACTTCTTGTTTGCAGTTGCTGGCAAAGACCTACAGACCGGCGAGTCTCTGGACTCAGTGCTGTGTTATGATATTGAGTAAGCTTCTTCTACATTTCCTGCTTCATACATTAACCAAAAAACTAATGATGTTTTGCTGTTGTCGGCAGTAAGATGAAGTGGCTGGAGACCAAAAAACTGCCCTTAAGAATTCACGGTCACAGTGTGATCTCACAGAACGGACTAGTTTACTGCATAGGAGGAAAGACAGATGAAAAGTAAGTCAAATTTGAGTTGAGATGAGCTTAAATACAAAATAAAAGCCTTTGATAAAGTGTCATTGCTTGTGTTTTCATCTCTGGAATAGTAAAACCATCAACAAGATGTTTGCGTACAACCACAAGAAGTCAGAATGGAAAGAGCTGGCGGGCATGAAGACACCCAGGTCCATGTTTGGAGTCGCCGTCCACAAAGGAAAGATCATTGTGGTTGGAGGAGTCAATGAAGATGGGCTTTTGGCCTCTTGTGAAGCGTATGACTTTTCAACAAACAAGTACGTATTTGTTTGTATTGATATTTAATCCAGAAACATGTTTTTTTAAAGGCTTACAGATGCTCTAAATTAAAGCTAAAGTTAGCCAGCGCTCAGTAAATGATTAAAAGTTAGCTTGCAATTTTTTTCAGCTATATTTTGAAAATGCTGACATTTTACAGTCATAACATTTAACACCTCAAAACATAACAGAATGGACTACTTGCACAACTACTTCCGCGTTCTACGTGCTATGAAAAATAGGATATTTTCCACTTGTGAACTGGTATTTACCAGTGTGTTGCGTTCAAGAGCTTTTGTTGTCGTAGAGTTGTAAAAAGATGGAGATCCAGACCTGTTATTTAGCTAGAACTATTTTAGATTGCTTAAGTCATCTGCAACAGCAAGAAAATGATTTATCAAAACTCAAAAGGTAAATAATATGCTGTATATTTTCTAGATCATGAATAGTATTTATATATTTTTACCATTCACGACTCTCGCGGTGCTCTCCGCCATTTTGAAATGGTCAAAGGTTATCTCATCTCGGCAACTCGTCCATCAAAATATTCTACGAGTTGCCCAGTAGTAAATACCACATGAGGGGTGTTCATCTGCATTTTCCGCGTCGGCTTTTGGTATTACCATAATTACCATAGCACATGAACGCGGCATTATTATATATCGGGAGTTTCCGGTTAGAGTGTTCATCGGACGTCCAAACATGAGAATGCAGTTTATCACTACGTTTTATGAATGCCAATTGATTAAAACAATGAATAATGATGTCTGTATTAATTATCTTGAGCCTGGCAGCCTGCTGTAATGTTCCTATAGATATATTTTCTTTCCAACTGTTCCATTCTGAATAATAAATAGGCTAAATATTTGTAATAACTGGTAGTTATCAAGTAAACAGGTCTAACCGGAGTTAAAATTCGATAACACTTTTTCTACGCTAATTCCTAATTCCGGCCCAGATGTGGGCCGGATCTGGGCCGACTTAAATGTTGCTGTCCTTGTGACGTTTTGGGTACAGTGTTGTATGGTTGCAAAAACAAACTAAAAAGAACATTCCTAGAACATTATTATTTCTGAAATAAAGCTGGAAACCAAACTGGAACCAAACATTAGGGGAATGTTCTGGGGGTTTTTTGGGATTAGAGGGCAAACCTATAAAATCGTCACCAATTAAAACAATATTTCCAAGAAAACATGTTTTATTTGAAACATTTTGATTAGAGAAAGAACATTGAACAAAAACTGGAATACTTCTTTTTTTATTAAAGAAGTTGAATACAGGGCTCTCAAGCGTCACGCATTGAGCGTGACAGTCACTCATTTCGGTCTTTTGTCACGCACTCCCGCCACACATTGTATTTCTCACGCAGAAAACTAATTATAATATATTTAATATGCCGCAGAGCGCAAATTGTCTCTGGCCGCTCCAATCTCACTGTAGAACGCGGCCGCGCGCGTCTCCCCTGCTCTCGTCTCGAGCCTGTCACTTATCACCCAATCAAAAAAAGGAAGGGGTACACAAAGGCTAGCCAATCAGAAAATAGCACTATTGTATCTGGGTAAGATTTAACGCAACAACCAATAAAAAAGCTCTCTCTTGAAGAGATTCTCTTCCAAAAGTTTCGTTCACCCGCAGAGGAAACGACTGGTGGTGCTCAGGGGATCACTTTGAGCAGAGTAAGTCATGATCTCCTGTTTTAATTTTACAACAAATTTACAAATTGTTTGACACACACAATGACAACTTGACTGCTGTTAGAGAATCATATTTTATAATTATCCTGGCCATGGATGCATTAATCATTGCATCTGTCTTTCAAAGATGTTAGGTAAAAAGCAAACAAGCATCCTCTCAGTCGCCCTGAGAGGAAAGCCCCCTAAAATGGCTGCTTTAAGCGAATTGTTTTAAATTGGAGCCAACACCACAAATGATAAAGGAGTTCTCTCTCTCTTTCTTTCTCTCTCTCTCCCTCTCTCCCTCCTCTCTCTCTCTCTCTCTCTCTCTCTCTCTCTCTCTCTCTCTCTCTCTCTGAAATTGAATAAATACTTTGTATTTGGTTGAATTGTCAGTGCCATGTGTCAAAGACTTTATGCGATTAATAACAACAAAAACACTAATAATAAATATTATTAAAAATAAATATTAATACATAATATTATACCCCCCCCCCCCCGCGGGGAATGTCACTCTTGCCTGTCTTCAAAACTTGAGAGCCCTGTGAATAACAATGACAAAAATGAGTAAATTATTTAAAATATTTGAGGTATTGTGGCATTTATACAGCAGATATTATCCTCTACAAATCTATCAGAATCAGTTAAAACCATGTTGTTTTTCCCAATAGATGGGAGGCGTTCCCGGAGTTTGCTCAGGAGAGAAGCTCTGTGAATGTGGTCAGTTCTGCTGGTGTGCTGTACGTGGTGGGCGGCTTCACAGTGAAGGAGAACGAAGACAAACAGTGTGTCCCGTCAGAAATCACAGACATCTGGCAGTAAGTGCTCTGCTTGACACACATCTGAATTATATTCGTCTTAAAGGAATAGTTCACCCAAAGTACGGGTTACCAGAAGCTGGCGATTTTACAGTAATTCAATTGATTATATTTGAAGATAAACCCATTGCTTCTCTTCACATTTATTAACCCACTGGAGTCGTATAGATATGATGGATGGATGCTCTTTTTGGAAAACTCTGGAGGAATTCAATACAGACAGGATATTATTTATTCTAAAAACTCTGATTGTTTTCGTCTACACCTAGTTGGGATACTTTTAACTTTTGGGTGAACTATTCCTTTAAGCCTTCATACCATTCAAAAGTTTGGGTTCAGCAAGATTTTGTTTTATCTTTCATTCAACAAGGACACATCGAAGTGATCAAAAGTGACAGTCAAGATATTTATAATGCTACAAAAGATTACTAATTCGAATAGTGTCCTTTTGAAAGTTCCGTTCATCACAATTGTATCACGATTCTTGAGCAGCAAATCATCATATTATAATGATTTCTGAAGGATCATGTGACACTGAAGACTGGAGTAATGATGCTGAAAATTCAGATTTGCATCACAGAAATAAATTAGATTTTAAAAGATATTCAAATAGAAAATAGACTCAATTGGTGAGCAAAATAAATGTCATGAAAATCTTACCAACCCCAAACTTTTTTTTTAAATGGTACTGTAAAAATAACAACAAAATATTATAATTTAATAAAGCATTTTAACTGGGATTAATCTAAAACCGCTCTTTTTTGACAGGTATGAAGAGGAGAAGAAACAGTGGGCAGGAATGATACAAGACATGCGATATGCTGCCGGCGCCTCTTGTGTTTCTATCCGACTAAATTCAGCAAAGATGCCCAAACTTTAAAAACATCATCACTGTCCTTGATTGTGTCCAATAACAAACTGAAACCATATTTTAAAATAGCATAAACCACGCAAAAATGATTTGCACTATTTAATTCTTTCCCCGCCAGCATTTTTGATCATTTCACAAACAATTACAGACCCCAAGATATTTTGTTGTATGAATATCTGAACCTACAATATATCAAAAGAAAGAACGGGCATCTCCTTTACAAAAAAAAAAAACATGTCCTTGTGTAATAGCACCCCCTTCTCACAGACATGCTGGAAAATTGTCAATGGCAGGGAAAGAGTTAATGCACATTCCCAGTCTTTATATGTTTTAATCAAAAATGTAACAATTTTCCTTTTAGACTGACATTACAAATCCTCCATCACTTCATAACAGATGTAAAATGCAAGAAAATGGTATTTCATGTTGACATTCAACATAAAAATGACATGATTTATATTTATGTTGGGTTCTGTTGTAATTGTGATGCAGCTGAGGAAAATATTTGTCAAACATATATCAAAAATGAAATGTACAGTGTTGTCTTGCAGGTCAAATGAAGGATAACCTGATGTTCAATCCTTTCATAGTGTCTCCCTGCTGATTGCACTATATGTTTTAATGTCCAGTGTCTCAAGGCAACTCTGTAAATATCTTCTTCCTGAGATATTCTTTCCATGCATCTTCTGTGGAAAGCTCCATTGAGTTCCATTCAAAGTGGGGAATCTGTAGTGTAATGAAATGCATATTATTTAGCAAAAACACACTTGTGTTATGCAAATAGTATAGTATGCGTGTCAAATATTATATCTTTCTACTGACCTGTAATACTTGATATCCTAAAATCTCCAGATGTCTTTTCTTCATCATGGCCTCCCCTTTCATGTGCCGGGAATTTTTGCAGAAGGATTTGGAGTCCAAGAACTCTAATGCAATGCTAGAGAGATGAAGTAGCAGGGAGGATTATGTTATGTCTGAATATTACATGTAGTTTTGCACATTGAAGCATGACATACCGGCGAGCTCCCGGCGGCAGATCTGTCCTCTCTCTGTCTGCTGATACAGACTGCCAGTGAACGTTTCCATTCTCGCTGATCTGCAGCTGACTCGGCTCGCTGTACGGTACCGGCTGGAGGTGACGATCCAGGACAAGTTCAAAATCTAATGACAAAAACATTATGGTTTTCATGAGCTTACAGAGACAGCAATGCTGCATCTAGGACTGTCATCCTGTACAACTGTGTTTTTAGTCAATCAAATATTACAATGGATCGGAGTGAATCAATTCAACTTGTATAGTATCTAATGGTACATAACATCCCATAACTCAGCAAACCATACTGATGGGTAAAATACTGACAAGATAGATAGATAGATAGATAAATAGATAGATAGATAGATAGATAGATAGATAGATAGATAGATAGATAGATAGATAGATAGATAGATAGATAGATAGATGATAGATAGATAGATAGATAGATAGATAGATAGATAGATAGATAGATAGATAGATAGATAGATAGATAGATAGATAGATAGATAGATAGACAGATAGACAGATAAACAGATAGATAACATTTTCAGTTAAAACAGATGAATGAAATGTAAAATAAAAAATTAAAATAAAAAACATTTTCAGTTAAATTAGATGTTGGTCTTAAACCTTTATATTTATAAAAGCCAAAAGCGATGCCCGTTTTTGTTTCAATTAAAGTTAAATTAAACCATCAAAGGATGGGGAAAATATTTTATATTTATTAAATATTTTAAATATGAGACAAGAACAAAATACTAAACTTGGTTAAGGTACAATTTGACCAAAATATATTTGGTAAAAAAAGCAAACAACAGCTACAGGATTTTTTTTTGTTTTGTTAAAAAGTTATAAATATATATATATATATATATATATATATATATATACACACACACATATATATCTCAACACTGTTAGGAATAAATAATGTGGACTGTGTTACTATTTTACCGCTAGTTTAAAACTCACCGACAGTATAGAAGTATGGAGTCAGCACTCCGACTTTAGCACAATTGATCCCACCCAGGACGTCTCCGAGCATCTTATGGATCTGCTGCTGAATCGGACTAATCGAGCTGTTGGCTGCAGTGCGAAAGACATTATTCAACTATTTGAACCAACCAGACTTTTTAATTTGCAATAACTTTCCAATTGTAGTCCGTTCCCGTTATCCAGCTGGATCTACGGTGTGCTCACCTCTCTTCTGCAGCCATTTACAATAGCGCTCATGAAACCAGGGCACCTGGAACTCAGGACACTCCAGACACACGGCCCGATTCAGCTCCATGAGACACAGACGTATGCGCATGTTCTGAGCGTCCGGCAAAGCTGGAAAAAACACACACTTGTAAAGTTTCAGGAGCGACAACCACATGTAAATATGGGAATGAGTCCCCTAAACTATCGTTCTTTGTGTGTACTAGAGGTGTAAGACGGCAGACTGTGTGTGCTCTGCGGCGGTTTGCGCGACACTAACGTGAAACCAGACTTCATTCGCCACAATGGAAAGTATATTTACACTATCTGAAACTGAAACCCTATTTAGATTCACCATGTAGAAAATAGTAAATGTGTGAACAAGTGACAGACTTCAGCCGCATCTTCAGTGTCAATTTATAAAGTAGGCGGCGGGACACTTTAGATTCTAGAGCATTTGATTGGACAGAAAATCTAATGAGAAGCTGAAGTGCAGAGTGATGTCATCAAAATCACTGATCCATATGTACAGTCTCACATCCATATGTACAGTCTCTCAGAAGTGAGAGACTGTACAATTTGAAAGCTTATATATCTGTTTTGGAGCAAGCTAGCTTATTGCTATTTATTGATTTTGTGATATTTTTTGGAACTGTTTTTAACCCCCCTGCTACTGTAGCACTTTGAGATTTTGTTGAAATGTAAAGTGCACTATAAATAAAATGTATTATTATTATTATTAGATACCAGTAAAACTAACATATACATACTTAACCCCCAAAATTTGCATTTTTATTTTATGGGGACTTCAATAATAATAAAAAATCCCCCTTTCCCCCCCTCCCCCCTCCCCCCCCCCATACTGAAAATGTATTGAAACTAGGGCTGTGAAAATATTAATTGTGATTAATCGCATCCAAAATAAAAGTCTGTAAAGTATTTACATTTATATAATATAGATTATGTATTTATATATATTTACAGAATTTAAGCGCAAATAATTCTTAAATATATACATGCATGCATAGGTATTATATATACAAAATAATTATATACAGCACACACAAATATATTATGTAAACACAGACTTTTATTTTGGATGCGATTAATCGCAATTAACTTTTGCACAGCCCTAATTGAAACATAACTTCAAAACCGACTTATGAACCGAACCATCATTTTTTTGTACCATTACACCCATACTGGACTGGACTTACTCCTGAAACTGTTTTATTCATTCATGGCCAAATGCAGATCAGACCTTCAAGATACATTTATAATATAACTGTTTACGTTATCTAATCTCAGAAATACACTTACTTTCCAGATGTGCATCCAACTTTGCAAGAAAGTCCACATTGAAGATCTCTCTGACCACCTCCTCAGGGAAATAATCTGCCATGGCCAGTGCGTATGCCAAGAGAACCAGCATTTGAGGGTCAATGGAGCCTGTTTACATCAGCAGGAACAGGTTACAATGTGCCTTTTACATTTTAGAAACAACTAGATGCACAGTGGAAGGATCTTACTAAATATGTGGAGTGAAATGTCAAATGCAGGCTTAAAAAAAAACTCATTTATAGATGCACAGTGTAAGGATCTTACTAATATGTGGAGTTAAATGTTGAATGCAGGCATCAAAAAACTCATTTATAGATGCACAGTGTAAGGATCTTACTAATATGTGGAGTTAAATGTTGAATGCAAGCATCAAAAAACTCATTTATAGATGCACAGCGTAAGGATCTTACTAATATGTGGAGTTAAATGTTGAATGCAAGCATCAAAAACTCATTTATAGATGCACAGTGTAAGGATCTTACTAATATGTGGAGTTAAATGTTGAATGCAAGCATCAAAAACTCATTTATAGATGCACAGTGTAAGGATCTTACTAATATGTGGAGTTAAGTGTTGAATGCAGGCATCAAAAAACTGCTCCGCCGTCGGTGGGTCATAATTCAGCTTAGCAAAAGGCAGCAAAGTGGCATATATTGCAGAGTAATGAATCTGTTTGGAAGAGACAGACATGCACTCGTTTTTTAACAGATGGTTCTGATGTATTTTGCATATTAATTACAAGAGAAAATGTTTCTTGAGCAACAAATCAGCATATGTTTTCGCAGGATCATGTAACACTGAAGACTTGAGGAATGATCCTGAATAAATTACATTTTAAAATAATATTAAAATAGAAAAAAGTTATTTTAAAATGTTAAAATATTAGCATTTTTACTGTTTTTTTTATTATTTTTATTAAATAAATGCATCAAAAACATTTTGAAAAATCATACCGACCCCAAACTTTTAAACAGAAGTGTATGCATCTCATTAAATGACTAATGAAAATTTGGAAATAATATTGTTTGCTATATTTTGTGTAGTAAACAATGGCTTCAATAGAAACATTTATTGGCTTAACAACCTCAGAGCATATTGCAGATTTGTCCTGAAATCTTTATATGTTATATGTATTTTTCTCCATGGTGGAAATATGATATTTCTGTGGAACACTGTACAAAACATATTTTTAGCACCAGAATTTGAATAATACTTTTAATTTGGTGACAACCGTTGTTAACAAAAACTATTAAAGGTCCTTTTAGTTATTTGAAATAAAGCTGAAATAAAATATAAACAATAGATGAAAAACTTACACTTTAAAACTTTTTAGAAAACTACAAATGAATATATACTAAAAATACACAACAATACTAAAACAAAATTATAAAAAAGCTATATTACTAACCATTTAAATTAACCTCATATAAACTTAATAATAAATCAACGTGTATATACACTGGCGATCAAAAGTGTGGATAACTTACAAACACTAATATTGTGAAATAATATTACAATTTAAAATAACTGTTTACTGTTTTAAAATAATTCAAATTGTAATTTAATCCTGTGATCAAAGTTTTTTTTTTTTCAGCATCATTATTCCAGTTTTCAGTGTCACATGATCCTTCAGAAATCATTCTAGTATGATGATTTGCTGCTCTTTTCTTAATATTATCAATGTTGAAAACAGTTGTGGAGCTTAACATTTTAGTGGAAACTAGTTTGGGGTAGAGTTAAAAATAAATAAATAAATCAAGTATTCAACAAGAGCGCATTAAACGAATTCAAGTGAAAACGCTTTGATTGAAACAACACTTCAAATGACTCCCACCTTGTCTATGTTTTCAATCGTCGTACTAGCAATCCGGTCCAGCAGCGCGGCACAGAAGTAGTTATTCCTGGTCAGATAAACGGCCACGTCATGCACATTAGTCCAGGATATCTGGTGACGCAGTCTCTGCAAGGTGACCATAGACTCCTCCAGCAGCATCTCATCAAACCACTCCCCTGACAAGTACTTGACTTCCTCCAGCACCACATCCACGGGCTCCAGCTTGTGCAGCCGCTCGCGTGCGCAGCGGTTCAGGCTCTGCAGGAGGTGGACGTACTTGCTGGGGGTGTTGTGCCGGTACGAGGGGTCGTAGCGAATCCACTTGGCGACGACTATGGCGTAAGTGTTGAGGTTGTTTAGGCTGCACTGCGGGAGAACGGCTTCCACACGGGAAAGCACACCCTCGTCGAGATGCCGAGAAGGGAGCATGGACAGAACCCTAGTTAGTATGGTCACCTCGAACGGGAACACACTGCCCTGCTGGAAACTATGAAGGACAGTCAAAGACAGAAAAACAATATTGGTTAAAAACATAAATGTGCTAAATAAGATCATTTAATTGTGTTAACCCTTTATATTCATTTTAAATAATTAATAATACCGACTATATCTCACAATTGTGACTTTATTTCTCACAATTGCGACTATTTCTCACAATTGCGACTTTATTTCTCACAATTGCGACTTTATATCTCACAATTGCGACTATTTCTCACAATTGCGACTTTATATCTCACAATTGCGACTATTTCTCACAATTGCGACTTTATATCTCGCAATTGCGACTTTATTTCTCAAAATTGTGACTATTTCTCACAATTGCGACTTTATTTCTCAGAATTGCGACTTTATATCTTGCAATTGTGACTTTATATCTCGCAATTGCGACTTTATTTCTCAAAATTGTGACTTTATTTCTCACAATTGCGACTTTGTATCTCACAATTGCGACTTTGTATCTCACAATTGCGACTTTATATCTCACAATTGCGACTTTATATCTCACAATTGCGACTATTTCTCACAATTGCGACTTTATATCTCGCAATTGCGACTTTATTTCTCAAAATTGTGACTTTATTTCTCACAATTGCGACTATATCTCACAATTGCAACTTTATTTCTCACAACTGCGACTTTATTTCTCACAATTGCAACTTTGTATCTCACAATTCTGAATTCATTTCTCCCAATTGTGAGATAAAAAGCAATTATTATTATTTTTTTATCAGTGGCGGAAACAAGCTTCCATAGGTAATAGATACAACATCTGATTAAAAACATTATTATTAAATGTTCAAAATAATATAAAGTAAGGATTCTTCATTTTTAGTTCATGTTAAATAATTTAGTTAACAAAAGTTAAAAGTGTTACCTTAATAATAGTATAAAGACTCCATTGAGTCTTTTTTTTGAAGAAGAAGTTTTATTCGGCAAGGAGGCATTTAGAATATTACTAAAGATAAACACGGTTCTTTTAAACTTTCTCTTCATCAAAAAATCTTGAAAAGTTTCCAAAGAAATATTAACCAAAAAGTTTCTACATTGATGATAATAATAAATCTTTCTTGAGCAGTAAATCATCATATGAGAGTGATTTCTGAGGGATCATGTGACACTGAAGACTGGAGTAATGATGCTGAAAATTCAGCTTTGCATCGCAGGAATAAATTACATTTTAGATATTCAGATAGAAAACAGTTATTTTAAATTGTAATAATATTTCACATTATTATCATTTTTACTGTTTTTTTTTATTTTTTGATCAGATTATTTTGGTATGCATAAGAGGCTACTTTAAAAAACATTTTAAAAAAATAACACCATACAGGTAAATGGTGTGAGAATTTTACATTGTGTGTAAACTATCCCTTTAATTATAAGACCCCTAGACCGTCACTAATTTATCAGTCTGTTTTCAGAAACACTCACTGCAGCAGTTTGGCTTTCAGTCTGGAGAAAATCTCGGGATTCTGGCAATGGAGCAGGACGAGATTTTGAGTAATCCGAGCGATATCCAAAGAACGATACGACTCCAGATTCTTGAAGAGTATTGCTGCCATCCTGTCAGGAAAGACATGGGAAGGTCTTCAATTCAATTCAACTTTATTCTGGACTCTGGTATGGATACTGGTATCCAATATATAGATACAACACACACACACACCAAATAAAAGGAAACAACAATTAAATAAGCATTTTAAAGAAGACTGGTAGCGGACTGCACTAAATCTAATATTTGTTAGTGACATTATTATTAACCTACAATTAAAGCTATACATTAACTTCAGCAAAGTTGCTTTAATTTGAGCGAGCTGTGACAAACATTTCACTCACACTACTCCATCTGGGTCACTTTAAAGGGGTGGTTGATTACGATTTCCCTTTTTTCATTTTAAATAGTGTGTAATGTTGCTGTTGGTCCATGAATAGTCAATAGTTTCCTTTTTTACTGACCCCAAACTTTTAAATAATAGTGTAATAAAATTGTAATCACATTTTTTTGTATTATTATTGTAGAGACAAAATTGTAATAATTTCACCGACCCCTAACTGTGATAATTATAATGGCTATTAAGTTCTGACATGTGGATGTAATGCAACTTGTCTTACTTGTTTATCAACTGAAGGTTCCTGCATTGCATCTCCTCCATTGCCTCCAACACTCCTAAAGCCTGGTGGGGATTGAGCTCATCAGCCAATAGCAGCGCAGTACTCTCTAACCTGCAAGACCCAATCAAACCAATCAAATCATACAGTGGAAATCCATCTCAGAGCTGGTTGGTCATGACTTAAAACTCTTTAATTTAAATCCCTATGGAGAAAATGACTGGAAAAATACCGTCCTTGTATAAATACTAGGGCTGTCAAAACGATTAATCGCGATTAATCGCATCCAAAATAAAAGGTTGTGTTTACATAATATATGTGGGTGCACTGTGTATAATTATTTTGTATATATATATATATATATAAAACACACATGCATGTACATTTAAGAAAAAAAAATATTTATATATAAATATTTCTATTTATATATAATATAAATGATATATAAATCTATATACAGAATATACATGAAAATATTTCTTAAATATATACAAGCATGTGTGTGTTTTTATATATCTAATATAATTATACACAGTGCCCCCACATATATTATGTAAACACAAACTTTTATTTTGGATGCGATTAATCGCGATTAATCGTTTTGACAGCCCTAATATAAATATAAATATTTTATATATAAATCATATTTTTTTCTTAAATATACATGCATGTGTGTTTTTATATATATACAAAATAATTATACACAGTACCCCCGCATATATTATGTAAACACAAACTTTTATTTTGGTCGCGATTAATCATTTTGACAGCCCTAATAAACAAATACCAAGGAGTTGAGGTCAAAGGACATTGGTCTGAACAACACATGAGAAATAAACTTAGAAATACTAGCATTTGGACAGAAATGTGAGATAAAAAGTCACAATTATTTCTTTTTTATTCCATGATGGCAGGAACAAGCTAAATAAAGCTATGTAAATGACACTGAAATAGCACTGATATCCAACAACAGTACGTAATTAAAAGAATAAAAAAGGGAAAAATGTCCCTGGCTCACCTCTCTCTGACACCTTGTCCTGCCATTGGTCCAAGACAAGCAAAGAGTTTGGTGAAAGTGGCAGGATCCGTGCTCGTGTCCACCAGCTCTATGAGTCTCTCTCTCGCAGCCACTCTGAAATCAGAGTTATTGTACTGCAACGTCTGATACAGTCCCAGAGTGATGGAGATGTGCTCTACGTCCATATGGGAGATGTTCTGCAGGAGAAGCCGGTTGCATTTCTCCAGGAGAGGTCGGTGGACATATCTGACGTTTCGGAGGAACTGCACCACCCTTCTGGGGTTGTTGAAGTGCATCGGGTCCATCTTGTCCAGAAGGGTGTCCGCTTTTGTAAGCAGCGCATCCCGCAGCTGTGGCGACACCAGGGGAAAGATACCGATCATCAAGGGTGTGAGCACTCTGTAAGGAGGACATGTAATGTAAATACACTTATTTTCAGGTGCACTACACATTTAGGGTGTTCGATGGTTAAAAACACACCTGGCGTCTTGAATGGAGTCCAGTCTCTCACTCACTATTTGAGTAATCTGACCCATCAGAGGGCTGTGGTTCAGGAACTGATCACTCAGGCAAACCGTGAACTTTGAAAGTGTTTTCATCTGCAATCTGTAAAGCAGAGAAAGCAAACTTTTATGGTGCAACTTTATAAAACTTACAGTATCCACATCACATGTGCATTAGAGAACAACAGTGTATTTTTAACACTAGCTTGTCAATCTTTAAAGTCAGACCTACTGAGGTACAAGGATCCTAATCGATGGTATATGCTATGCTGAATTTTTTCAACTTATTTTTTGACTAATCATTTTTTAATGCAGAATTCCTGATATAAAACTACATTACAACATGATTCTGCAGAAGTTTCCAGCAATCCAAGGATTGAAACAGCAAATCATACCAAAATAACTATTTAGCGCCCATCCTATGATCTGCAAAATGTTCATTATAGGGCTGTGCAAAAGTTAATTGTGATCAATCGCATCCAAAATAAAAGTCTGTGTTTACATAATATATTTGTGTGTGCTGTATATAATTATTTTGTATATGTAAATACTAGGGCTGTGCAAAAATTAATTGCGATTAATCGCATCCAAAATAAAAGTCTTTGTTTACATAATATATTTGTGTGTGCTGTATATAATTATTTTGTATATATAAATACCTATGCATGCATGTATATATTTAAGAATTATTTGCGCTTAAATTCTGTATATATATAAATACATAATCTATATTATAAATATAAATATTTTATATATGAATAACACATTTTCTTAAATATATACATGCATGTGTGTGTATTTATATATACAAAATAATTATATACAGCACACACAAATATATTATGTAAACACAGACTTTTATTTTGGATGCGATTAATCGCAATTAACTTCTGCACAGCCCTAGTTCATTATTATAAGAAAACAAGAGTATCATTCCAAATGCATGTTATTTGTTTAGTATTTAACTAAGACAAAATCCCTATGAAAAATAATTTCAGAACCAAGGCTGCTAAAGAAGTAAACACTTTCAATCATGCCATCGGAAATCACCAAACTCTCGCTGTCGTGGTTGCATTTATGAGATTTGTCATGTGATGTACCTCTCCAGTCTGGTCCAAGCCTCTATCACCAAGTGCTGCACAAGAGAGTCATGATGTTCTACTTGAAGCCTGCACAACAAGACCAAACCAATCAAAATATAGATATATTCTCACAAATAATTAAAAGGACACCATATTCACATTGTAGTTTTGACAATAGCTCTGTTCCAGAACCTAGAGAGTTGAATGCTTCATAATTGAGTTTGGTGCTAGCATGTTGCAAAATTAATGACAACACTTTAAGGATAAAATATATTGCATACAAAAATACTGGTAAAACAAAAAAAAAATTAATCAGAATTTATTCTAATCAACATATTTTTTTCTGTCCAATGCAATGAATCACAGTATTAATAATTGTATCAAATTATTATCTGTTTTTGCTGCTTAATATTTGTGTGGAAACCGTAATAACGTTGTTTTTAAGGGTCCTTCAGCATTTATTTGAAATCTAAATCTTTTGTGACATGATAAATGTATGCACTGTCACTTTTCATCAATTTAATCCATTCTTGTTGAATAAAAGTATTCATTTCTTCTCTTTTTTGTTAAATCTCACTTAAAAACACCTAAGCAGCACAACTGTTTACAACTTGTTTACATTGATAATAATAATAGAAAAATATTGAGCAGCAAATCATCATATGAGAATGATTTCTGAAGGATCATGTGACACTGAAGACTGGAGTAATGATGCTGAAAATTCAGCTTCAGATCACTGATATAAATTACATTTTACTAGAGCCCGACTGACATGAATTTTTGGGAGCCAATACCGATATATCGGCCAATATTGCTTATGTCTATATTATGATACAGTACAGTAGCAATATTATGTATGTGTATTATAGTACAGTACCAGTCAAAAGTTTGGACACACTTTCCTATTGGTGTGTACAAACTTTTGATGGGTACTATATATAGAATACACTCAAACGTGGTGATTAAACACTTGTGTGACAAAGATATGTAATGGAGACAGGGTGAATGATAGAATGAGAATGATACATTTGAGCTTTAACCAAACTAGTTTGCATTGCATGTTATATTATATTATAAAAACTAGTATTTATAATATAATAATATAATATAATATAATATAATAATATAATATAATATAATATAATATAATATAATATAATATAATATAATATAATATAATATAATATAATATAATATAATATAATATAATATAATATAATTAGGGCTGTCAAACAATTAATCGCATCCAAAATAAAAGTTTGTGTTTACATAATATATGTGGGAGCACTGTGTATAATTATTTTCTATATATATAAATACACACACATGCATGTATATTTAAGAAAAAAATATTATTTATATATGAAATATTTATATTTATGTATAATATAAATTATATATAAATATATATATATAGTATATACATGAAAATATTTCTTAAATATATACAAGCATTTGTGTGTATTTATATATATATATATATATATATATATATATATATATATATATAAAATAACTATACACAGTGCACCCACATATTTTATGTAAACACAAACTTTTATTTTGGATGCGATTAATCGCGATTAATCGTTTGACAGTCCTAAATATAATATAATATAATATAATATAATATAATATAATATAATATAATATAATATAATATAATATAATATAATATAATATAATATAATATAATATAACATAGCATGCAATGCAAACTAGTAAAAGATAAAGACTATTAAAAAAGTCGTTAGTGAAGATATTGCAACAGCTGTCTTTTAATTTAGTCACGTTATATAAAACATAACGTGTATCAATAAATATATCAAAAGTGTCACTGACAAAACCTTATTATCTTCTATTTTTGATCTTAATTCCTCTAATCATTATAAATGCCAATACCGATAGTTAGGAAAATGCCTGAAATCTGCCGATATATCGGTCAGGCTCTACATTTTACATTTCACTATTATTATTTTGACTGTATTTTTAATAATATAATGCACCCTTGGTGAACAAAAGAGACTTCTTTCAAATAATTTTTTTTTTAAATTACCATATAATCCTATCTAGGTAGGCTACACACAAGGTTTTGAAACTTTCACATTTTCACGCTTTACCTGAGCACATCATAAAGCATTTTCACCACTGAACTGTCGTCCAAGAGGCTGATCTTGTTTTCAGCCAGAACTCGAAGCGTCAGGAACTGCGGGTGATTCTGGACAGACTCTAACGTCCTGAGCATTTGTGGCCGGTCCCTTTGAAACTGCCACAGGAGTCCAATAGCACAGCTCACATGCTTCACAGACAGCTTGGTTTTGTTCCGGCCCACCACATCGAACACTTGGTCCTCAGCAGAGCAAGCCAGAAGCTGGTCGAGAAGCTGGTCACGGCCGACGACCCGACTGTGAAACAGCCTTCGGGAACAGACCCGAAGCGATCGGAGCCCAAACATGGCACAGGACGGCCGCCGTCAGGAGTCACTCCACATACTAGAGAGATCAGATGTACCGAAGAATCAGATCATCAACTTCTGTCCATGTCAGCTAGAGCACTGCTGATATTAAAGGAAAAAAGAGAACGATCAAACTCTAAGACATGTAAATTGTACTGGTACTGGTCAAAAGCTTGAAAACATTACTATTTTTTATGTTTTTGAAAGAAGTCTATTATGATGTATTACCTATAATTATATTGTGAAATATTATCACAATTTAATCAATTTATCAAAATAATGGTTTTCTATTTGAATATACTTTAAAATATAATTTCTTTATGTGACACGAAGTATATTAGTCCAGTCATTCCAATATGATGATTTATTATCAATGTTGGAAACAGTTGTTCTGTTTTTTTTAAAATATCCGGTGATACTTTTTTTTTCATTGATGAATAAAAAGTATAAAAGAAAAAAAAAGAACAGCATTTGTGTAAAATAGACACTCCTGTTCAAAAGAGAGTCTATTTTTCTTTCTTTCATTTTTGAAAGAAATGAATACTTTGATTCAGCAAGGATGTTTTAAACTGATGCAAAGATTTATATTGTAAGAAAAGATTACTTTTTTTTAAATAAATCCTGTTCTTTTTAACTTCTAATCCTTGAAAAAGTATCACGTTTCACAATTTGTTTTTTTTTAAATAAAAAAATATTCATGTTTCCAACTTTTGACCATAATGTGTGTGTGTGTGTGTGTATATATATATATATTCAGATTGTTCAGATGCAAAAGCCTCTAAATGCCATTTGAAATTTTCTTGATCATTTTTATCAAACTTGTATATTTAAGTTCAGTAATTTCACTTAAATGACAATTAATAGGTAATCTTCATTGCCATTTAAGTGAAATTACTGAACTTAAATATACAAGCTTGATAAAAATGGTCATTTTAGATGAAAGTTTCAAATGGCACTTAGAGGCTTTTGCATCTGAACTCTTCATATATATATATATATATATATACATATACAAAAAAAAAAAAACTAGACTCCAAACTGACTCCAAACTGAACAGGAGTGTATATTGTTACAAAATATTTCTATTTTAAACAAATGTATTTATTTAAAGAAAAATCATTTTCTTTCTTTCTATCTTTCTGTCTTTCTTTCTTTAAAATATGTTTTATTATTCAATGAATAAAAAGTATCACAGGTTATTAAAAAAAGCAGCACAACTGTTCCTTTCCAACATTGATAATAAATCATCATATTAGAATGATTTCTGAAGGATTATGTGACTGCAGACTGGAGAAATGATAATTCATGTCAGATATTAAAGTATATTCAAATAGAAAATCATTATTTCCATATTCCCTTTTAATTATAGGTAATATATAATATATTTCAAAAACATTAAAAGTAGCCTAGTCATGTTTCCAATTCCATATTTCTGGCCACATATATATATATATATATATATATATATATATATATATATATATATATATATATATATATATGTATGTATGTATGTATACACACACATACTTAATTTCTTTCAAAAAAGAAAGAAAGAAAATAGACTCCAAACTTTTGAATATGAGTGTATATTGTTACAAAAGATTTCTATTTTAAGAAATTGTATATATATATATATATATATATAATGTCATCATAATTATTAATTATTATAATAATTATAATTAATTATTATAAGCTTTCTTTATTTCACACGACTTGTATCGTTCTTTATATCACATTACTTCATTATGTCACACTACTTATCTAATACTCCTAGAATGTCAACTAACAGACATATACTTATTAGAGTTACTTAGTTCTTATGAAGTCTGAATGTCAGCAGCAGAAGTGTTGGACGGGATCATATACTATATAAATAAAGGCGAATAAGAGAGATTCACAGTACCTTCTTCAAGCTGCCATGCCATGACCATTGACTGTCAAAAAAAACTACTGGTACACACATCATATAACACAGCATGAGTGTCCTGTGCTGCAGCAGATCACGTGTTAGAGGACTGATGCGGTCATATATGGGGTGTTACATTCCCACAGCTGTGCGCTACTGTTTGTGGTTGTTATACAGATGCTTAACGAGAATGTGAGAACAATCTTTTACCGACCAACTGAACAGAAAAGGGCAAAATGTGGGTGTCCAATGCTACTACTGGCTTCCTGTTTAAGAAAGCGCGCAGCCAAAAGTCACGGTGTCTTTCAAAATAAAAGTCACGCGATATGATAGAGAAATTATCTTTAATGGACAAAAGTGAAAACATAATTAATTTGGAGGTGGAATATACAAGTGTATCAATAATTAAAATATTAATGAAACTTTGAATAAAAAATGAAAACGTGTAAACGTATAATTACACAGGTAAATCATTGTCATGAAGGAATACATAAAAATATTTTTAATTACTGATATTTAAGGGAACAGTTCACAACAATTCTGTCATAAATCTTTCATCCTAATGTTCTACTGAACACAAAGGAAGATATTTTGAAGAATTTCGGTAATCCATTCGGTAAATGATAACTTCTCCTCGTAACTATGACTTAACCTCTCGAAGGCTGATAATGAGAAAACGTCTCGCAATTGTCTTGAAATAATGAGAAAAGGTCTAGTCATAATGAGAAGCGTTTTCGTAATAATGAGAAACTTTTCTCGTAATAATGAGAAACTTTTGTCATAATAATGACATCACAACAAACAGGGGCACGTCCCTTTATGACGTTATCGGCTGATGTTCCACTTTTGTTCGCTTTGTAACTTTCCCTTACCTGCCTTTTCCTGCCTCAGACAAAAGCAAACTTTTTTTGTAGATTGACATTATAGTTATCATATATATATATATATATATATATATATATATATATATATATATATATATATATATATATATATATATATATTGATATATATTGATATATATTGATATATATTGATATATATTGATATATATTAGGGGTGTCAAAACGAATAATCGCGATTAATCGCATCCAAAATAAAAGTTTGTGTTTACATAATATATGTGGGGGCACTTTGTATAATTATTTTAGATATATAAACACACACACATGCTTGTATATATTTAAGAAATATTTTCATGTATATTCTGTATATAGATTTATATATAATTTATATTATATATAAATATAAATATTTTATATATAAATAATATTTTTTTTCTTAAATATACATGCATGTGTGTTTATATATATATATATATACAAAATAATTATACACAGTGCGTCCACATATATTATGTAAACACAAACTTTTATTTTGGATGAGATTAATCGCGATTAATCGTTTTGACAGCCCTAATATATATAACACCTATCTTAGTTATTGCATGTGTTCGTTTTAATGAGAAAGACAAAAAAAGATTGTCTTTATATATACTTTAGCATAAAATCTTTATTGATGCAATAGCCAGACAAAGTCATCACAACAACTAGATTACCAAGTAAATCCTAGTCTTTTCTTAGACTGCTGAATGTCATCGGTCTCATTCAGCTCTTTAATGTTTTGAGTGGTGCCGTTCACATAACTGGGCATCTGAACACCCGACTCATCGTGGACTAGATAGCTCGGTCTAATTCCACCGAACATGGGCCCCAGGCCCCCTCCGATGCCCTCTCTGCCAGCTTTCAGGAGCGGGTAGATGTTTCTCCCCGCCTTCTCGGCTGTTTCGATGACTTGTTTGGCGTATTTCTGGAACTGCTTTTCCTCCTCAACAATCTGAGCGGTGTTCTTTACCTCAAAGTCTTTCTGTTCTTTTTTCGCACGGTGATCCTTTGCACGTTTTTCAGCCTTTGCAAAACCAATGTTGCATTAGAGAGAAATCATGAGTTCAATGCATTAAAATAAATCTTATTAAGAGCTATAGCATACCCACCATTTCTTGTATGTAGCTGTCTTGGAGTGCTTTTGCTTCTTCTTTAGCTTTTTGAGCTTGAAGTTCTTGCTTTTCGATGAAGATTTTATCCGCTTCCTTCTTTGCATTCAGCATCTCCAGAGCTTTCTGTTTTTCTTCCTCTGTCTTACGTTCCAGCTCTTGCCTCTGAGACAGAAAAATGAGAAAAATGTTTATTTCAATAAATGGATTTCATATTATATACAGTATATAAACAGTGTGATGCTAATAAATCCAATACCACTGTGGTAAAATATCACTGTAATACAAGGCCTCTTGTGAAAAATGTAAATAATCATGCATCCATTACTAGACAAAGCAATTGCAATCATACATTTAATTGTTTTTAAATAGAAATAGAAATAAAAACTAGGGCTGTCAAACGATTAATCGTGATTAATCGCATCCAAAATAAAAGTTATATATATATATATATATATATATATATATATATACACATGCATGTATATTTAAGAAAAAATGTTATTTATATATAAAATATGTATATTTATAAAATTATATATAAATCTACAGTATATACAAGAAAATATTTCTTAAATATATACAAGCATGTGTATGTATTTATATATCTAAAATAATTATACACAGTGCACCCACATATAATATGTAAACACAAACTTTTATTTTGGATGCGATTAATCGCGATTAATCGTTTAACAGCCCTAATAAAAACATAGGTAATACAGGTAGGTCATTTACCATGGATTCTCTGTGAGCAGCGATAGATTTCAACATGGCTGCGTGTTTTTCTTCTTTCTCGCGTTGCACTCGGGCCTGCCTAGCCTCACGTTCAGCGACTGCTTTTGCGATGATCTCTTCCTCATTGTTGATTTCTTCCTGCTTCTGTACGGCTAACTTCTGTATAATAGTCTCTCTGTGTCTTTGAAGCTCTCTAAGGCAAAAGAAAGACAAATACAATCCCAGTTGTGAGACAAAGCAAGCAGTGGCAAGAATTATACTTTCTCTCCAGGCTTCCCACACTTCACCCACACGGTGAATTTCCATCATTTCAATAACCTTTAGATGTGGTTCAGGAATGAGCAAGTTCTAAGAATGGGGATGTCCAATGGGATGTCAGGAAACAATCTTTTGAATTAGTAGATTTACATACTAGTTTATTTAAATTTGTATAAATGTTCCCCAAAAGACCTTTGACGGACAAATTAAAGATTGGATTTTGTTTTGAATTTGAAACAAACACTCAGAAAGAGCAATTTCTAGTTGATTAAATACAATGTAAACCCAAATAAGTTGGCAAAACTCAAATAATTTGAGGTAATCAGTAACATCAAAGTATTTAAGTTAAGAAATGTCATCTTTAAGTAAAAACCAAAGTGCTTTACATATTGCCTCACATTCACCCATTAACACACACACATTCATACACCGACGGCGCCATTACGCTCATCGGGAGAAGCTGGGGTTAGGTGTCTTGCTCATAGACACCTCGACACTTGGTCAAGTGGAACCGGGGATTGAACCGCCAACCTTGCGGTTTGTTGTCGACCTGAACCACTGAGCCACTGCCGCCCCTAGAAATGCATCAGCATTTCATATTAGCATTTCACTTGCTGAATGAGTACAGAAACTTAAAACATCCACTCGTCACCAACCATGATGGTAATCCCCAAACAAACCCAACACATATGACATCAAAAAACATAATATGACACTTATTTCTATCATTTAATCTCCCTTTTGAGTGGCATGGCAAAGCATGCTGGGAAATAGAAATCCAAGCCCAGTTTAAATGAAAAGAAACAAGTTGGTGACTCAAAACAATGAAACAATTCAACTTAAAATGTGTCCGTTTTGTGAACTAAAAAGAAGAATAAAGTTTAACTACTCATAAAAGTTAATTTAATAGAACATATTTGTACTTGTTGGCCCTCAATTAATTATTTTGAGCGTTAGGGTTTTCATATATGAAGCTTAAAAAATTATTAGAGGAGAAACTTAACCTTAAACTTACATTTCAATTTGTGAGTTCAGTTGAACTACTAAAATTACTAAAACTAAACCTGAAATAAATTTAAAATAAACCTCAAAGAAATATATTAAAACAAATAAAAAAATTACAAAACCACAATTCCTAAAACTTAAAATATAAAAATAAAAGGTAATTCAAAAGATTACAAAATACTATGCTAGAATATACTATAAATACTCACTGTAAAATCCAATTAGTACAGCTTACTTGAAAAAAGCATGCAAACCGATTGCACTTAAAAAACTGAGTAAAGTGAAATAGGAATAATATGTACTACTAACAAGTGCATATCTAGTAGTGTACACTTACAAGAGAGTTCATATAACTTAAAATAATTTGTATACTATACTTGATATTTTACTTTTACTCTTTTACTTTACTTTTACTTTACTTTTAGATGTACTCATTTATGATAGTTGTGTACTAAAACAGCACTGAAAGCCCATGATCTCAAGAGATTCACCTTTTTTAAAGTAACAAAAATGCCTAAAATGCACCCAAAGTTCTTCTATCTGTTATATATCTAGCATTAATATATCAAGTTTAGTATGGTTGACATAAATAATCAGCATGCTGTGTGTTTAATACATGTTAGCTCTCATAAATGTCAAAAACATGCTCCTTAAAATCAATTGCAGGGAGCAAAATAAAGAAGTTCTGACACTAATGAGAACCCTGTCATTAATATCAACCACAGGACGCATTTCCATTGTCTCATGTACAATACCTAAATATTTCCTCCTGCTTTTCTTTCCTCATTCTCGCCACTTTTTCTTTATGGCTGGCGAGCTGCTTTCTTTTCTCCTCCTCTTCCTCCTGCCTCCGAGCCTCTTCTGCTTTCATCAGCTCTCTGTTGGTCAAATGGTCCTGATGGAAGACAGAAGAAGGCATTTCAAAACCGCATCTGATTCAATCTGCTTTTACAGTGTGAATATTGTCCAACAAGCGCCTTACACGAAAAGCATTCATTGTGCTTCTCTTCTCCTCCTGAATCTTGCGCTCTTTCATGGACTGTTCCCACAGCTGAAGATCCCGGAGTCGCTCAATTTCTTCAGCCTCCCTTTTGATCTCCTGCCTCTCCTGCTCTTTCTTCATTTCTTGATCCTTCAACCTAATAAAGCGGAAAACCTTGTTGAATCAATGTTGAATCAATCAACATAGAATTAAGGCAGTTCTGAAGGCGAAAGGGGGTCAAACACAGTATTGGTGTTCCTAATAATCCTTTAGGTGAGTGTATATCTTAATAGGAATGTTCTCAAATCAAATTTTTGTTAGCTGTGTTTTGTATTGAAGCACGAATGCACTTTAATTTCTCCTTACTGTAGTTTCAAGCTTTCAGAAATGGCCAGTTGGTCTTGTTTCCTCTGCATTGCTTTCTCCTGCTCCAGCTGGACAGCTTGTTCTTCTCTGCAAGCCATTTTGGCCAAGATGTCTCTGTCTATGTCTTTGCTGGCATTCTGCTTCATGCGTTTTAGCTCGATCTGAGCCTCCCTTTCCTTCAGAACCTCCGCCAGCATCAGAGCGCTCTATAAAACAAGAGGATATATAGATGGATTCAACTAACATTTTACCACAGAAAAAGATTTGTGATCTAAAAACGCAAGACACAAACATGGAAGCCTTTCACTCTGTCCTTCTGGTAGTACTGCTGGGTTTTTGCTTTCTCAATGGCCTCCTTTCGCATCTGGGCCTGGTATTTTGCTTCTTCTATGTCAAGTCGTTTCTTCTCCTCTTCTTCGATCGCCTCTCGGATTTTTTTCGCCTGTAGCTTTTTTTGCCGTTGTCCCTGTAAGGACAAAATTACAAAATACATCATATTAAGTCTCATATTAACCCTCACAGACACAGGTATTGTTTTATTTTTATTTTTTTTATGAAGAAAACTAAAATATCACATAAGATGACAAAAATTACAATTTAACATTGTACCAAATTGTAACAAACTTAATATTATAATAGGGGCACAGACACAAAAAGTAAAATTTTAAAAGTAGACAGAGAAAAGTATAAATAAGGGTAAAAATATTTGTATTGTGTATGTTCTTTTTTTTTTTTTTTTGGTTTAGTTTGTTTTCTGTTCCTTGTCATTTGACCTAGTTTCCCAGTGTGTTTGTTTGATTAATCATTCCTTTCACATGTTGTACAATTAATTAGCTCTTTTGTTTGCTCTGTGTTAAGCCCGTTCCCTGTCCAGTATTGTTTGTATAGTGTAATGGTTATTCTATTTCTCCTGCATGTTCCCATTGGTCATTAAAGTACTATTTGTTTATCTCTGACTTATGTGTGTGGTAAGTAACTACATGTGACAACTGTAAAGTAAGTTCACCATTAGTTAAGTCAGGAACTATTCAATGAAAAATAATTCTATAACATGTATTGATCTTAGTTAATGTTCGCTTTATTAATACATTTTTTTAATCAAAAGTTGTCAGTTTGTTCATATTTCATAGACCTGAGCTTACATGAACTAACAATAAACAGCTGTATTTTTTAATAATTAACATTAATAAGGATTTAAGATATCTGTAACAAATTAATTTCAAATTAATTTTACTTAACTAATGACTAATATTGTAAAGTGTAACCTGAAAACATTCTAAACACAAACGGCATAGAAAATAAACAGGAGTATTAACAAAATATTCAAATACATTATACTAGCTAGGATACATACATGTACTAGCTAAAAAATCTAACTTTTTATTCTTATTTTTTTTAAGAAATATTCTTAGTTTTTTAATATAGACCTATAAAAAGGCCTATTTTCCTCCTTAAAACTGTATAGGTTATTAAAAAACATAATGTTTTTAGGGTACGTTTTGTGGGTTTTCAAGAAAGTATCATTGCTTAGTGAGTCTTTTTTTATATCAAGTATATATAAAGCTTCACAAATATAAATAAAAAAATAATAATAAAAAATTTAAAAAAAAAATAAAAACAAATAAAAGACACAGAGGAAACCTTATGCACCAGTGGTATTGAAAATATTATCATAATATTTCAAGAATCTGTCACTTTTCTTGTTTTTAATCAATCTTAGAGACTTCAGAAATGTATCAATTTCGATTAAGAAATGTGGAAAAGTAGGTTGCGATTTAGATAATTTTTGCTTGTAAATAAAATTTTTCCCAAACAAAATAAAAAAATTAACAATGTAACTAATTGAAGTACTAGCTTTATCTTCTTTATAGTAACAAATTATATATTTTAATTGAAAGGATTTGGAAGAATCAAGTGCTTGCCAATGTGAAGATATAACCTATTCCAGAAGTTTGCTCAGTGAGTCTAATAAGTACGATGGCCCGCACATGACATGCAAGAAAATTATGTAATTCTAATTGTGTGCACTATTTACTAATTCGTTCGCTCGATTTAGCTTACTGTTTTCGCCTACTGTCATGTGCGGGGTAGCGAGTTACAAATGCAGTAATTCCAGTGCGATGCTCACTCACAGCTATGGTGTTGGACCAGTGTTTGACGAGCTCTTTAGAGCGCATGTGCAGCGCCTCCCGCTGTTCAGCTGCTGCTATGACACTTCTGTTGTGGTGATTCACACCGTTCACACTGTCCTGCAGCCGCTGCCATTCAGTTTTGGACAAAACTACCACTTGACGAAGGTCTGCTTCGGTTCTCTCCATCTCCGAACTCACAACTGTATGCATTCGACAACACATTTCCAAGTTATTATAAAAGCTCTAATTATTATACATCATTGTCAGGTATTTTGTTGGGCAGTTTTGTTTTATTCTCACCTTGTTTACTCGAGCCTTTCCTCCGACCGTACTGGACGACACCTGTTCTTACTAAGGCTGTCGACATGTTAACTCCTCACAATCTTTGATCCCTTCATACATTGACGAACTTGGCTAACGTTGATAGCATGCTCGGACTCTCTACACTGTGTTGCTCGGCAACCACATAAACTTTTGTCACACGGTTACGAAGCAACCCTGCATGTGAAGTAGGTGACGTCATGCGAATCCTTAAAGAGCCAGCAAACCGTTTGCCTTGAAATTCTTTATTGAATGAAATGAAATTATATTTATTTTAAATCCTTAATATAGAACCTTTAATAATACAGATAGTCTCGTAAGATTTTCTTCTTGGTATGGTATATTTTAAGACAAAATGGAAAAAACAGGAAAAAGGCAAATTCTTAGCTATATCATATGATTTTACAACAGAGTTATATTATTTTAACTGACTTTTTTTCTTTCAAAATAGTGTTGATTAAATGTTACTGAACATATATGTAGTATTGTAGTGTTGTCACAACTGAAACTTGCATTACAGTGAAACACTTCTGAAACACACTGTCATCCAGTGTTTTTTTCCTTTTCCTTTTAACACATTTTACATTTTTATGAAATCTCAATAAAAACTCATTCACTATAAAAACTCATTCACTTTATTATGATGTTATAACTTTACTAGATTATTACTAACAGATAAGTCAAGACAAAATGGCAGCGGAATAAATTTCTGTCATGTGGTCTCCAAATTGGTCAGATGGTTGAGCTTGTGTGAAGAATTAGTCCAACTGACCTGTAATAGCCTTCTTTTCATCATATATTCACTTTAACCTCAAATGAATAGATCATTGATATAGGCCTAATAAATTTTGGAGATCCAAAACTGCAGAAATGAAGAATAAATAAATGTATAATAGGAAATATATAAATAAAAGTGGACATAAATAAATTAATAATGGTGGGGAAAATGAATACATTTTTGTGAGAATAAATGTAATAATGGGAAAATTCATAAAGACATATATAGGCCTAAATGTGGAAATAGGTAAATACATGTTTGAACAGTAGGTAAACAAATAAATAAATATATGTGAGTATAAATAATTGTAATAATAGGAAAATCCATAAAGAAATATATGAAAGTGGAAATAAATAGATAAATACATGTGGAAAAAATAAATAAACGAATAAACAAATATTTTTATTTATTTATTTATTTATTTATTTGATATGAACATAACAGCATTGGACAAACCAGATGCATTGTTTTTTAGTGTTATAGCAAAACTGCTAATTTACAACACTTGTCCATGGAAGGACAAGTGTTGGAAGGACAAATAAATAAATTGATGTGAAAATAAATAATATAATAAATAATAAATGTAATAATAGGAAAATACGTAAAGAAGACATAAAAAAGTAGAAATAAGTATGTGACAATACATAAAGAAATGTAGCCTAATAATATGGAAAATACATAATGAAATAAATAAAAGTGGAAATAAATTAATAAGTAAATGTGGGGGGAAAACAACATAATTTGACATATTAAAAATATATGTGGCATGGCAAGAATAAAATAAATGTATAAATTAATAAGGAAATGAATACACGAAAAAAACAGTAAATATAAATACAGAAAATAATAAATAAAAGGAAATAGTAACACGCAAATTAATTTAATTGAAAGTCATTTCTTTCTTTCTTTCTTTCTTTCTTTCTTTCTTTCTTTCTTTCTTTCTTTCTTTCTTTCTTTCTTTCTTTCTTTCTTTCTTTCTTTCTTTCTTTCTTTCTTTCTTTTTTATTTATGGTTAATTTCTGCAGAATTTTCTTTTGGGCCACACAGATTTGTGCAAAACGACTGCGATATTTTATAATGCGATAAAAGAAAATGCAGTGGCAGGAGGATCTCCAGGAGGCGCGTGAATAAGGGCGGAGTTTATAAGATCTTCATTCAGAACATCAGTTCGCACATCATCGCACGAGATCAGGCAGTCATTTCAGTCGAGTCAGTGAATCAACAGCCATGGCTCCGGTATTAGTCAAGCGCGTTTTAATCAGTGAAAGTGTCGATCCATGCTGCAAAACTATTCTGCAAGAGAATGGCATCGAAGTGACGGAGAAGCAACAGATGACTAAAGAAGAGTTGATAGCAGAGATTCAGGTTAGTGATTCTGATTCTGAAGTTGTGCAGCAACTTTACCGGAATATCAAGTGGCTTGTTTTGAATCGCTGCCAAGTTAATGGCGTCTTCCAATACAGCAGCAGTACAAATGAAATATTAGCATCAATAGCATGTGAATGCGTGGCTGTTGGATGTGCTAAAGTGTGTGTGACTGCCCCCCTCCTCATCCTCTACAAGAGTCTGATGCAACAGCAGCCTGTATCTACACCATACATCAAACAATCAATTATGATCCTTTCCCAGTGCAGTTCCTTAATGCAAGTGTGTTTTGCTCTGTGCATGTGTTGCATTTGTTGTGTTTTAATTTTATAAGGTATTAGCATTCGCAGTTTATCATTTTCATTATCACCAATGGTGTGTCATTGTAGCACGCAAGGTATTTATTTACAGATTAAGTCTAAAAAAATCTTTATGATGTCAATATACTGTAATATAAAAATAACAATAAATAAAAGTGGGACAAATTGCATGTTGACTTGCATGTCGTTCATATAAAGGTTTGGTTTGAAATTATAAACCTTGTTTTACATGCCAATTTTGTTTACATGACTTACAATCTTTTCCCCCAAGAATTATGATGGTTTAGTTGTCCGATCAGCAACTAAAGTTACTGCTGATGTCATCAATGCTGGCACTAACTTGAAGATCATTGGCCGGGCCGGAACTGGAGTCGACAACGTGGATGTGGATGCAGCTACCAAGAGAGGAATCATTGTCATGAAGTAATGAAGCATGTTGAGTCTTGCTCTGACCTCTATTCTCTGTGCTTTCATTGCTAAAGCAGGTTGCTCTAGTTGTGCACTCCTCTTTATTCAGTATTCTGGAATAGTCTGCACCAAAAATAAAATCATAATCATTTATTGACTCTAATGTTATTTTATCTCTGTATAATATATGATTTTTCTCGTCAGACATGCATCTTGAGGTGCTAAAAAGAATGGCTAAGAATTCCTTTCCTAAAAGTTTTTTTTTAATTTATTTTATTAGTGAAGAAGATAATAGCAGAAAGATATAATTTTTTTTATTTGTATATTTTTAGCACTCCGAGTGGAAACACAATCAGTGCTGCTGAGCTCACCTGTGCTCTTTTGATGAGCTTGTCAAGGTAAACTGGCAAAATTTGTTCTTTAATAAAGAACTTTTTAAAGGGTTTTGAATAAGTTTCATAAGTTAAGGGTTCATAACATGTTTTGAGATAAATAGTTAAGTGTGTGAATGAAATTATTGTAACATTCACTGTTAATGATTCACATACACAAGTCACTGATGTCTGATGGTGGGGCTAAATTGGGGAGCAAACAAATTAATAAATTAATTTTTTGCTGCTTTGACTGTAGAATAAGTGGACCTCAGAGAGAGAAAAAAATGTAAACGTGATATTATCCCTTTAAGTTTGTTAAATTGAGCTTTCAAATGTCAAATTTAAGTTATGTTCTGTTTCTATTAGTAATATATTTATAATTGTTTTATGCATCTCTCAGACATATTCCCCAGGCTGTCATGTCAATGAAGGATGGAAAATGGGATCGTAAAAAGGTATGTCCTGTGTTTGGGTGGCTATTTAGCCTGGGTTTCCCCATGCTGCGATTTTATTCACGCTGCTAGGCAGTCTAGATATACCATGGACCAAATTTTCAAAGTCACTCAGATCTTATTCCTGTCCATTTCTCCAACACATTGATTACGAGAACTGATTGTTTGCTTACCATCTAATCTACCCTATCTGTCCTTGTTTGGAGATAATGATGTTCCCTTAACCTGTGACTGGTTATACTGTTTCAGCTCATCAGTTTATAAAGTACACACCACAGAAATAGTATGCCAGTATGCCGTTCCATAGCCATGCTTTCCTTTCTGTGTTAACTCAGTCATCACTAATCAAATGTGATCACTGAATGTGTTGTTGTGGTAGAATGGCTGAGAGTTTTGCTAATGATTTTGCAGTTCATGGGTGCAGAGCTGTACGGAAAAGTTCTTGGGATTGTTGGGCTTGGAAGAATCGGCAAAGAGGTGGCGGCGAGAATGCAGTCCTTTGGTATGAAGGTAAGATCTTTGTGACCTAAAAATGGACTTGACTTAAGTGCACTTGGACTTGATATTGATTTTTTTATCAAATATTTGTATTGGTTTACAAAGATTGAACTTTTTGCATCCCTAATAGACCATTGGGTACGACCCCATCACACCTCCGGAGGTTTCTGCGGGCTGGGGTGTGGAGCAGATGTCTCTGGAGCAACTGTGGCCACAGTGTGATTATATCACTGTCCACACTCCACTCATGCCCTCCACCACAGGTACACACAACCAAAACTGGACATGTGTTGTCTTTGCCAGTTTGCTCAGGCTGCACAATTTGGTTAAATTAAATTGCGATTTATTCTGGCCAATATTTCAATGCATCTCATCTCATAGTTCCAATGCTTGGATGCCCAGACTAAAGTCCTGAGAAGCCTGCGTCTAATATAATATAATCTAAAACCTGCACTAATATAATATAATGTAATTCTTTTTTGTTGAATATTTGAAATTCTATAGATATGTAGATAACATTCCCATTTCAATAAAAAAACATCTATCTGTCTTTTCATCCATCGAATCGATCACACCCATTTATCCAATCGATCTATCACATCCATCCATCCAATCGATCACATCCATCCATCCAATCGATCACACCCATTTATCTAATCGATCTATCACATCCATCCATCCAATCGATCACACCCATTTATCTAATCGATCTATCACATCCATCCATCCAATCGATCACAGCCATCCAATCGATCACAGCCATCCAATCGATCACATCCATCCAGCCATCCAATCAATCACATCCATCTATTCAGCCATCCAGTCGATCCCATCCATCCCATCCAATCGATCACATCCATTCATCCCATCCAATCGATCACATCCATTCATCCATCCAATGGATCACATTCATCCCATTCAATGGATCACATCCATCCATCCATCCATCCAATCGATCAGATACATCCATAAATAAATCCATCCACCCAAGCGATCAGATACATCAATTAATAAATCCATTGAATCGATCAATTACAATCGATCACATCCATTCGATCACACCAATCGATCACATCCAGAATTGTAAAAATCAAACCATTGTAAAATCAAACCATTGATGTCCTACACAGGTCTCCTCAATGACGCCTCATTTGCTAAGTGTAAGAAGGGTGTGAAGGTGGTGAACTGTGCTCGTGGTGGCATCATCGATGAAGACGCCCTCCTCCGGGCTGTGGAGTCGGGGCAGTGTGGAGGAGCGGGACTGGATGTGTTTGTGGAGGTCAGAGCTTGTCTACCACCCAGACTGAGAACTGTTTTAGCTTTTAGCTGCATAAATATTCAAAATATTACTAATCATTTTGCTGTTATCTCTGGGGGTTCAGGAGCCTCCAAAGAACCGGGCGCTGGTGAACCACCCCAATGTAATCAGCTGTCCTCATCTGGGAGCCAGCACTAAAGAAGCACAGGCTCGATGTGGGAAGGATATCGCCCTGCAGATTGTGGACATGGTTACTGGCAAAGCATTAGTAGGAGCTGTGAGTTACGTTCAGTTTTACAGTGTCGCAAACGAACTTTATGATGGACGAGGCAATATTTGTTTAAAGCCAGCATGAAAAGAAAATTGATATAGATTATTTTGTAAGTGCATGTTACTGATCTTATTGTAAACTATTCATCCATACATATTTTTTTTTAAAAAAAAATACTAAGCTTGTAATTTTAAATAAATTTCAATGTTATTCAGAGCTGCCTCCATCCAATCAACAACCGGCGGACAGAAATAGTCCCCGCCCTTCATTCTTTTGTGTTTCGATCATTTATTTTCACTTGGATGTATATCTCTATTCAGTTGAACAGATCTGCACTACGTCTCTTAATGGTTTTATTCTCCTCAGGTCAATGCTCAAGTGTTGGTCAGTAGTTTCTCTCCTGACTCTCATCAGTGGATTCGGCTGGGAGAGTCCATGGGCCGAGTGTTGAAGGCCTGCAGCACTTCTAAAAAACCCTACAGTCACGTCCATGTCACATCACTTGGTAAGTCAATTATTAGGGAATAATTCTGCCAAATATCTTGGCAACTTTTGTTATTAACTCACTCACTAGCTGAATGAGCTCTTAAATAAATAGCAAGAAATACTGTTAAATTCTTTTAATAACCATTTAATTTACAACAGTGGAAGGATGCCATCTTGTGGCAATATCACGCATTTGTATCCATTTTACACACAGTATACATACAGTGTGTATATATATATATATATATACATATAGAATGTAAAATATGCAAAATATGTGTTTGTTTGTCTATTTTTTGCTGTTCAGGGGAGTCCTTGAAGAAGTCCACTGAGTTTTTGAGCTCCGCAGCTGTAGTTGGTTTGCTCACTGAAGGCCCTCAGAAAGGCCCCAACTTGGTGAATGCACTGCCTCTAGCTGCAGAGACGGGAATCACCGTAAGACAGCTTTACAAAACCATTTTGAACTATGTGTTTTAGGTTAAAGCACGCGTTACGTTAAATCTGCCCGTGTCTCAAACCCCCAGATGAAGACGGATCATGACGACTCGAATGAGCGTGAGGCGTGTGTGGTGGAGGTCTCTGTGAACGGCAGCAGCTGTAAGGCTATTGGCTCGGTGCAAGCTGGGGTTCCTGTGCTGTTGGAGCTGAATGGAAGTGTGTTTCGACAGCCTGTGCCTCTCGGCGGACACTTGCTGTTCTTCAAGGCCCCCACCTCCACTGACCTCCTGCCCTCCATAACCGGTAAAGGATGACTCACGTTCTGCGTGAATCAGGGGGGTAATTTATTTCCACTTACAAAAGAGGAAAGCATTTTCATCATTTATTAAAGGTGCTCTGTGTATTTTTGGCGGCCTCTATCAGTGATGTTTCAGATTGCAACCAATATGAACATTTTTGCATGTGCTCGTGCACAAGAGCGATCACTCATGGTACACTTTCAACACACTGGAGAAAGCATCACACAACATGCTGGAAACTCATGTAAACTCCCACTGCAACGTTACAATAATAGGCTACTTACAGTATATAGCGGCTCACGTATTTCAGAGAAGAACGAAAAAGGACTTCGCCGTGAGTGTAATAGGACCTTGGGTTTACTGATGCCTTCTTATCTTCCTCAGGGGTTTTGGCTGCTGCAGGTGTGGAGCTGGAGTCTTTCAGTGCCTCTACTGCCAGCAGTGGTGTCCAGTGGTACTGCATGGGGATTTCTTCACTGCTGGGGGACATTGGTGCCTTGAAGTCCTTAGTGAAAGAGGCTGCACAACTCACTGTTTAAATATCTGTCACTGAACCACTTAACATTCCAGCGTCTGAAGCTTGACTGAGTTTCATTACTTGCTGTTACTCACATTGACGATAACACTACATTTCCTTAAGCAACAGTGTAAAAAAAAAGTCCGATTTTTACTTTTGTTGTTGTTGTTAGTTCACTAAACCTTGTTTCTATTCCAGATATGTGAATGTTTGATTAAAACAATAACCATTAGTGCTTTGCAGTCGATTGCCTCTTTTTTCATACTCTTGGTTATTTTTGTCTCTAAAGTGTAAAAATTAAGTTGAATGACACCAGTTTGTACTACAAAAATATATATTTACTAAACCCTGCACTTATTTTACCCTTTTTTCCTGTTTCGTTCATCATCAGGATGGAGTTTTTGGGACTAATTTTAGGATTTATTATATTATTGTTTCAGGAACCAAACATTGTTAGCGGTTAGCAAAAATTGGGATTAAAGGGATATAGTTCACCCCAAAATGAAAAAAAGTTGGCATTTACTCGCTCTCAAGTTTTTCTAAACCTGTATGAGTTTCTTTCTTCTGCAAAATACACAAGATAGTCAAACAGTTTCTGGTCCCTATAGTATGAAAAACATGGTTTTGGTTACATTCTTCAAAATATATTTTTGTGTGTTTGTGTGTGTTCAACAGAACAAACTCATACAGGTTTAGATCAACTTGAGGGTGAGTAAACGTTGACAGAATTTTCATTTTTGTGTGAACTGTCCCTGATGTGTTATATCTTGAGATTCAATTCACATTTCAATTATACATGTTAATTTAATTTGAATATATATTGAGATTGCAGAACGCATTAAATTAAAATGATTCAATCATTAGGACTTAATAATAACATGAAGGAATATCTAACTAAAACCTCTGAGAACTTTACTATCAAGCAGGCGCTTGCTTCATCGACTTGACCCTCAACACTGTTTCCATGGTAACTGTGAGTTATTTCTGTCCTTTTAATGTACCCTGTGGACTTAATGGTAGCTACACACCAATAACTCACCGTCGTTAAGCTATAAACAAAACGTTTTTGAGTTAAGAAAGCGGTGAAGCGCTCGGAATGGATTAATTCTTGGTGTTCGGCCGCCCTTGGTACTAGTTTCCCTCAAGCGTTATTATGCAACGGCTTTAATCCCTATTAGGATTATACACTCGGTACTGCCATGACAACTGAAACGTGAAAGCTAGTACAATGTCTCAGTTGATTGAAGAATCGATCATATGGTGGCACTTTGAACATGTCTTTGTAAAGATGGGATGCTTGTGAACATACTGGTGTCGTCACATGGCCGAAGGACGGCTGTGTTGAATCAGTAGTGGCGGGTGACAGCAGAGAGTCTCCAGCTATTACACAGAGACCAAAATAGGAGCTCGACATTCTCTAGTGGCTGAGGCTAAATACAGGGGCCACATGTCTGATCTGTCCGAGCACAAGTTGCACTGTTGGAGATAAAACTTCTCCAGCGACGAAAGGACGAGCTGTGTCAGTCAATCAGTCATTACGGGTCAGGTAAGCTGTTTTTTACATAGGGGCTAGTTGTCACAAGCTCAGGTTGTGATAAGGAGTAAAATTGCATTAAGGCTTGTTTTCATTAGCAGTGATTTATAGGTTGCATGCAAAAACCTAGTTCAAAGGTTCACAGGGTTTTTTATACTTTATCAATTTTATATTTCATATGTTAGAATATTAAGATTTTTCATGATTGTTTTTTCGTAATTGTTTTACTGTTTGCATTGTGCCAAAAAAAGCCAATAATGTTTAATGCCAGGTCTGACAATTTACCCCACATGGTGTGACAAGTAAGGTCAACATGTGTGACAATATACAACCACATTTTGATAATAAAGACTTAACAGTTCATACAGAATAACATTCAGAAATAAAACTGAGAAATATTCACTGGAATATTTAATGTGACAACTAGCCCCAGTGTAACTGCATCAATGTCTGTCCTTATTTATTACAATTTTACTTTTAACATATTCACATACATATTTATATATTACATATTTTAAATCTTTGCTTAACCTTACTAAATTTTGCACGCACAAACAAAAAATGTATATAACACTTTTAGCATTTACTCTCCATTTCGAGTGCCATCAAAGCATGCTGGAAAATAGAAACCCCAGTCCAGTTTTAGTTATATTTAAGTTTGTCTAAATTAAAACAAACAAGTTCATAAAACTCAAAACACTAAAACAATTCAGATGACTTAAAATGTGTCAGCTTTGTGAACTCAAAAGAAAAAAGTTCTAAATACTCATAAAAGTTTAAACGAATTTGTTTAATTTAAGTTTATCCTACTCAAACCAATTGATTATTTTGAGCATACAGTGTTGAAAATCGTCTCTTTTTCAGTTGCAATGTCAAGAAAGGTTGAAAGCGGCTACTCGTATGAGTTCTGCGACGCTTCACATTCATCAGAAGTGCTAGAAGCTCTTCACGAGTTCCACAGCAGCGGCCTGTTCACGGACATCACCCTGCAGTCTTCATCCGGACAGCTTTTCCACTGCCACAAGGCTGTCCTATCAGCCCGCAGCTCCTATTTCAAGGTAATGTTCACCTTAGACATGAGAGAACGTGTGAATGACACCATCAACCTGCCTTGCATAGACGGGGAGATTCTGGGTGCTTTAGTGACATACATCTACACTTCAAAGATCAGTATTACTCAGAGCAACGTTCAAAGTCTTCTGGAGGCCGCAGACCTGTTGCAGCTCAGCTCGCTCAAGAAAGCCTGCGAGAACTTCTTGATTCGTCTGCTGGACGTCGACAACTGTCTCGGGATGCACTCGTTCGCCGAGCTTCACGTGTGCTCTTCACTGGAGCGTGCGGCTTTCAGGATCATACTGAGCCGCTTTGAGGAACTCACACTTCAGGAGGAGTTCCTAGAGGTGGATTTCCAAAAGATCGTGGGGATTTTAGCAACTGAAAACCTTAATGTGTGGAAAGAGGCGACGTTATTGGATGCTGTGGTGAAATGGGTCGCCCATGACGCAGCTACAAGAATAGACCACCTGAAAGAGCTTCTTAACTGCATCCATCTCGACGTGAATGACGTGTACCTCAAAACTGCGTTGGATCTACGCAAACAATGCTTTGAAAGCAAATTGCGATCTCTAATTCTCACCTCCTTGAAGCCAAGCAAAGGTTTCTCGCACTGCTGCAAAAAACTAACATGCAGTTTGTATGTTATCGGTGGATATTACTGGCATCCGTTGTGTGAAGTCCACATGTGGGACCCTGCTTCCAACACGTGGGTTCAGGGCAAAGACATGCCTGACTTTGCAAGAGAGAGTTACAGTGTGGTACTTCAAGGCCCTGATATCTACGTGACCGGAGGATACAGGACAGAGACTGTTGATGCTTTAGACAGCGTGTGGATTTATAACACAGACTCGGACGAATGGACAGAAGGATGTCCGATGATCACAGCCAGATATTACCACTGCTCCGTGGCTTTACGGGGGGGCATATATGTCATAGGCGGATATACGGCAGGGGCTCCTACACGAGAAACTGAATTCTATGACCCCTTGAAGAAGACATGGTTCCCCGTGGCTGATATGATACAAGGTATGAGAAATTCAAGTTGTCCCAAATGACTCACCACATACCACTACTATATACAACTCAACTGTGTAGTGTATTAATTTAATAAGGTTATTTTGATATCAAACATCAGTATTTCACTACGATTTCAGCTAATAAAAGACAGTTAAAAACACTTTAAACCCATAGCTGCCACCCCCTATTTGAGAATGGGGGTTAAAATGCACTATTGAAACTGTAATTGAAAACTGAAATTGTAATTCAAGAATGCTTTGGAATATATACTCAAGTTTGTTTTAAAGAAAACACTCAGCAGACTATTGCTTTAGTAAAAAATCTTCAAAAAAAATAAACAGTTATGGAAGTTTAAATTCACAGTAAATCAAAAATACTGTACTATATAATTTTTTATTTTATATAAAATATATATTTTACAAAATAGTTTTTACTATAAACTCAAAGCCATAAATCTAACTAAGTTATGTTCCAAATTTGAAGGTGATATCACAAAAATTGAAGTTCCCACTAGATTTTGTTTAGGCGTAGTACCAAAAATAGCCACCGGGTGCCATTGAATTCCATTGAATTTAGTTGTATACATTCTGCCGTAATAAATTAATAAATTTCAGTTCAAATATTAATTCTGTCACAACATTTGGAACCTTGAGACACATACGCCTACCTTTCCGACAAAATGTGTTTTGCCAAGATTAGAAAAGGTTTTGAACATAAATTATGAAATATAATGATGACCAAAAGGGAGGAGCCATCATAAAATAGAGTACCGTTTTCATGGTAACGCAATGTTCAATTATAAAACGTTTTTCACAAGATGAATTCTGAGTTTGTAAGCTTTCAAATGATGCCTAATTTATGATAATTACTAAAATATGTTACATAATAAAAAGGCGATACAAAAATAATATTATATTTTAGAGTAATATATATATATATATGTATATATTATCATTGTTAGAGGATAATATTATAATTTTTATCGAAAAATACTAGATTATATGTTTTAGTATGAACTTTTTGCATGAAAATCCAAAGTTTTAATTATTAAACTTTTTATGTGTCAAATGTTTGTGACAGAGGTCAGAACTCCTGTTATGGTGCAGATTTTTTCGAGGCGCTCTATTGTCAAAAAAAATCATCGGTTACTCTTCTTATATAATTTGTTGCAAAAAAACAGCAGTCAAATATCTATTTAGCAGTCTTAGACCTTTCCAACGATATATAGTTTGTCATGATTAGATTAGGATTTAAAAGTAAAATAGTGAAGTATATTTAGGTTGCCCGTATACGGGTAGGTGACAGTTAAGGTGGAAAATGTATTGTCTTGTAGTACCAAAGACTTAAAATGCCTTTTAAAAATTATTTTGTTTGTTTTTACTTTAAAGGTGTGGGAAATGCAACCTCTTGCGTGGTGAATGAAAGAATCTATGTAACTGGAGGCCATTACGGGTACAGAGGAACCTGCACTTATGAGAAGATTCAGACTTACCGGCCAGATATTAACGAGTGGAGCGTCACAACAATATGTCCACATCCTGGTGAGCCACTTACGTTTCCCATCAGATGAGCCAAAATGTATTCTCCACCACGCATCCTAACAGAAATGAGTCCATCTGTTTTCACACATAATGCCCATATTTAACCTTCTTCACCATCCCTTATCATTTGAAAAACTCATCCAAACTCTTTACTTTCAGAGTACGGTCTTTGCTCAGTCTCCTTGAACAATAAGCTTTATCTGGTCGGCGGTCAGACCACCATCACAGATTGCTACGACCCCGAGCAAGATGAATGGAGACAGATGTGTGCGATGAAGGAGAGAAGGATGGAGTGTGGATCGGCCGTTATGAATGGGTGCATCTATGTAGCAGGAGGCTATTCGTACTCTAAGGGGACGTATCTGCAGAGTATAGAAAGGTACGACCCTGAGATAGACTCCTGGGAGATCGTGGGGAACCTCCCATCGGCCGCACGCTCACACGGCTGCGTTTGTGTGTTTAGCATGTGAAATCACTACACAATCACATCCAGTGGGGTCTAAAAGTCTGAGACCAGACCACATATATTTGTTTAAACCTGTATATGAATAGTGTGTACCAAGGTCTTTTGCAGTCACTCGAGGGTTTTTCTGAACCTGCCTTCTCAGGAATCTGGTTGCAGCCATTGATAGCTTCCTTTTCTGCCCCGTCCAGGTAGTGTAACCACTGTTCCTTTAACTTTTTACTGTGTTTTCAACTGTCTCTCTAGGAACATTTAGTGCCTTCACTATCTTTGTGTATCCGGTTCCTTATTTATGAAGGGTGATGATCTCTTAACTTTTTGGTCCATTCGTTTTACTTATTTTTAAGTTATATTTCTAACATGCAGTTAAACATGACACTCAACAAACTTAGCCAGTTCAGAAATTGAATGTGGTCTTGCTCAAGCACACCTGGTGCAACTAATGAGGCCCATGATAAGTAGCATCAGGTGTGCTTGAGACAACACCATTTTTGCAGATTTGTGCTGTGAGGGCAGGGTGTCTACAGATATAAACAAGTTAAATTTAAGACTATTTAATGCCACTTTGAATTAAATTTAAGACCAAACCTGTGATGGAAATACACATTATATTACAAACGTAATATTTAATGTTTAACCTAAGTAATTGAAGTAATTTAATGTTAACTACTTGTTTATTTAACTAAAATCAATGTTATGTTTTTTTTGTTGTTTTTGTTTTTTGCAATCGTGAGAATATTCAACAAAATAGCTCCCACCATGTTATGTTACTAAACTATATCATGTTATAAATAAAAAAAAAACTCAACATTTTGAATTTTTACCTTGCGTGTGCTAACCATTTGTTTTGATTTCTCACTATAAAAGTATCAACAGCACTACCAGAAATACTTTAAGCTTTAAGAAATATTTTAAGGCCTTTTATTAGGAAAACTTTATTTAAGACATTTTAAGACTTTTTAAGGACCCGCGGCCAAACTGGAGGGAAACCATTCAGGGGGTTGAATAATTTTGAGATGGCGGAAGTCACTAAAAGTTGCATTTTCAGGTGAATTTGGGGAAACGATTTAAAACATTGATTGTGTTGAGCTATTTTTACATTACTGTTGTTTGATTTGTTCATTGCAAACAGCGGTTACAGACAATATACCTGATTTGCAATGGGGTTTGAATCATTTTAATTACAACTGTATATTTACTATTACAGTGAGCATTTGTACAGATGGTCAGATGCACAAAATGTTCTTTGGATAATCTCAAATCATACGAGAGATCGTGATAATTAGGTTGTTGATGTCTGACAAAACCATTTAAGAATGAACTGAAACTCGTGTCAATTTTCAATTTCGATTCATAACTTGAATTGTTTTTTTGAAAATCTCAGACTTTTGGACCCCACTATATAAAATTTTAAACTTGTAAATGATGTCAATATGTTATATTTGTCCAACATGTGAAGTCACTGATAATGTGTGAGAAATGGTTTGTCTGTTATCTGTGCTGGATGATAAAGGGCTGTTTCTAAATCTATACTGACAATAGATTACAGCACTTCCCTTTTTGCACAGTGACTTATAATATTATGCAACTTAAAAAAAAACTGTACCGGTATTTCAAACATGATTTAAATATATTTATTTCTTAATACAATTGTGAATCCAGGATTTTTCTAAAAAAAATATGTGTGTGATGTGTATTTTATTGTTTTTAGTCACTGTGGTGATGATGATGTTCAACTGTGAATGCTGCCAAAAATGTGAAAAGCACAAATGTAAAAGTTTCAACAATAGTGTTTGTTAATCCTACAGTAATGCTGGCATTTCTGTGATACCCACCCAAAAATGATACAGTATGTAAATGTATAAAATTTATTTTGTACAACAATGAAAAAACCTACTAAAATGTTGCAAAGCAACACAAAACCTTTGTGTTGTCCCCCCCCCCCCAAAACCTTTATGTTGGAGTGAACCGAATGAAGTCCACTTGAATATCAACCTACAATAATCAAAAAGATTAAATAAACAGTTTATCATGGTAAAGTCTGAAAAAGTGTGTTGCCAGTGCAATAATTATTTTTTGTGGCAGTGTAAAATGTGCAAATGAAACTGATCTCAACTCAATATTTGGACTTACCGACTTCTTTTTGTGGAACTTATAAGATGCCGGCAGGTCATATCTGAGCTCTGTATACAACAACATCAAAAACATATTATGACAAACTTTATAGCTTATTACAACCTACAGATATTGCACAAACTCCTGCATGCTCTTAGGGTTATGAAACAAATAAATAAAACATACACTACCGATCAAAAGTTTGGAGTTGGTAAGATTTTTTGAAATGTTTTTGAAAGAATCTCTTGCATACCTGCAGTTACTTGATCAAAATACAGTAAAAAACAGTAGTATTGTGAAATATTATAACAATTTAAAAAAATATATAATTTTAAAAAAGTTTTAAAAACTTTTCTATTTGAATATATTTTAAAATTTTATTTAAACCTGTTATGCAAAGCTGAACTTTCAGCATTAGTATTTCAGTCTTCAGTGTCACATGATCCTTTAGAAATCATTCTGAATTGCTGCTCAAGAAACATGTATTATTATTATCATCAATGTTGAAAACACTTGTACAGCTTAATATGTGTGGAAACCATGCTATATATTTGTTTCCAGGATTCTTCTTTTGAAAATTATTTGAAATAAAACAACTTTCGTAAATATGTAAAAGTCTTTTCTGTCTTTTAATTAATTTGAATGAATCCTTGATGAATAGAAGTAATAATTTCTTTCAAATAAAGTCTTTCTGAACCAGTAGTGTGTAGTGTGCTTATAGGTGTACCTGCAATGACTTCCATTTTCACCTTCCAGTCCTTTGCTTTCTTCTGAATGTGCTGCTCAAAATACCAAATCAATTGTAAGTTATTGTTTCTCATGTATAGAGTTTAGTAAGTTTAGACACAATGTGCTAACTTACATCTCGTGTTGAGGTCTTGTGAAGGGAATACACTGCTGTACTTGCCATAGAAATCGCTGTCTGCAGGAACTGCATGTCAATACCTAGGGTTGAAGACATGGATGTATAAGTTAATGTGAAGGATTGCATTGGCAGAGGATAAGCTGACTCTTACCCTGGTTGTGCTTGGTGCCAAACGGTGGGTTCATAATGACCGTGTCAAACTTCTTGGGGTAAGAGGATCCGATTGAGCACACGTCACACTGGACCACATCAATGTTTGACAATTCAAATTCCTCAACATTTCCTTTGAATATATCCAAGGCGTCATCGTCGATGTCAAATCCAACACACAGTCTTGTAAGGAAAGATTCTGGTTATGTTGATTCATATAATTTTAGGCCATGTAGAGAAGGATGGAGTTGGTCTTACCCAGCATCAAGGACTGCAGCTCCTATAGACAGAACTCCACATCCACAGCCCAGGTCTGCAACTAGTTTATTCTGAATGTCATCAAATGTGTTGTGAATGGTGTATAACATGCAGCCTATGGACAAAAGCACAAAGGACAACTGAATCCAGGGCTCAACATTAATGACTGCCTTGAACAAGTGGATTTTTTTTTTTTTTTTTTTTTTTTTTTTGAAGGGGTAAGTAGAAGAGAATTTTACTTGCTGACCGGACAAGTAGAGAGATTAAAACGTCTAGGCCTCTAAAGGAAAAAAATGTAAAAGTAATTGCAAATCTCACAGAATTGAGTTTTTAACACACAATTCTGTCAAAATGAGGTCTTATAATTGTGTGAATTGTCATGAATTGCGAGATTTTATCTCGGAATTGCAAAATATAAATTTGAAATTGTGAGAAAGTAACGTCAGATTTGTGTTATGACCTCGCAAAGTTGTAAATCTGTAATTCTTCGAGAGAAAAAAAAAACGAATTGCAAGATGTTAATGCCACATGAATATGTTGGCTTTAAAGGGTTAGTTCACCCCAAAAATGAAAAATCTGTCAGTAATTATGTGTTGTTCCAACCTCTTCAGACTTTCGTTCATCTTCGGAACACAAATTAGGATATTTTTGATTAAATTTTAATCTGAGAGATGTCTCACTCCTTCATAGGCTGCTAGGTAATTGATAAAATAGTCCGAGTTTATCAAGTGACGAGAAGACTTAACTAATCCAATAATTTATAACAAATACTAGAATATTGCATAAAATTAGAAATTGTAAATTTTGATTTCAAGTTGACTTTAAGACAAACGTATACTGAATTGTGGTATTCAGATATGCGAATGTAGCACACATATGGTCTGCTAGGTGAATAAACATATACATACATACATATAGACATACAGTACACACACACACACACACACACACAATATAAATACAATACTGTATATAAATAAAAAAATTCTCCTGACTCTAGCAGACCACATCCATACATAAATTCATTACAAAAATTCATTACATATATACAATAATAAAAAGTGTCATTGAGTCCAGTCATATGATTGAATCATTAACAAAAAATAGTTAACACTTTACAATAAGGTTCGTTAGTTAACACGTACTAAGAATGAACAATACTTCTTCAGCATTTATTAATCTAAGTTAATATCAATTCAAACATTTACTAATACGTTATTAAAATCAAAGGTTGTATAAGTTAACATTAGTTAATGCACTGTGAACTAACATGAACACACAATGAACAGCTGTATTTATATTAACTAACATTAACAAAGATTAACAAACACTGTAACTAATGCATTGCTCATCGTTAGTTCATGTTAGTTAATGCATTTACTAATGTTTACTAATGAACCTTATTGTAAAGTGTTACCAAAAAATACATAGCCTAATCCTCACCCGCTATATGGGGACTGGTGGGGTACTGCTCCAGTAGTATTTTGGGCTCCTCAAATCCATCCACCTGCTGAAGGCAGCTCTCCAGCTCTTTAAGCTTCATAACTTACATCAGATGATCAGTTAATCCAGCTCATATCAGCCTGTTGGTACATTTAATGCTAATGTTAATCGGATGAGGAACGTTGACTCACTGACTCTCTTAACTGAAGCGCCTAATGATCATGCTGTCGTGACTGATGTGCTTCAATGATCTTTCGATGTCACCTACTGAATGATATAAGTGGATAGTTCATTAAGTGGATCGCATTGATATGAAAACAATAACATGTAGTGCACTTACATGTGTGTTTCTCTTCTTCTTCTGCAAGATTATTTTGCCGGCCGAGCAAATTTGCGCCATCTGCTGGATGATTACTATACAAACTACTGTCGTTTTTATATCACTAGCCGTTGCTCAATACCAAGTTTGAAAAACGGAGACAGACTAAAAAGTGTATATACACTTTTTACACAGTCTCCGTTTTTCAAACTTGGTATTGAGAAACGGCTAGTGATAACAAAACTGAACCAAAATGGAAATATTATTCAAGACACAAATAAAACAACAGAGGATCGTCAATTCTACAGCAACTTATATAAGAAAAAATTTCAGAGGGACAATTGTGATGCCTTTATGAAAAGTGTGAGCGAAAATGTAACAAGACTAACAGAGGAAGACAATTTTTTACTAGAAAGAGATGTAGCGCTAACCTTAACAGAACTCGTTGCGCTCGTTGTCTTTTGACTTCCGGTCTGTATTTCCACAGCGATCTTGCATAGGTATGAATAAACTGCTCGTAAAAAAATTCCCGTTCGACATTTGTTAAGACATCTGCTTTAGAATGCTTATGATAAACATTACAATGTACATGATAACTTTTGTTAACTCTACAATAAGTAAATCCACTTCACCAACTAACAGCGATGCCATAGAAATAAACAGAACCGGAAGTTCAAAGATAATTTTCTAAAGATGACGGTGTAGTTTTTTTTTTTTTTAAGACTTTTTGGTCAGGTCAGATATTAAAAATGTATTATTTAACGCTTACCTCAATTGCATAAAAAATGGTCAAATATATATATATATATATATATATATATATATATATATATATATATATATATATATATATATATATATATATATATATATATATATATATATATATATATATATATTGACATAATATATATATTTATATCAATATTTATATATGATATTGATATATTGGGGTTGAGATAGTGTGGGGGGATTGGGGGTTTGGGGGCAGAGGAGGGGTTATTGGGTAATGACCCCTGGAATTCATATAGCATATAATCACTTAGGCCTATATTAATTTATAGAATAGCAAAGTCTAATCAATGACTGTACCACATATCACAGACCATATGACCATATGATCACATCATGATCATTTTGCCAACAATGAACCATGGATTTATTTAGTTTATTTATTTTTTTTTTTTGGTTGAATTAATCACGCGATCTGCATGGCTATCTGTTTTCTCCTAAATAAAAGCTCAAGGGTTTATTTCTTAGTGTAGAAATAGGACAAAAGTATTTTAATTTCCCTATATTATAGTGTAATGTTGATTAAATATGCTTTTTAAATATTAATTTTCATTTATATAGTAGCCTGGATTTTACGTCATAGGAATAATTATATAAATCATTATTATAATAATTGTTTGGCATCCTAAAACACCATTGATAATGTAATGTAGTAGACTGAGACTCTCAGTCTCTAAAAAGATGTTTGAGCCCTCTTTATTGTCCTAGTACAAATCAATGCTTTATCTTTGTTTAACGAACAGTTCATGGGTTGAAGCTCTTATTTTTGATCTATCAAAGAGCACGAGACTGATGCATTTAACCTTAACTTACTGATTAACTTGATCTTTAAAAAAGTAATGCCCTGTGCCTTTTAAAGCTTGTTTTATGAACCTTCACTTATTCATAGATGTTGACATGCATAGCAAGGACAAAGGCTGTGCTTGGAGTTCTCCACTATCACACAGATTTTCCATTAGGCCATACATAATGATGGGTGAGAATTTTTTTTTCACTTGAAAAGTTCCAGTCTCTTATTGTGATTCAAGTTTATATTGCTGACAAAATTTGAATGTTTCCTATTGAAATACATATGGGTTCTGTATAAATTAGAGCTTATTTGGAGTTTATACAATTAATTGAATAGTTTTATACACTGAAATGTGCCTCTACATACAGTATTTCCTCTATATTTCAATGGGTATTGTCTCTTTTAAAAATTATATACTGTATCTGTCATGTTCTGCTCCGAGACAAAAGTTGGGGATCCAAATGTGGTATTTATTGAAAGGGTAATCCATAATCGTAGTCGAAAATAGGCAAAGGTCATCAACGGCATCCAAAAAATAACAAACACAACAAGGGGATAATCCATGTAACAGGCAAGAAATCCAAGAACCAAGAGGCACGAAACCAGGGTGAATACTCAGAATTGACTTAGATAGCAGATAATGAGAAAACCAGGCTTATATGGGTGAGCTAAACAAAATACACTCTTAGAAAAAAAGGGTTCTATATGTAGCATAAGGTGCTTTAGCTTTACTCAACTCCAAAGTACATTTTATGCTAAAAAAAAGGTTCAATAAGAACCCTTTTGGCACAAAGGTTCTTTAACCCTCTGGGGTTCTTCGGGTCTATAATGACCCGAAGCGTTTAAAAAAAAATGTTAAAAATCGTAGCTTCATCGGAATGGTCCGAAACTTGGTGACTTTATTGGTACTTGGTATATGAACACCCCAAAAAATTGGGGACAGGATTTGAAAAGTCTAAGTGGTCTTAAAAAAAATAGTCACACTCAGGACCTTCGGGTCAAAAATGACCCGCATAGGAAATGAATGGGAAATTGGCAAAAACGTGAAAATACTGAGGTTTTTTGTGCGTACAATCTACAAATCAGCAACGATCTTGAAAAAAAGCACACAACAGTGAAGGAGTGAATCTATAAAACATCAAGAGTGCAAAACAGACACATCCACACACACACACACACACACACACACACAAACACGCACAACACCAAAAAATTAAGATTATACATGTGTTTTGCATTTTTAAAAAGCTAAGTTTGTCCACGAAATAGCATCCATCTATTTTCAAAAATTGCTTTTATGAGGCCTAGGCTTGACTCCAAAATGATATACAGCTTTAAAAAATATTTTTTTTTTCTATTATATTCAATGGGGGGAAATTTTGGTCATAATTATTGCATCAATACTAATTATACATTTTTTTTATTTTTGAGATTTTCTCAAAACACCAAAAAAGAAAAGAAAAAAATATTATAAAAAGCAAGTAAAAAAAAATATGATTTTCTTTTTAAAATATGAATCAATTTTGACCCGAAGGCCCCGAGTGTGACTGTTAAACGAAGAACCCCAGAGGGTTAAACAAAGGCTATTATTCATTCATATATTACATTATTCTGCAACATTTTGTAGTTGTTATTAAATTATTGTTTATTAAACTGTTGTAGTAACTTAATATCACATTTTAATCATGCAGATTTTTGGAGGATAAAAACTGAAATGGCACTCTTCGTGTGATATTGATTATTTACATTTTTTAACCCCCATATCTTGAATTTTGTGTTCATTTACATGCATTGCATTTTAGGGGTTCCAAATAGATTTATCCAAATTTATCCAACCCTATCCAAATTTAGGGTTCCAAATTTAGAACCTTTTCTTCTAAGAGTGTAATGAGACACAGAGGAATGAGATAATGGATGAAGAGTCCAGCCAGTGAGTTATGGGAGATGTAGTTTGTGAGGGAATGACAGTAGCCTGATGTGGAGTGCCCTCTAGTGGCTCTCAAGGGCACCCCAGTTGGATAACCATCTTAACCATAATTATTTACATTTCGTTTTTATCTTTCATTTCCCTCCTTTGCAATACAGGACAGGTTTCTCAGGTGCTTGGGCCAATCATGCTAACCCTCCTTCTGACGACTGTTCTAGTTGTTCAGAGCGGGAAGGTTCTTGTCTCTCCTGTGGGTGGCAGTCACTGGGTCAACATGAACCACTTGGTTGAAGCACTTCACGCCAAAGGCCACAATGTTACAGTCATCCGGATAGAAGGCAGCTTGAGCATCGAAGAATCCTCACCTCACTACACATCAATCAATCTCAAGCGTGATGGAGTGTTTAGTGAAGAACTCCTCGAGACATTCACATCCACACTACTGGGAATTCTGAGGGAGGATTCGATTTGGGCTCGTCTGAAGCTGGAGATAATTATGTGGAAAGTTTTTTTAGGGATGGTTGAAGAAGAAAAAAAGATAATAATCAACATGTTTGAAGACCAGCGGCTAATGCAGTCCTTAAAAGATGCCAAATATGATATGATTCTAACAGATCCAGCCATGTTTACAGGTGTTATGTTGGGTCATTATCTCAAACTGCCCATTGTCTACAACGTCCGTTGGATAGATTACAGCGAGGCTCATTTTGTAATAGCTCCTTCACCGCTTTCTTATGTTCCTGCTCCAATGCTGGAGTTATCAGACCGCATGAGTTTCTTGGAAAGAGTGAAGAATGTTGTGATGTACATCATCCCAGAAATACAGCTAGCTATCCTGATTACGCCAACTTATAATGTGCTTTGTGAGCGTTTCATTGGCCCAGGAACATCCTACTTTTCTTTAATTCAGGGTGCTGATCTGTGGCTCCATAGAGCTGATTTTATTTTTGAATTCCCGCGTCCCACTATGCCAAATATTATCTACATTGGTGGTTTTCATTGCAAGCCTCCAAAGCCTCTTCCACAGGACCTGGAGGACTTTGTGGAGAGCTCTGGTGAGCACGGCGTCATCGTCATGTCTCTGGGCACTTTCTTCGGTCAGCTTCCTGATGATTTAGCTGAGGAAATTGCTGAAGCTTTTGCAGAACTTCCACAGAAGGTCATCTGGAGGTACAAAGGCAAGAGGCCATCTGCACTAGGGAACAATACCTTATTGATGGACTGGTTGCCTCAGAATGATCTTTTGGGTCATCCTAAGACCAGAGCCTTTGTGACACATGGAGGAACCAATGGAGTTCAAGAAGCCATCTATCACGGCGTGCCAATCGTCGGACTCGGGCTGATTTTTGACCAGCCTAGTAATCTTGTTAAAATGAGAGTAAAGGGTGTAGCCAAGAATGTGGACTTTGCCACATTGAATAAAGACTCCTTTCTTAAAAAGGTTAAAGAGGTTCTTCATGAGCCCTCTTATCGGGAGAACATGCAGAGGCTCTCGAGGCTTCACAAGGACGTCCCAGTGAAGCCTCTGGACCACGCCATCTTCTGGATCGAGTTTGTTATGAGGCACAAAGGTGCCGCTCACTTGCAAACGGAGTCTCATAAAATGCCCTGGTACTCGTACCACTCTGTTGATGTCATACTGTTCCTGCTTTCTGCCGTGGCACTCATAATCCTGAGCATATATATGGTTATCAAGTATTTCTGCTGTAGAATATTCATGAGAAAAACAAAAAACAAGCTACAGTAATGATGAGGATGAGGTCTTAGAATTTACATTTCTTGCATTGCTTTCTTTCCTGTTGATCTAAAAATGCAATTAAAGCATCTATCTCAGCTAATCTCCAAATGCACCTAATAACAAGATATGAAATATATTTGGGAAATGTAAGACTGAAAACAGGAACTCAGTCTCACCAATGCCCTCTGAAGACAAATGGCATTGCTTGTAAATTAACATTTGACACCCTACCCCCTTTCTCTGAGAATTTATATCTTCTCCCTCTCTCTCTCTCTCTCTCTCTCTCTAACTCACACAGGAATATATATGATTTTAATGTGAATGTGATAATCTTTAAGGAGTGTTTAGAATAATTTTGAAAGTCTCAGGGTGAATGGTAATAATGTCTCATTCCCAAAGAAGTAAAAGGAAAGGTAATAAGGTTTTTTAAGAAGTTTAGGAATAACTGTCAGACAAAGGAGTGTGGTCTTTGAGTTAACACCTTCTGGCCTTTTGTCTGAGTGCAACTTACAACCAAACAAATGGTCTGCCCCCAATAAACATGGTAGGGGGATTCAGTAACTTTCCACTGTATCCTGGTGATTTACATATCAGGTGAGGTCTGATTATAAAGGGAGATGAAACTAGTTCGGGATAACTAGATATTTTACAGCCTGCTCAGTTAGCTTGTGCATTCTTTACTGTATATTATACCTTTTCTTTCCCAAAAAGCATTTTTCGGAAATGGAAAACAACAAACACATTTCCTTATTTGACCTTGTTTCTGTAAATCTGCTTTGAAACGATGTGTATTGTGAAAAGCGGTCTACAAATAAATAATTGAATAGTAAACATGTCTTATTCTGAATGATACAACCTGTGATACTGATTAAGAACACAGAGATCGATGTCTCCAGTTTATGATTCACATCTATGACCTTTGTGTTTGCATCCCAGATTTTGACATGCCCTAAAGCAGGCTTTTAGTAGGCTACAAGTATATCACTTCTCTTGTTTGTGTTTTGTCAGTCTTCTTGACAGTTACAGTGTCGTTACAAAAAAGAATAACACTCTATACGGTTTATAATTCATTGCAGTAAGTGTTACATGATTACATTAAAAATAACATATTAAACATATATAAAGTTATGAAACTTCACTTCTTGGCCCTCTCCTAACCAGTATTGACCAGTGAACAAATGATAGGAAAGGCTGCAACGGTGACGAGTCTGCCTACAGGCAGGGGGTTAAAGGAGTAGTTCACTTTAAAGTTTAGTCTTTATTCAGAAGATTAAAGCCCTTCCTACTCTCCACTCTCAGAAAAAAAGGTACAAAAGCTGTCACTGGGGCTGTACCCTTTCAAAAGGTAACCTTTTCTACCTAAAGGCTGCATATTGGTACCTTAATGGTACATATTAGCACCTGAAATGTAAATATTGGCACCTAAATTGTACATATTAGCACCTGAAATGTACATATTCACATCTAAAATGTACATATTAGCACCTGAAATGTACATATTGGCACCTAAATTGTACATATTAGCACCTGAAATGTACATATTAGCACCTGAAATGTACATATTCACATCTAAAATGTACATATTAGCACCTGAAATGTACATATTAGCACCTGAAATGGACATATTAGCTCATGAAATGTACATATTAGCACCTGAAATGTACATATTAGCACCTAAAATGGACAAAAGTGTACCTTTTGAAAAGGTACAGCCACAGTGACAGCTTTTGTACCTTTTTTTCTGAGAGTGCAAGAACCACACTCATCCAGAGTGAATAAAAGAGCCGGCAAAATCACTCCTGATCGCTCACATCCAGGCCACTTCATCTTTGAACTGTTGCCATCCGGTCGGCACTACAGAGCACTGAGCACCAGAACAGCCAGGAACAAGAAAAGTTTCTATCCTCTGGCAATCTATCTCATGAGCAGTTAAATGCCCCACTGGGCAATAAACATGTGCTTTACAGAGCACTACTTCATTTTTATATTAATAACACTCCCTTGCATTTATATAACACATCTATTGATTTTGTATATTGAGAATTTTATATATTATTTTTTAAATTCCCTTATACTATTTTATCCTCGTGACTATAATGACTATCACAATCATAGGGTAAAAATAAATAAATAAATAAATAAATAAACATTGTATCTACTGCAGTTGGTCTTGTGTCTTATTTTTTCTAACCACCCTCTTTTAGACTATTTTTATAAGCTGAATACAATGGAAAGAAAAGTGTGAAGCCACATCCTGTACCCTTCTGAAAACATTTTTTATGTGCTTAGCACATAGTTAACACATTAACACTTTATGTCATAGTTTTTGAAAGTTATTTTAGATTGCTATTTCTTCCTTGTCTTAAACACACACACACACACACACACACATTGATAACAGGTGTAATGAGGATAAAGATTATATGTGATACAGCATTAAGAATTAGAGAAGAGTTTGTTTATGCACAAAGACAGAAGTGAACAGAATTGGATTGTGTTTCAAAAGTATTTTTTCCTGTTTCCATTTCTCAAGACTTTATTTATGCAAACCACATCTATGGATAACATGTCACACAGGTGTCATTTTATTGTTTAACACTTGACATAGCCATAATAAAAAAGAATAAAGAATACATTTTTTTAAAGAATAAAATCTATTAACACTATCACTCATTTAGTGGGATACAGGATAACTTTCTTTTGTATGTCTGTGTGTGTATTATGTTGTAATATTTTTAGGGTTGTGACCTGTAAAGGAAGAAAATGTGTTTCTTCACTTCTCTGTGTTTTGTTGTTGAGGGGAAGTGGAGACATTAGTGAAATCATCTCATTGCATGACTTAGATCAGACTGATTTCTCAACAGAGTTTAATGTAAACTTTATTTACAGCTGTGAAGCAGAGTCAACACAGTTATTTGCTTTTTACATTATTAGAGTAAGAAGAAAAATAACATGCCATGAAACAAAGCAGCAGCAACAACAAAAAAAGTTTAAACACACTATGCTCAAACATGATCATTAATATATATATTTTTAAAGAAATTATTACTTTTATTCAGCATATTAAATTGATTAAAAGTGACAGTTACGGCATTTAAAATGTAACAAAATATTGATGTTTCATATAAATGCTGTTCTTTTGAACTTTTTTTGATCCAGTAAATGCAGCCTTGGTGAGTGTATAAGAGGCTTTTGTCAAAAACAATATATATATATATATATATATATATATATATATATATATATATATATACAAATATGATCTCTACTTTCATCGGTTATTCTATTCTGACAGAATCTGCTTCCTCTGCAATGTGTTTTTCACAGATAATGTTTGATATGAATCAACGGTGTCACCTCAAGCCAAGCAAAAAAAAAAAAAAAAAAAGTACGATCATTATCACCAGGATATGAGGATGCACAAAGTGTAGTTTATACCTTGTAAATGACACTGCTGTACTTAAAAAATAAATAAATAAAAATAAGTTAACAATCTCAGAATTACAAGATAATTTTTCATGGAAAAAAGTTTTTGCTCTGTTTTTCTGAATTAATGACTTAATTATCTCAAAAACTCAGAAAAACAGAGCAAAAACCATTTCCATTAAAAAGTATCTAGTAATTCTGAGAAAATTAACTCATTAATTCTGAAAATCAGAGCAAAAAATTCCCCATGAAAAATTATTTCACAATTCTGAGACAATCAACTCATTAATTCAGAAAAACAGCAAAGATTCCCCATGAAAAATTATCACATAATTCTCAGATAATGAATTAATTAATTCTGAAAAACAGAGCAAAAAATTCCCCATGAAAAAATATCTCGGAATTCTGAGATAATTAACTTGTTAATTCAGAAAAAAAGAGCAAAAAAAAAAAATTCCCCATGAAAAATTATCTTGTAATTCTGAGATAATTAACTCGTTAATTCTGAAAAATAGAGCAAAAAATTCCCCATGAAAAATTATTTCACAATTCTGAGACAATCAACTCATTAATTCAGAAAAACAGCAAAGATTTTTTTCCATGAAAAATTACCTCGTAATTCAGAGATAATTAACTTGTTAATTCAGAAAAACAGAGCAAAAAAAAATTCCCCATGAAAAATTATCTCGTAATTCTGAGATAATTAACTCAAGATAATTAATTAATTCAGAAAAACGGAGCAGATTTTTTTCTTCAAGTGAATGCAATACGCTTACTGTTACTCACCCCATGATGTTACAACCTCTATATCTTTATAACAAGGATAAGTAATGATCAAATTTCCATTTTTGTTTAAACTATTTCTTTTAAAAAAGCAGTTGACTACAGTGTGACTGACGTGTGTCTTGTGCTCCCAGAGCTATGAACAGAGCCCACTCGATATTTCGACAACATGTCTCTTCCCAACAGGCCTTTCTTAAAGAGAGAAATCAGGAGCTGGTTGCGGAACTTCTTCCCGATGAAGGCGTACAAGATGGGGTTTATCGCACAGTGTCCGAAAGCAATGGCCTGCGTGACATACAAGGCCAAGTCCAAGTCGTCCCTCATCTTGCAAGTTTCCGTCACTCGGCGGGCTCGCATCAGGTTATCTAAGAGCTCTGTGATGTTATTGGGCAACCAGCAGACGATAAAAGCCAAGACGACGCTTAAGATGACCCGCATGGCCTTCTGCTTTTGGCTGTTGCGCGAGCGGCAGAGCTTGCACACGGTAAAACCGTAGCAGAACACCATCACGGCAAGCGGGAGGAAGAATCCCACAGTGTGGTGCAGAATTCGTAGGCTCATCCTCCAGTTGTCCATGCTTTCCGCCGTCAAATTGTCATGACATGTGTGGGTCTCGGTGCCATCGAGCGCGAAAGCATCGCGATTCAACATAACGGGAATAGACAAGAGAAAGGCGCCAAGCCACACCAACGCACACACTGTGCCAACCAGATGGCGTTTTTGGTTGAGGAATTGGGTTGCTTTCACGATGGCCAGGTAGCGATCAACACTAATGCATGCCAGCAGGAAGACGCAGCAGTAAAATGTGGCTTCCTGTATGCCTGATAGCAGTTTGCACATTGCGGTGCCGAACAGCCACTCGCCGGCGTGAAGGTATGCGCCCCAGAACGGGAGGGTCAGGGAAAAGAGCAGGTCGGCGATGGCCAGGTGCATCAGGTAAACGTCAGTCGACGTCCTGCGGTTCTCCATGCAAAACACCACGAATATCACCACAGTGTTGCCCAGCAAGCTCAGGCAGAAGACGATGATGTAGACCACGACCAAAGCCGCGCTGTTCAGATGCTTAAAGTTGTCCGGGCAGGGAGTCATGAAAAAAGGGTATATGTAATCTGTTGTAGTTTCCATGTTTAAGAAGTTCGGCTGCCAACTACAGGGAACACAAAGTTTATTAGGACCAGCATTTTCAGAATGAGAAGTGTACAAAATATGATTCACTAATCAAGTTATAATGACATTAATAGATACAGTAGCTGCTATATGTGAATCACTGCATGTTAGTTGGTCTAAATGTTAACTTTCTATTGTTAAATACTCTCTTATGCATATCCCAGCAACAAGCAATTGCGTCATTTCACCGTCTATATAGCTACAGTCCGGCTATGATTAACACACCTCTAGCCAAAATAACCTTGAATTTGGTTACGTCGTTTTTGCCAAAATAAATGTTCGAGATGTTTGATATTTCATCATGTTAGGAAAGTTAACAGTGATTACAAGGTGTCTCATTTCATATCTTTGTTATCTAATTGATGACTAGTCTATACTTGGTTAATGGTTTAAACATCTATTAAATTTTCACTGACAGCCCACATTTGGCCTTGTTTTAGCCTATTGTGTTTCTTTTAAACGCAAAATTGCATACTGGGTAGCTGAGTTAAGCTTTTTACTAACCCGAATCAACACTAAACTTGAGCTGGATAATGACTATATGTTTTGTAGAGCTGCATTACTGAAAAAAAAAGACCTGTTGGATTAACATAAAAAAAACATGTACATCGGTTGCACATAATAAAGTTAGGTTTGTGCAACATGATTTATGCATTTTAAAATACATAAATCATGTTGCACAAACCTAACTTTATTATGTGCAACCGACATGTTTTTTTATGTTAATCCAACAGGTTTTTTTTTTCAGTGTTGAATTGAGCTTGCTTCAACTAACAGACTTTGCAGTGATCACATTGAATTAAACTGAGATGAACACTGCCACGATAGACCTTTTTCACAGCAGCGCTATATTTCATTTTAAACGGGAATGAAAGCAAAGCTGGAGATTGTTAACAAAGACTGTTATTCAATGCGTTTTTGAATCGTTCTTACAAATCTATGTAAAAATGTCTTTCCAAGAAATTTCAGTAGACAAAAAAGTAAAATAAAAAAACCTAATCTAATCTAATGAATCTTTAACCCAATTAAAAGCTGAACAAACAAAGACTATTTTTACTGTAGCCTAGTAATGCAGGCTTAACATTATGTATGAATCACTGTATGTTATTTATTAAATGTATAAATCTAAAAGTACTTTTCAAAGGGAATATGTCACAGTAAGTCACACCGGCACATCCATTAATCTTTAACCCAATTAAAAGTAGGCTATATTTTGTATTTTCTTACCGTATATCTTCTGTGATTTTACTGAGATTTTCAAGGCTGTCGATCTTGGGTTTCGGGATCATACAGTGGAAATTCTCAGATACTACTGACTGATTTCTCACTTTTTTCTGAGAATGACAAGTTTGAAAACAACTGATTATTACTGCCACGTCCCTTTCCTTCCTGCATGAATAATCAAAAAGAAAATTGAGATATTATCAGTGCACGGTTTCACAAGAAAGATAAAAAAACAACTTATAAACTGTTCATGTATTAGCAATTAGCAATACACAGTAGGTCATGTTGAGTTTTGTGTGATATAAAAAACAAAAAAATATACAAAAACAAACAAAAAAAACCCTACATCATTAGTTGGTACATGTGTCCATAGCCATTAAAGTTTTAATTATTAGTAGGCTATTTTTAAGTGGTGACTGAAACTCTCTGACATGCAGCTCTGCCTATACAACGAAATCTCATTGGTTCAAAATCACGCATAGTGGTTTCAGAGGGTGAAAAAAAAGAAAAGAAAGTTATTTTACAGAAAAAAAACTTGTACAGCTACAGTTTTCATTGCTTTTAAGTTTTTATTAAGCCATTCTTGATATTGTTTCTAAATATTTTAACATAGGACTACATTTAAAATTGTAAAAATGTGGCTTTTTTCATTTCATTTGACTTTATGAATATAAGAATTCTAACAATAAGATCAAATATAAACAAAAGATTTTTATCACCATCAAATGAAAAACATTTTATATACAAAGAGAAGAGTTGCACTCATGAATGGTAGAAAGTTGCAACATGCAATATGGCTGAATATTCTTCAGGAAAAAAAAGGCCAATCGCCCATTGGGAAAGTCAGACCCTCAATGTCAAACTATCCATCCTAAACAGTACGTGAGATTAAAATAAGTGCGTCCCAGAGCATCGTATGTTAAAAAGAGTAGGCTTATGCCAGAAGTCGGATGGTCTACTTTTTCCGGTGGATTTTCAAAGTGTGGATCCGTGCAAACTCATACTGCCCGCAACTCATTGCGGTCATGCAAAACGCGGATGTGCACGACCGATGGTGAGAGGTTCAGAAAAAGGTACTAATTTATTAAAGATTCGTTTGGCAATTAAATTTTAAATGCATCATTATGCATTAATATATGAGGACGGTCTCCACACGAAAGACCCGCGACTGCAGATCAACTTAGGTTAGATTTCTCTCTGATAAAATGTTAGAAGAAAGCCTTTTGATTCTGAAAATGATTTCAAATTTGTATAGGCCTAGTAAAGTGATTTTCAACCAGGGCCTAAGCAAAAATCCAAATGAGCCTCAAAAGACAAGAGACTTTTATTTTAATTCCTCAACAACTGTTGTTTCCTATGAAGAAACGGTTTATTAAAGGGTACCTATTTTCGGTTTTTGAAAATTGCCCTTCATGTAGTATTTAACATAGATCTAAGTGAACGAAAACATCCTGCAAGGTTTTAAACATGAAAGTTCATCGTATACAAAGTTATTGTCTCTCAAAAACAAGAGTCGACTCTGAGTCGCTGATATGAATCGTTCGAAAAACGATGCTTTCCCTTTGTCTAGTTGACGTCAACTTGACAAGTTATTTGAATAAGAAACGCCCACTTATTGCGCTCGGAGACGCTAGGGAAAACCGGAGCTCCAGGGGTGGCGGGCAAATCTGAAACTGGCCCAGGACGGGCCACCCTGCCTGGACTGGCCAGGGAGGTCTGAGAGCATGGAGGTTTGGACCCACCGCACCTTTTTGGACTGTCGTTTTTCGAGATCTGGGCTTCGGAAAACAATCATGTCGACGAGACGCTGTGTTTTGAAGTGCGACGCAAAAGCGAACTTTTTTAACCTGCCAAGTGAGGAGTATTTGAAGACTAAGAGGCTGCAGTTCATATATACAAGTACTGCTATACCACACAAGTATAGCCCAAACCTTGTTCTGTGTTCGCGTCATTTTGAAGATGATTGCTTCACAAACCTAAACGCTATAAAGTATGGATTCGCGAGCCGGCTCTATCCTAACGAGCTGAGGATCAATATGCAGAGCAGTGGGTCGCGAGGACCGGAGTTGAGAACCCATTTAAGGTAATAGAGTTCCGTTTTTCTGCACAGAGAATACCAATCACAACTCACTAGGTCATCTGACCAATCAGCGCAGATTAGCGTCACGCAAAGGCGGGTCTTGGACAAACGACTCGCTAAAACGATTCAAATGGGAGTCGGTGGGCAATTCAGGTAAAAATAAATGCATATTATAAGACAACAAAAGTGTTTTTTGTCATTGCATGCTTGTAAAATTGTTGTTGGGGACTCCCAGAACAATATTAGGAACATTTTACATGTCATAATAGGTACACTTTAAGAACTTGTGAAAATTTTGAAAACAAGATCGGGCTAGGGGGGCTTCGAACTTGTAGACAATCGAAGTCAAGGTTGAGAATCAATGATCTAGTAAACTTTGCCAATCGTTATATGATGAGTACCCATTCTCACCCCCAAGGCGTCACCAAACTGAATAAGTTTGACAACAATAAGTTATGACAACATTTTTACACTGCTTTAACATATCAAAATAAGTTTAAAAATAATTTTCTACCTTTTTTAATAAGCTATACAAGATTCTTAAGTTGAAATGACGTAAACATCCAAGTTGATAGTACATAAAAAATTAAGCCAGCAATTTTTTTACAGAATAGAAGTTTTGACTTCTGCTTTAAAAACTGAAAAATATAAAAAAATGTGTTGATTAAATAAAAAAAACTAAACTGTAACTAACAAAACCACACTAAAAGTAACTACAAATAAAGTCATGTTTGAACCATAGATGTTTTGATGACATATCATGGCACAAAACTTAAAAAACAGCCACTTTTGACATTATCTCAAAATAAACCCCTAATTACTGATCGCTGTTTCATGTGCAACATGATCGGTCTAACTGTATATTAAAGGGACACGGGATTGTTCATAGCATTTTTATTTTTAAAACTTACAAATGAGCATAAAATACAAACAGTACATCCATTTTAAGTCCTGGAGCGGTTTTGTTATTTTTGCACTCTTTTAAGGCTGATAAACCATCATACCATATACACTTCATGAGAACAATAATATAATATAGTACCCATCCAGAATGCTCTGAATTAAATGAAGAATTATGTACAATAAATGGAGAAAATGAAATAACATTATGCATAATGAAAAGAAGTATAATGCATTTTGAGCAAGTGCATTTTGGACTTTAATCTCATAAATAAAAAGTATCTTGTTTACTGACCACATACTGTACAGAAGAGCTGCCTTGTGCAAAACATGACTATGAAAGCTTTTGTATGTTGTGCAGTAAGCAATGTCTCTTCAAACCTATGGCCTAGCATTATGCAATAGCAAGTGTTTACTGGCAAGTCAAGTCAAAAGAGTTCATCACCATTAAGTCTTTATGATATTATGGTGGCTCGGGTCCATCCTTCGATGTAAGTCAATGGGTTACTTCATTTGCGTTCTCATCCTCCAGGCAGTTTAGCACTTTTGCTTCCATTGTCCCAAAAGTCAAATTTAAAAGCCTGAAATAAGGTCTGTGCTGAACACAAGCTCAAGATTTTTTCACGTTTCAATCCTTGACACAAAATACATCAGTAAAAGTCAACTTGTAATTTTTTTTAAAGATTTTACTTGTCTTGATAATGGCGGTTGCTAACAAGAAGCTAGATGGGGCTAATGTTTGACGGGGACATTAGAGGGTCACCTTTAATGAAAGAAATTTCACCCCAAAATTTTGTCATTAATTACTCATTGTTCCAAACCCATAAAACTTTTGTTCATCATTCGTTCATCAACCCATAAGACTTTCGTTTATCTTCAGATAAATTTAGGCTTTTATTCAGATATAAACATACATCAACTCACACATCAGTTATGGTAAACAGAAGCTCAAGCATGTTCGCTTGACGTGCAAGAACCAATGTTACGCATCACGTTTACACTTCAGCAAGTACGTGTTACGCAGGTTCGGATGAGCTTTAGTTTATGTTCACACACTGATCAATGATTATATGTGAATAAAAATTGTCTAAATTAAATCTGTTCATCATATAAAGCGATCTAATCTCCTTAAGCGTAACATTAAAGAGTTGTCGGAAGCTGAATGGCGATGGCGTTAAAGTCATGTGACCATTCTGTAGTTCAATTATAGCCAAACTTTAGCTTTTCACTTCTGCTGATTGTATGTGTTTCAGAATTTGTGAAAATTATCATGATGAACAAAGGATGTATGATGAATCATAAATTTTGTTGGACACAAATTTTCTATAGGCCTAATCATCAACAGCCCAAAGGGGAAAAAAAAAAATCATTTTCGGGTTTTTGTCACCACTTCGATTTTGCTCTTTTTGACCAATAGATGGAGCCAAAACATCGTGGTAATTAGCCTCTATAATGTCCAATCATGCAGAGTTTAGTCCCAACACACCTAAATGGAAGTGGACACCCCAGTGTTGTTGTATTTCAAGCAAACATGGAAAGGTGCACTAAGAGTCTTACATTGTCCATTGCCTGGCAGTAGCTCACAAGAAGCTGGAAGTGACTTCTGAGCTCAGAGAGGAGGACCTACTAGATCTAGAGACGGACATCCGAGCCAGAAGTCCATTTCTATGGAGCAACTGCAGAAACCTTCTTCTGAACTTCTCTCCCACAAAGGCGTACAGCACTGGGTTCACGCAGCAATGCAGAAGCCCAAAGTTTTGAGTTGCGAACATGGCGATGTCCACCGATGTGCGTGCGAAACAGCTGAAGTGAACCACTTTGGCCCTCATGAGGGTGTCGACCATCATGGAAACATGGAAGGGGGTCCAGCACAGAAGAAAAACCACCACCACGGCTACGATCACCTTCATGGCCCTGTGCTTCTGGAAACCGCGTGTACGCAAGAGCCGCGCCACTGTCACGCTGTAGCAGATCAACATGATCACCAGGGGGAGAAGGAAACCCAGCAGATGCCTGATGATACGCGTGGCAAGTCGCCACTCGTCGGCGTGGTCCGTCTCGAAGCGTTCTGCGCAAATAATCTTATTTGACGTTTCATCATAAAATGCCTCATTGTAGAATGATGGCAAGGACAGCATAAAGCCCAAAAGCCACACCAATCCACAGGTGACGCCACTGCACAGTCTCCTCTGGGCCTTCCTGGACTCCGTAGCCCGTACGATGACCAAGTAGCGGTCCACGCTGATGCACACCAAAAACAAGATGCTGGTGTAGAAGTTCACTTCCTTCACCAGACTGACTAACTTGCAAAAAAAATCACCAAACTCCCAACCTTGGATCACGGAAAACGCCGAAAAGGGCAGAATAAGAGCCAGTAACGTGTCGGCCAGCATCAGATTGAATAGGTATACATCTGAAGAAGAAAGCAAGCGTCTATTAGAGCTGATGATCCAGCCTACGATCACATTCCCAGGAATAGCCATCAGAAAGATGAGAATGTAGAAGATACAGAATGTAATGTTGATGGCATCCACCATATTCATTGAGGAGCAGAGCAGCGTTTTCTCATCCACAACAAATCCAGTTTCATTCGGGTTTTCTGTATAGTTGAAGAATTCATTGTAGAATTCACTGAAGTCCTCGATAGTCCCCATAAGATAAGAGGCGTTCGGATCTGTAGAGAGGAACAAGTAGAAGAGTTATTAGTAATAATAATAATTAAAAAAATATGTTTAGAGTTGAGATTGTACAGCATCAAAAAAAAACTTTTTTTAAAAAAGTTTTTAAAAAATGAAATTTACAATAACATTTTTTCATTAACAAACGATCAAACTAATAAATAAACGAAAAAAAGAAGCATTCATAAATATTATAAATGAGATTGAGTTAACATTTAAAATGTATTTAACTATTTTACTCTTATTATTAAAACTATTACTATTTTAATAGTGATGCTATACTATTGGATTTTATTGTTTATATAACTCATATTAATTGAATGCCTACATGGAAATATTTGTACTAGTAAAATAAAATTTCACATAAATTTGACTTAAATTTCTTAAAATCTGTTTTTCAATAAACATCTTAAGTGTCACAGCTTTAAAAGCTTTTGATCATCTGAATTAATGACACAATTAATATATGGGACTTACCAGTCATCATAACTTCTTTTTTGAGAATCTCCGGTATAAAATGTTAGACTTGTTTGCTTGAAAGTTCCTTTATAGTCTTTGAAGGGATGTTGATATATCCTGTTTGCCTAAGTCCTAAAAGTTGCCTAAAGTGAACCATCTCAGCTAAGATGCTCCAATTCTTCTCAAAAACGTATTCACGGTATCCATGACATATCTGGAATAGTCTTTCTCTTACAAGCAGATCTCACAGTTATGTCTCCAATATCTAATTGGGATGCAGAAGATTAGGATGTTTGGTGATGTTGTTTTTATGTGGCTACAAGAAAGCAGAAGATAAGAGATGTTTGCTGAGGGAAATTTGAGACATTTGAATGGTCACAAGATCCTCACTCGTGTTCAATCTGACATAAACATGATCAAAACACCAAAAGTGAAACTAAGAATCATGTGGACTAAAATCATAATATTTATGATACAAAGTCATGAGACCATATAATACAAATTCTGAAGCCCAGTTTTAAATCATTATTTTGGTTCTAAATATATTAATAGGAACATTAGTGGGGTTCTTTCTACCTATATGACAGTTTTAAAAATGTTACATTTAAATAACAGTCATGTGATGCATGCCCATTGCATTGCATAGCAAAAAAAAATTAATTAAAAACTTTTTTGAGCAACTCATTTTTTTAGCTTAGCTTTTAATTGATTTGTTGTCTTGTATGCCTTTTGTTTTTTATGTTAATTTTACTGTGTATTGTCTCTTTTGTGTATCTTTGCTATTTTAATTGTTTTTGCACAGCGCTTTGAGATGTACATTTAAAGGCGCTATATACAAAATAAAGGTTATTATTATTATTAAATGAATTAAATGAATCAATAGAATGTTATTTGATATAATGACAAGGATTCAGCTGATCAAAGAACACCATAAAGATAATTTAGAAAAACCTAAAATACGTAATATGGAAGTGATTGATCAACAACGGAGGAAAGATGCGTCACATGTGAAGAGATGTGAGGCCACAAATCATCACTTACTAACATTTATCCAGGAACTTGAGCAACTTGGTCCCACTGCGTGTGTCCTAAAGATGCTGTAAACAAGTCACAAGCTCACATGAGAAGCGACAAATTTCATTTTCTCAGCTATTTTCAAATGCAGAAAAAGTAACCATAAACTTTTATATTTTTTTTATTTTGATTGAATATTGATGTGGTGTGTAAACAAACACGCAGAGCAATCCTTTTATTGTAAATTATACAATATTTGTTTGTTACATTTTGAGGTGTAAGAAACTCTATTAGGTAAACCCCACTCCCCCTGGCCTCAGGAGGCGAAGCTGTGGTCTAGCGTCCTTCTGTCCACATCCCATGCCGGTGATGCTGATTTAAACTTCAGAAAAGTACAAATAGATCCGGAGGGGATACACTGGTGCCATGACCCGGATCTAAACATCAAACTCACTCAAATTTCAGGCAGGACAACTTTAGACTTACAATAACAAAACCTTAGCCAGATAATCACATTACTTTCCTAAATTTCCCCCATGAAGTACAGAAGATTGAATTTTAGACACACATTGTTGCAAAAGACATATTTTATTTCAGTTTTCTTGGATGCAATTTCAATTTTCAGTAACTGGACAGTATACACATACAGTACAGTAGCCTATAGCAGGCTATTTGTATCAACAGTCAGGCCTTTCACAAATATCTGAGAATGCAGGATGCCCCCAAATAGCGTGATTCCAATAAACTAATAAATGTAAATGTTATAATAATATAAAATGAATATCTTAAGTATTTCAGAAAAGAACGAATAAAGAGAGGAAATTCCTTCTTATTGAATTTCAGGATATGATTAGCACAAACGAACAGGCAGTGACGCGGGCAGCCCGCGGGTCTTTCGAGTCAATGCGGAAGCGGCCAGAAGTCTTGGAGCAGGAAAACCAAAACGATTGTAGAACAGCAATATTTGCTCTTATATTTTTAAGTCCACATTACCATTAAACAGTCACTTAAATCATCATGATTTTGTTGGAAATCAACAATCGGATCATAGAGGAGACTCTCACCCTCAAATTCGACAGCGCGAGCAATGGGTAAGAGGAAGATCTTCCTGTCTGAGTCAGAACTCGCATCAAACATCGCTCATTTAATGCATGCATGCCTTGACAAGAGACATATTTTCTTTTGCACGGATAAAATAACATAACGCATGCATTCGTGTTCGATTGATTCGGTTCTTTGAGGTAATATGTTGATTGTCTATGTTCGAGTAATGAAGTGTCCAGTATGGGGTGTGTCCAGCTGTTCAGGTCACATAGAAAACAATTAATGTTATTTATGTGTGAGTGAGACTGGATCAGTGTGTCAAGTGATTGCTAAAACAAATCTCGTGAGTGATTCTGATCTTTTTATAACGTTACATGTTTCGGCTGACCGGATTTCTATAAAGGTTTAGTCCCAGTGAAGACTGAAGACACTTCCTGTTCATAGCGTCTTGTGTAAATCAGTCGAATACATGTCACTGCAAGAGGAACATCTATCAGACCCGTCCATGCAGGATGAAGTAGTAGATTCCTCGGGAACTTCTCTCCCCTTCACGTATTCTCAAATACGTGTGACTTGCGCGTGCTTGCGCTCGGGTTGGATCGGCCACGCGCCTGCTGTGACTCATCATCAAAGCATATAAATATAAAGAATTTATGATTCGTTTCCGTTTTGTGTTTAGTTAAGAAAAAAAGTTATTTTACTTAAAATAAAAGTAAATTAAACGACACGTTTTTGCCTTTTATTGGAATAGTTCACCAAAACATTAGATTTGCAATTGTTTACATTGTGGGATACTTTTAAGGTACAATTCACCCAAAAATGAAAAATCTGTTATTCCAAACCCATATTAATTTCTTTCTTCTGCTGAGCACAAAAAATAATTTGGAAACTTAACAGTTGATGGACTTACATAGTTTTATATTTCGGAAGTCATTTGGGTCCGTCCATCACGTTTTTGGTTTACTATATTTTTCAAAATATATTCTTTTGTGTTCAACAGAAGAAAGAAATTCATACAGGTTTGTAACAACTTGAGAGCAAATAAATATTGACATATTTTTTCATTTTTGAGTGAACTAATCTGATTGGTCAGTCTAACTATTTTTGAATAATGGCCACTGTTCATGACCACACCGTATAAATAACTTGTATTAGCATTGTACAAACTAATACAATTATTTAAACAACGAATATTTAATGTAAACATATTTATTTGACAAGTTGGTGTGTAGTAAGTGGTATAATATACAGTCATTGCATGATAATGGATGATTGACCATTAACCCTTCCTTTTTCTCACATTTTCTTATTGTTATTTTTGTTTCTTTGTGTTTGATGTGGTACTATCAATTGGATGAACTTCTTTTAAATATTAAATCGTTGATTAATCCTTTATGAGGCTGAATATCTTGATAATAGCGATTGTCTCCTTATTGTTGTCCTGTATTTAAAGTGACAGTGCCTTGATTTTCCTATCTTAGTGCCCACACGGCCTATAGATTGATAGATTGTCATTCATTTCCAGATAGCAGACTCACAAAATGCTTTTTTTCTTTCTTTCAGGAACAAGCCTGAGGCAGTAGAAGTTACATTTGCAGGTAAGGTTGAAATATGAATGACTTCAGCAGTGGAAGTCTGTGTTTCTATTGTCCTCCAAACTGTGTTATTCCTATGCATGTATTTTACTAAGTGTTCTTTTGTGCTTGAACATCCACTGTAAAGGATTTAACAATAACAGTAATGTTTATTATTGATAAAATATATACAGTGTCAGTGATATAAACAAAATGAATGATTGGCATGGGACCCTTTTATATTTTTGCTACAGACTTCGATGGTGTGCTTTACCACATCTCCAACCCCAATGGAGACAAAACTAAACTAATGGTCAGCATCTCTCTCAAGTTCTACAAGGAGCTTCAGGAGCACGGCGCAGATGAGGTACGAGCTGAAAATCACCAAACATGTCAAGAACAGGGTTAGGGTCAGCCTGAAAATCGGCTTTATCGTTATGCAAAAAATACAGTACGGTTCAAAAGTTTGGGGTTATTATGCTCACCAAGGCTGTATTTTTTTTTATCAAAAATTTAAACAGAAATATTCTGAAATGTTATGCAAAGCTTTCATTACATGATACTTCAGAAATCATTCTAATACGATGATTTGTTGCTCAAGAAAGTAAAATTTTTATTTAACAGTTATGCTGACTAATATTTTTTTTGTGCAAACCATGATGCTTTTCAGGATTCTTTGATGAATGGAAAGTTCAAAAGATCAGAATTAATTTGAAATTGAAATCTTTTGTGACATCTTAAATGTCTTTATTGTCTCTTTTGGGCAATTGAAAGGATAGTTCACATTGAAATTAATTTTTGGTATGCTTTAGCTTCCAAGGCCATCCAAGATGTAGGTGTCTTTGTTTCCGCAGTAGTTTCAATTTTGATATTTTTCGGTCAAACCGTTCTTGTCTGTCAGTCATATAATGGAGGTCTATGGTCACCACCTCAAAGAGCATACACAGAGAAGTCCAAATTAAACATAATTCAATGACTCATAAATGTAAGTACACATTGATGGCCTAAGACACGAAATGAGCGGTTTATGTGCTCTTTGAGGTGGTGACCATAGACCTCCATTATATGACTGACAGACAAGAACGGTTTGACCTAAAAATATCAAAATTGAAACTACTTGCGGAAACAAAGACACCTACATCTTGGATGCCCTTGAGGTAAGCTAAAACATATCAAAAATTAATTTCAAAGTGAACTATGTGCCCTTAATGTGCCCTTTCTGAATAAAAGTATAATTTTCTCAACCAAAAAATCCCCAAACTTTTGAATGGAAGTGTATTTTGATACTTGCTCCTTTTGATTTTGAATGAAATATGACCTGGTTTATTGTTTTTGTGACTTTTACCTTTTTACATTGCAACATTATGTTCAATGCAGTTTTTCACGAGAACATCATCACAACTCTCTGAGAAAATGTACTAGTAGGTTGCAAGATTGCAACTTTTGTAGATTATATATTGTAATTCTTGTCTGTTACGAAAGTACAGTTCAGGTTTCCTATGGACAATTATGCAATTGTGAGGTTGTCTTCTTTCATACTGTACATATCCTATGTTTTTTTATATGATTCAGTCCAGGGTGATGATCACATTTAATCACCATGTAAGGTTTTAAATGGCTTGTGGTTTCACTATGAAATAGGAAGTGCCTATGACTCACTTTGAATGGAGGAAGTCACATGTTGTAAAAAAAGAAACATTGGTTCCTTGTCCTTCTAAGCTAGTGTTAAGTTGATTTAGCTGTTTTGAATTTTCAACTTATTCATTATTTTCGGGCATATTTCAAGATCATTGCAGTTGCGTCTTCATGGTTTTGATTGTGCATTGAGAAAATTAATTCAATGTGTTTAGGGAAGTATTGTCATGAATCTTTTAGGCTTCATGGAGTTGAGGTTGATGGGAAGCCTTTTCCATGCCAATGCAAATAAATATCCAAAGTATGTTCCAGCTCCATTCAGGACTGCCAATGTAAATCAAACGAATTACCAATGCAAAATAGAGGAACCAGTAGAAGTGTCCCTCAGCTTCCTGTCTGCTCATGCCGTCCACACTGATACAATCTCTGAGACAAAAAAGAATTCAAATGAGTGTTAACTTCTTCTTTTGTATTTGTTGAAAATGTCTTGTCTATATACTGACAGACAGGCTAAAACAGAAGACAAAATTCAGGGAAAAGCTTGTTAAAAATGCCAGGAATGAAACAAGCCAGTGCCTGTCGTTTTATACGTGGTTAGTTAGTTGACGGGAAATAGTTTTTTTTCCTGAAATGTGATATTCTATACTTTATTTAAAAATGCATTTTAGTCATTCCTTTATAATTGTTACACATGCAGACATTTTAGGACCTGATGTTTGTATTTTTTTAATGAGTAGTTGGTGCTGTTCAATGACAGATCTAAAATAAAATAACATTATTTAAATGAAAATTATTGTACTATATTTTAGTTTGATAATGTTCTTTATTTAATATTTTTAGGGAATTGTATGGTACTACATTATATTTATGCAGTAGTTATAATCCAATATATTCACTTTTTGAGCATGGACCTTAAAATGAAATGGCCAACTTAAACAGTCATAAATCAGAGCAAATACTTAAGTTTGGTCTCTTTGATTTAAAGACGACACTTGGCAGATTAAGTGTAGAAAGTGTAAAAAAGTGAACTTGGAAAAAAAAAGTATGAAATGTTACATTTATTGTTATGAAAAATGCAAAAAATAACATTTAAAATGTTTTATTTGAAATATGTATCTTCCAAAACACGTTTTACTCTAAAACTGTGAGAAAATCAAAGCTATAAATGTAAACAAGCTGTATTCCAAATTTATGGTTGGAAATAATTTGTTTTGGTGCAGTACCAAACATTTCCACTAGATGAAATTCATCTTCCCGTTAATTTCCACAAAACAATACAATACGACAATACAAGTGACTTTTTTTTTTTAAGGGTCACATAAGCTTTTCTTGAATTATGTCTGTCTTTTTTTTTTTTCGTTTACACAGCATGTACTGAAACCTTTACCAAGTTTCGTACCATTCGGAAGTAAAAAAACAAACAAAAAACTTGACACCAAGTGACACCAGAGGGTATAGCCAAAAAGTGGGAAATAGTAACCAGTCGTAAGGCCTAAGATATAAACTTTCACTTGTACATTTACACAAAATTTTTTTTTCACTTTTGAAAAGAAGTGAAAAAAAAACAGCTTACAAGAAATACAAGAAACTTACAAGAAATATTGGCAATTGCATTAACTTTGTTGCTGCTGTTATAATTCCTCTAGAATAATTCAGTGTTTTTGTCCTTTTTTAAATAGACATTGACTTGAGATTTTAATTTTGTTTGTATTTGTTTTATTTCAGTTGCTAAAGCGCGTTTATGGAAATTTCCTCGTGGCACCAGAAGATGGTAAGCCAAGCGGCTGCTGTTTTCACTTTTCATTATTACTGTAAGAATGTTGGTTTGACGGTTTGTTGCTCTTCCTCTCTGAAGGGTACAATATTTCACTGCTCTTTGACCTGGAGGCACTTCCGCCCAACAAAGAGGAGGTGATCCACCAGGCGGGCATTCTCAAGAGAAACTGCTTCGCTTCTGTCTTCGAGAAGTACTTTAATTTCCAGGAGGAGGGTCGTGAGGGAGAGAAGAGGGCTGTTGTCCATTACAGGGATGATGAGTCTATGTAAGATACTTCATCTTTCTTTATTAGGCTTGCAACTCACAAATTAATGATAATCAACAAATCGAGTCTCTTTATTTGTCTGATTAATTGAATAATAGAGCCAATGTAGTTCTTTTACATTTAATTGGCAAAACATATCATTTTTGCAATTTTTTCGGCTGTAAGGGAATGTGTTTCATGCAGAACAATTAAAAAAAAATAAATTTTTACTATGTAAATACCAACATATATTTAAATACATTCTCTCATTGTTTTCACATAATTTTCTCCACAGCTTGAAAGCAGCATAAATAACCAAATGATGAATCATAACTAGATTTTTACATTTTCTGATGATCTTAAGTGGCGAAAATCTTTTAACCACATTAATTATTTCATATACACATAAACATATAGGTATATATGAAGAGTTCAGATGCAAAAGCCTCTAAATGCCATTTGAAATTTTCTTCTAAAATGACCATTTTTATCAAACTTGTATATTTAAGTTCAGTAATTTCACTTAAATGACAATTAATAGGTAATCTTCATTGCCATTTAAGTGAAATTACTGAACTTAAATATACAAGCTTAATAAAAATGATCATTTTAGAAGAAAATTTCAAATGGCACTTAGAGGCTTTTGCATCTGAACTCTTCATATATATATATATGACAGCCCTAACACAGTTTGTAATCCAGCTCAAATCTCCCCTGTTTGTGTTTTCCAGGTATATTGAGGCTAAGAAAGACAGAGTAACTGTTGTGTTCAGCACAGTGTTCAAGGATGACGACGATGTCATCATCGGGAAAGTGTTCATGCAGGTTCGTTCATTTTGTCCCATTTCTATGGAATAGCTCTCGGGTTCAATCTCGACGTTTTCTGTATTTACTCACCATACAATCATTTCTGTATGCTTACAATGTTGAAACACATGCCCTCTGGGTGTTTTGCAATTCAGGTATTTTTGTGTCATGTTTCCTATTTAAACCACTGTATGTCATCAGCCAACGCTGTCATTCCTGTATTTATCTGCAGAATGAAATGCTGTCATTTATTCTGTCAAAGAGCTCATAGATAGAGCAGTATGCATGTTTCAACATTTGAAATCATTGCATAGCACTGTAAGAGTACAGTCACACCAAAAAGTATTTGGACAAAGAAGCCACAATCCAAGATATTTGCTTTATATAAAAAATGTCAATGCAAGTGGCATTTAGAAAGCAATCAGAAAGCACTCATTTCAATCAAAAAATGAAGCGTATATGTAATGCAGTGAGCTTTTTAAGGGTCCAGAAGTGGCCAAATTTGTTTTGGGGCTACTGTTTATATATATATATATATATATATATATATATATATATACATACATACATACATACATATATATATATATATATATATATATATATATATATATATATTTAAATAAACAGTAGCCCCAAAACAAATTAAAGTTAAAAGCAAGTGAAGTCTTAATATTTTATGCACCGTGTTTTATTATTATTATTTTTTTTTACAATTTAACTGGAAAAGCAAGACTAATACCAAGAATATGATTTTCTTATAAACTGCTGTTTAAATGCTGAAGTTTTTAAAATTATCTTATGCTTACCAAGGCTTTTTATTTGATTTACTTTTAATTTTTATCAAAAATACAGTAGAAAACTGATTCTTAAAATAATTATTTTCTATTTTGTATGTTGTATAATGTAATTTATTTTTGCTGGAAAGTACAATAGTGGCCAAAAGTGATTTCCAGCCTTAGGAAAATTCACATCTTCACCATTTATTTAAATATTATACAAAATGTAGTAAATATTTTGTAAGCATATTTCATAGTCAGTTGTTCTTTTTGTGATAACTCAATGAAATTGTGCAGACATAATTTCTGGCCAGGCTGTCATACAAAGAAATTATTAAAACATGCAAAAACAAGAGATAACCAACAACATATTAATAGCTGATTTTTATGCAATGTATATGCTTTTTATCTGAGCTTTTAGTTTTTCCATGCATTTTTTTGCATAGTGAAATAAAACCTGTAGCTGTAGTTTGCCTTTTTTGCCAAATAGTTTTGTCAGATAAGTGCCTCAACCAAGTTTAGTGTTGTGTTCTTCCCTTATATTTCAAATATTTCTAAAATATCAAATATTTTCCTCATAATTTGAATTTTTATTCGAACTTACAGGGTCATAAAAACAAATATCCCCTTCAGGCATTGCTTTTGGCCACCACTGTAAATGGATAATGTAAAATGTTTGGGATAATCCAGTGAATTAAATGCATTACAAATGAAAGGCACTTCCAATGTAGTTTGACTGTTTTCACAAAATCACCTGCACGTAATGATGTCATCAGTACTGCCAACCCCCACCAGGACAGCTTTTGTGTTTGTTACAGTGGCTTTTTGACAGACCGATGACTGTTTCTCTCTGTTCAGGAGTTTAAGGAGGGCAGGAGGGCCAGTCACACGGCTCCGCAGGTGCTGTTCAGTCACAGAGAGCCTCCTCTGGAGCTGAAGGACACTGACGCCACTGTGGGAGACAACATCGGCTACATCACTTTTGGTTTGTACCACAAGGTCACATACACATAAACAGGAATTTAGTGTCGAGAATGGTTATTTTTTACTCACAAATGGCACTAAGGTAAACACCATTATCAACCACATCTGCTAGTGTTAATTATAGATATAGATATAAAGTTAATTATAGACTCTTGTCTGGTTTACTTGAAGACTTGTACGTTAATACGTGGCCAGAACAAAGCGCTTCCGCTTACCTGTGGCAGGTGCACTGTGTATTTGCATTTGGTTGAAGAGAGCAAACGCCCAGCTTCTCTTCACGGCGGTTACACAAACCTCTTAATGAATAAAAAAAAGAGCACCACACCCTTTTATCAAAGCCAACAACGTTTGCCAGCGCTACTCTACTTCAGTTTTTGGAGACATGCAATGTTTACCAAGTGCTTATTTAGTTCGTTTTTTTGTTTGTTCATTTTACTGTGGTAGCTTGCAGCAGTAAATACTGTACTTTTAGTGTTAACCCATGCAAACCTCATATTACAGATTATTGTATTCTGTTAAAATTGCTTTGTTACTCTTTTGATCGATGCTATACCTTTAGGATTGCACATCTGTTTTCAAGTTTCATTGATTTAAATGACTTTTTAAGTATTTAATACGTTTTTCTCCTTTTTTACACTGGTAACTGAGTATACAAATACTGTACTTTTAGTGTTAACCCATGCAAACCTCATATTACAGATTATTGTATTCTGTTAAAATTGCTTTGTTACTCAGATTGATGCTATACCTTTAGGATTGCACATCTGTTTTCAAGTTTCATTGATTTAAATGACTTCTTAAGTATTTAATTAGTTTTTTTCCAGTTGAAATGTCTAACAATTCTTTAAACGGGACCAATTTAAGAAGCAACACTGAAGATATTCAGATTTGTTTTCATAGTGTCCAATACGAGTATAATTTGTCTTACTGCAATGGCAAGTTTTTCATTAATTTTAAGTATAAACAAGTTAAGAACAAGTGAAAGAATCTGTCAGTGCAGTAAAGCAAAATACTCTCGTAATAAAGACACAACCTACGAAACCGAGTCTGAATATCTTATACTGTGTTGCATAAGTAAATTTAATATTTTTAAATGTAAATTTATATTGATACTAAGACAAAAAAAACATTTTTTGCAGTACTGCGTAAATAAAAATAATTATATATTTTTAGAAATATTAAATATGTATTATTTTATATTGGTAACACTTTATTTTAAGGTGACGTAGTTACACGTAACTAACCCTAACCATAAGTCTATAGTAAGTACATTTAGTTCACTAATAGTACTCAGTACTACGTCACCTTAAAATAAAGTGTAACCTTTTTTTGCAGTATTTTTTTATTCATAGTATATATATTAGGGCTGTGCAAAAATTAATTTCGCATCCAAAATAAAAGTCTGTGTTTACATAATATATTTGTGTGTGCTGTATATAATTATTTTGTATATATAAATACACACACATGCATGTATATATTTAAGAAAATGTGTTATCCATATATATAAAATATTTATATTTATATAATATAGATTATGTATTTTTACATATATACAGAATTTAAGCGCAAATAACTCTTAAATATATACATGCATGCAGGTATTTATATATACAAAATAATTATATACAGCACACTCAAATATATTATGTAAACAAAGACTTTTATTTTGGATGCGATTAATCGCAATTAATTTTTGCACAGCCCTAATATATATGTTACCCAAATATAACATTCACACTGAATGTCATATTCTAGTTTAAATATAAATCCTAAAATTAATTGAAATGATTTCCAAATAGTGCTGTTCCCCCGACACACCAACGCCAGTACCAGAGACAACACCATCAACCTCATCCACACCTTCCGGGACTATCTGCACTACCACATAAAGTGCTCCAAGGTGAGACCCTCCTCAAAAACGCCTCAATCGACCCAACAACGCCCTGTTTACACCTGGTATTAAGATCGGATCACAAGCAGACGAGGGAGACACATTCCCATTTACACCTGGTGTCTTCGGCCCCGCCCACAATACTGAGTTTTCGTTTAAAAAACGGAGACCTTTTGCTACGTTTGCACCTCCCGTCCAGACTAAAGCGGAAAAAATGAAGACCTAAAACGGAGAAGTTTAGAGACGCTGCAGCTCCGTTTTGGGTTTTGAATCTCCGGAGGTCTCCCGTTTTAGTGAAGACGGGACAAAATGAAGGACTTTAGACACGATGACAGAGGCTCACGCTCGGCTCTATGATTGGGTGTCATCGGTCGTGACGTATCCTTCCCTGATTCGTCAGCCACCGTTTACACCGGCACGCGGATGCCCAGTGTTGGTGAATGGTCATGTGATCCACGTTTTCAGTCGTTTTAATGTGGACGTAGATCAATTCTAATACGCAGATAAATGGTGTGGACGGAGTTTGTATTCGTTTTAATATTCTGTTTTTTAACCGAAAACGCCGTAATCTGTCTCTCTTGTCCACTTTCAACCACTTCTGTCCTGATTTTTTTTGAGGGGAGGGTTGATGGGCGAGTACATATATGGGTTTTTGGACAAAATGGATGAAATACTCTTGCCTAATTTACATATGAGCAATTTACATTGTGCTTGGTACATTTTTCATCTTCAAACCAAAGTTTGGTCTTCAGTCGACACAGTTTAAAGGGTTAGTTCACCCACAAATGAAAATTCTGTCAGTATTTACTCACCCTCATGTTGTTCCAACCCCTTCGGAACACGAATTAAGATATTTAAGATATTAAGATCACTCCTCCATACTAGTCCATAGGCTTCTTGAGGGAATGACTCTTGCTGGCATCGATAAGTCATTGAAGAAATCGTTAAAATAGTCCAAGTGACTACAGGGGCTCAATCTTAAGTTTATCAAACGACGAGAACAACAAAAATAACGACTTTATTTCAACTATTCATTTTTTTCTCCCTCTGCCTCGAGTCAGGTCACTAGTTTAATAGCGTAAGCTTCTGTTATTGTACGTCACACGCATCACACACATGACCAGCGTCGGCCAATAGTGAGCCTACGTGTGACGTAGCTTTATGCAATCACACTACGTTAACTGACTACAGGCCCATGGAGAAGGAAGTGAATAGTTGAAATAAAGTTGTTATTTTTGTTTGTTTTTGCGCACAAAAAGTGTTCTCGTCGTTTGATAAAGTTAAAATTGAGGCACTGTAGTCACTTGGACTATTTTAACGATGTCTTCAATGACTTTTCGAGGTCAGCAAGTGTCATTCCCTCAAGAAGCCTATGGACTAGTATGCAGGAGTGATCTTAATATCTTAAATATCTTAATTTGTGTTCCAAAGATGAACGAAAGTCTTACGGGGTTGGAACAACATGAGGGTGAGTAAATACTGACAGAATTTTCATTTTTGGGTGAACTATCCCTTTAAATCCCGTCTGGCTAGCCCGCTTCTCATAATGTTACGCATTAGGTCAGTAGACAGAACAACCACAAAATACCGTCTACTCTCCGACTCATTAAACATGTGCGTTTACACATACAAAAGCAATCCAGTCGAATGCGTTTTCAACTACCTCTCAGGTCGCTCAAAATGTTTTAGACCCCGTTTACACCTGTATTTAGTGTCGTCCACTTGTGACCCGATCGACCGAAATGTATCTTAATACCAGGTGTAAACAGCGTTTTTGAGTTGAAACGCCCTTGAGTTTGTAAAAAGCTTTGAAATGGTCTTAGTTTGCATACTTGCCATTCAACCATTCGACCTTTGTTTGGAGATGAAATGATATGCTAGGGGCTTTTGTCTGAAAAATGCGTAAGTTAATGAATAATTGGTGTGTTTTCTCCTGTGTCAGGCCTACATCCACACTCGTATGAGGGCCAAGACTTCTGAGTTTCTCAAGGTACTCAACCGAGCTCGTCCAGACGCTGAGAAGAAAGAGATGAAAACTATTTCGTAAGTGCTGTTTTCACAATTATTTGCACATCACATTAAACCGCACAAAAAGCCTCTTTCTCAGGGGCTTTTTGTTCCATTTGTGCTGATGTTGGCGCTTATCTCTGGGTTTTATTTAACACCAGAGGCACATACTTGCAAAAGATTAATTTGTGATAGTGTGTGTGTTTAACTTTATTAATTACACAGAGGTGTTGCACCATTCGCTGGCTCTTAGAGGTGGATCTTATCAGAGCAGATTAGCGTGTACTTTTTAAACACACTGGTGGCTGTTTGAGCTTGTTTAAACTGAGACTTGGCCAAATGTTGCAAATGCTTTTTCTCTGAAATCAAAAGTCATTAGTTTACTTCTATGAATTTGGTAGAACAGAACCAAAAAAATGGATTTTTATCAATAACGTAAAAACCTTTCAAAAATGACTGACCATGAACTCTGATGATATCTGCTTTTTTATAAGCCAGAGCCCTACTGTGAGCTACAAGGTTGTTAATCCATGGTATTATCACGAGCCCACATTATTTCAGCCTATTTTTAAAACAATCATGATTGACAATGGGATTCCTAGTGAAAAACTACATTACCCATGATGCTATACCTCAAATTATACCTGAGCATCGAAAAAATTAAAATGCTCCCATAAAGCTCTGCGAATAACTTGAGTCGATCTCCCTAAGCTCTCAAAATGCTGAAATGTTTTTATGCATATTTTGCAATTAACTTAAAATATAGTTTTTACGCATTTAATCAACATTTTAAAATGAGTAGTAATATGTTCTTCCGTCATTTTTAATTTGATTATGGTTCATGAGTTTGTAATTTTTTTCCCTCACCAAAAATAATTTTTTATTGCATAATTATGCATTTGTAGGAATTTTCCTATCAGATGCAATATTTATGGGAGGAGAGTATTTAAATGAATCATGCAAGGTGATTTACTAAGTCAATTTATTTGTATTTGCGCCCCAAAAACCAGAGGCTAATTTGCGCTGCTCTTGGTAAATTGCGTTGGTGATTATGGGAATGATCTGTTTGCGTCTGTGTTCTTTAATTTTGGATAAATTTGGGCTTTTATGGGATTGCACACTCGCGCTAATTTGACTTAGAACATTATGATTTGCCTCAGGCTAGAGGATATTATATTTTACTCCAATAAAACTCCATATTTTATCACATTTATTCCACTGTTTTGACCTGGGAACATGAATCTAACTCTCACATGATCTGTCCAGGGGCAAGACCTTCTCTCGTTAAGGACACGACGTGCAATCACGAGACCAGCATCCGTGGACTCCACTAAACACCTCTGGCCAGTGATGTCGATCCTCCACGTGGAGTTTGCACCTCAACAGGGAGACAAATTAATTCCTTGCTTTGCATTTATAGAATAAATGTTATTTGTATGTTGTTGGATAAACAGATTTTTTGATACACTCTTATGTTTCACTGTGTAGCTCTGTTGACTGACAGTGTTTTATTGAGATAGTCATGCAGTATTTTCCTCTTTCCTTTGTTTTCGCCAAATGCATCAATATTGGACATCATGAAATGGTCATGAATAAATCAGTCTTCTATACAAGAGATTCTTTGCCTGTTCATTGCGGTGAAATCATTTAAAAGGTTTTTTTATGTTTTTGAGTCTTAAAAGAGTAAAAACAGTAATATTGTTAAAAATTATTACATTTAAAAACAACTGTTTTCTGTATGAGTATATTTCAAAATTTAATTTGGTGTGGCAGCGTCATTACTCCAGTTTGTCTTCAGTGTCACATTCAGAAATCATTTGAATCCGCTAATGTGATGCTCAAGAAACATTTATTATTATTATCAATGTTGAAAACAGTTGTGCTGCTTCCTATTTTTGTGGAAAAAGTGATTTTATTTTTCCAGGAGATCAAAATAACCCAAACAGAGATCTTGGTAAAACTTTAAACATTTCATTTTAACCAAAGTTAAAATGCATTTTAATGTTTTCAGATCTTAAAGTATTACAGCTGTGGTTAGAAGTATTAAAACTGGTTACAATTATTAATGCATTACAAAGCATAATTAATGCATTCAAATATTTCATTATACAGGCTTTACGTGTTACTGAAATCTTTTCTAATATTATAAATGTCTTCACTGTCACTTTTGATCAATTTAATATGCATATATATATACACTCACCGGCCACTTTATTAGGTACACCTGACCAACTGCTCGTTAACACTTAATTTCTAAGCAGCCAATCACATGGCGGCAACTCAGTGCATTTAGGCATGTAGACATGGTCAAGACAATCTCCTGCAGTTCAAACCGAGCATCAGTATGGGGAAGAAAGGTGATTTGAGTGACTTTGAACGTGGCATGATTGTTGGTGCCAGAAGGGCTGGTCTGAGTATTTCAGAAACTGCTAATCTACTGGAATTTTCACGCACAACCATCTCTAGGGTTTACAGAGAATGGTCCGAAAAAGAAAAAACATCCAGTGAGCGGCAGTTCTGTGGGCGGGAATGCCTTGTTGATGCCAGAGGTCAGAGGAGAATGGCCAGACTGGTTTGAGCTGATAGAAGGGCAACAGTGACTCAAATAACCACCTGTTACAACCAAGGTGGGCAGAAGAGCATCTCTGAAAGCACAGTACGTCGAACTTTGAGGCAGATGGGCTACAGCAGCAGAAGACCACACCGGGTGCCACTCCTTTCAGCTAAGAACAGGAAACTGAGGCTACAATTTGCACAAGCTCTTCGAAATTGAACAATAGAAGATTGGAAAAACGTTGCCTGGTCTGATGAGTCTCGATTTCTGCTGCGACATTCGGATGGTAGGGTCAGAATTTGGCGTCTACAACATGAAAGCATGGATCCATCCTGCCTTGTATCAACGGTTCAGGCTGGTGGTGGTGGTGTCATGGTGTGGGGAATATTTTCTTGGCACTCTTTGGGCCCCTTGGTACCAATTGAGCATCGTTGCAACGCCACAGCCTACCTGAGTATTGTTGCTGACCATGTCCATCCCTTTATGACCACAATGTACCCAACTTCTGATGGCTACTTTCAGCAGGATAATGCGCCATGTCATAAAGCTGGAATCATCTCAGACTGGTTTCTTGAACATGACAATGAGTTCGCTGTACTCAAATGGCCTCCACAGTCACCAGATCTCAATCCAATAGAGCATCTTTGGGATGTGGTGGAACGGGAGATTCGCATCATGGATGTGCAGCCGACAAATCTGCGGCAACTGTGTGATGCCATCATGTCAATATGGACCAAACTCCCTGAGGAATGCTTTCAGCACCTTGTTGAATCTACGCCACGAAGAATTGAGGCAGTTCTGAAGGCAAAAGGGGGTCCAACCCGTTACTAGCATGGGGTACCTAATAAAGTGGCCGGTGAGTGTATATATATATATTAGGCCTGGGAAAAGATTAATCGCTTAATCGCATCCAAAATCAAAGTTTGGGTTTACATAATATATGTGTGTGTAGTGTGTATAAATATTTTGTATATATAAATACACACACATGCATGTAAACATTTAAGAAATATTTGCATGTATATACTTTATATATATTTATACAAAATTAATATTATACATAAATATAAATATTTGATATATTAATAACACATTTTTCTTAAATATATACATGCATATGTGTGTATTTATATATACAAAATAATTATACACACTACACACACATATATTATGTAAACACAAACTTTTATTTTGGATGCAATTAATCACGATTAATCTTTTCCCAGCCCTAATATATATATACACTGTACATATATACACACACACACTAACCCTAAACTTTCAAACCTAAAAGTACACTATAAAATAACAACACTGACCAGAAAATGAGGCTCATACTTGTTTTAATGATAAGAGAGTCATGGTCTTCACAATAATAAACTGAGCAGGAAGAAGGAAAGAAATAGAGATGAAGAACCCGCCAGGTTGTAAGATTAGGAAGAGAAATGAAGGACAGCAGAAAGTCACTCGTTCTCCTCCACCACATTTAGAGAATCTTCCTCATCAAGTTTCTTCTCTTCCTCCACCAACTGTTCTTGACCTATTGGCTCCTGCTGTTCGTCCTCCACCAACTGTTCTTGATCAACTGATTCCTGCTGTTCTTCCTCCACCAACTGTTCTTGATCAACTGACTCCTGCTGTTCTTCCTCCACTAACTCCTGTAGTTCTGCTAACTCCTCTTCCTCCCCAAAAACGTCCTGGCTGTTGTGGTTAGTGTGATTTTGCTCAAGTTTGCTCTGAGAGACCACCTCTCCGTCCACTATTTCTTGGGTGATGATGATGGCTTTCTTAAGACCTACGGAAGACGGAAGAGGAGGAGCTGGAGACAGAACATAGGCTGGATGTTAGAGTCAGTCTTTAGTAATTCATTACAACATTTATGCAGCTTTGTCATTTTTCTCTAACATTAGAAGCAAACAAATCATTAATGTTTAACACTGCTGCAAAGGGCTTGACATGAACACCCACCAACCGAATTGTACAATGTAGTGTCAAAAATATAGGTCGATAATGAAATATCTGAAACCCTTCCAATACTCATTTTCTGCAGAACAGATACAGGATAACAGCTCAGCTTCGTTAACAGTACTAATTTACTTAAGAATGTAAATAGTTTGTGTAATGGATCCATGCGTAAGGTCTTAAAGTGACAGCAGCCTAATATACCCGCTAACAAATTATGAGATAATATAAAAAAATATCTATATGGCAGTTTTTCCTCATGGTATAAATGTCAAAATTGTGGCCAGTGAAAATGTTGAGTGGCAAGTAACTTTGGAAAACCACTAGCCACAGTGACTGGTGAGCAAAAAAGTTAATGTCAAGCCCTGGTGCTTATTTTAGTTAAAGCAACTTTTGTAATCGGCTAGTCAATATTATTTGGGTCATTCTACAATCACATTGCAGTTTGAAAGGGTAATTTTGCAAGTGAGTTTTTGTCAATTCTATCAGAAAAATGATGTTAAATAGATCATACATTGGATTGCACAATCGCAAAATTATAAGTTCATAAAGCTAAAATGTGCTTTGAGAATTTAATGTTGATATTTTTACAAACATCTACTTTCTCTGAATTATATTGCAAGAATTTGAATTATTTAATGAATTATTAAAACAAAATATATATATTAGGGCCGTCAAGCGATTAATCGCATCCAAAATAAAAGTTTGTGTTTACATAATATATGTGGGTGCACTGTGTATATTTATTATATATATATAAATACACACATATATGCTTAAGAAATATTTTCATTTATATTATATATATATATATAGATTTATATATAATTTATATTATATATAAATATTTTATATATATTTTTTCTTAAATATACATTCATGTGTGTGTATTTACATATATACAAAATAATTATACATAGTGCACCCACATATATTATGTAAACACAAACTTTTATTTTGGATGCAATTTATTTTGACAGCCCTAATATATATATATATATATATATATATATATATATATATATCTCGCTATTAATCGCATCTAACATAAAAGTGTTTATATTTGTATATATTATATTAACTTTTCACAACTTTTAACTTATGTAAGATCCGATTAATCGCCATTACTCGATTTGACAGGACTAGATCTTAAAGCAGAGGTGGCTAAAAATGAAGGACACAAATGGTACTTGTTTTGTAGAATGACCCTTTTGATTCTTTAACAAATTGCAAAGATGATTATCTTCAAACATATTTGCATGGGGTTAGCAGTGAGAAACATAAACAGTGTGACTGATGCATGTATGTCCAGCGAGGGTCGATTGTTTACTCGTCTGTGTTAGACCGTAGAGCAGTGAGTGAGGATTAGTGTGACAAGACAAGCTTGATGTGGGTTAGGCAAGCGTTTGTTAACTCAGACTGAACGATGCCTAAAATCTACACGTCACGTACTCACCTGCATACAACGCCTGCTCTAAAGAAAATTCCTCTCTGTGGGAGGGAAGAGAAAACATGAGAGAGTGGCACAAATGTAGGTACTTGCTGGGAAAGGATGCAACTAATTATTCAAGACTGGGGTGGATTGAAGTTGAGATCTTAAAGGGATACTCCACCCAAAATTGAAAATTCGGTTATCATTTATTTACTCTCAAGTTGTTGCAAACCTTATTAAATATAAGTTTATTTCTTTCGCTGAACACAAAGGAAGATATTTTGAAGAATGATTCCTTTGTCGTCAGCAGAAGAAACTCATACAGGTTTGCAACAACTTGAGGGTGAGTAAATGATAACAGAATTTTCATTTTTGGGTGGAGTATCCCTTTAAGGATGTAAAAACCCACATTGAGCGACCACTTTTCTGCAAACCCGGGGGAGGGTGACCCCGTCATTGTCTATGGTGTTTAAGTGATGTCTGTTTTAAAGACAAATGCTTGCTGGGACACGTTTCTCACAAGCCTGTAGGGAAAAAGTTTGTGCCTTGTGTTTGTTCCTATAGCGTGACTTCACCATGGCAAGTATGCTAAATTTGCATGGGCAGCTCACCAGGGAAAATGCTGTATGGAAACAGCAATATTGTGTGATGTGCACATTGCAAACTGTGACCAAATGCTTTTCATAATTAAACATGCTTTTGTATTTGTTCTGAGCTACACCAAAGCATTTTAGCAAACACCAATATTTACCTTTTAAAGAATAGTTCATCCAAAAATGTGTGGAGAACTTTTTAATTCCATAAAGAACCTTTTGTGCAATGTAAAGATTCTATGAATGTTAAAAGTTCCATAAATGCCAAAATGAGCGTAGTACTGATTCTTTATAAGGGCTTCACACTCTCAAAAAATGGTACAAATGGGACACTACCCTTTCAAAAGGTACTAATATGTACCATTCAGGTGCAAAAATGCACACTTTAGGTTCTAATATGCACCCTTTAGGGATAAATAAGGTACAAAGGTGAAAGGGTATCATCCAAGTGACAGCTTTTGTAGTTTAAAAAGAAAAGAAAAACAAGACTTGAGGCAATTAAGTATAATGGATGAGTCAAATCGGATAGCATTGAGCTGGAATATCCATTTTTTTAAACATCATTGTTCACGAACTTTCCATCTTACTTGTTATTGTCCCCCTTGTCGTCAACAACACCCTCCAGAAGACGATGATAGCTGGCGATCTCTGCCTCGAGTTTGGACTTAATGTTGAGCAGCGCCTCGTACTCGGCCGTGTGGCGCTCCACCTGGGCACGCACTTGTCCCAGCTCACCCTCCAGCTGCAGGATCTGAGAGTTGTATCCACTGACCTCCTGACCGTAACGTGCTTCAGTTTCATGCAGCGAATCTTCGAGAGAACGAATCTGCAAGGCACCAAGCAGAATGAGAAAAGTTTAGACAGGCTTGACCGAATTTATGTTTCTCATGATCTTAATCGCCTTTTGAAATAAAGGCCTCTGCTTAAATGCTCAATTATTTATATGGACAATTTTTTTTTTTAAAAATAAATGATATTTTATTAACTGTATTGTTTTTATTGTTACTTTTATCATAGATTACTATTATTCTAAAATGTGGAAAATTAAACAATATTTATTTATTTACATGATATGGAATATCATATTTACAATGCATTGAGTTAAAAAAAAATGAATGTGGAAAATAATAATAAAGCAATTATGAAGAATAAGATAATTGAAAAACATAAGAACTCTGTTTGAACTCGCTCATCAAAATGAACGAATCTTTTTCCGAGTCAATTCGTTAGTTTTGTTCGTTGAATTAACTCGGAAAAAGATTCGTTCATTTTGATGAGTTCGAACAGGAGAGTTACAAACATGCGTCACAGAACAGAGCAAGGCGACCATTTGAGCTTATAAAACTTAAACTTTGTTATTTATTTATTAAATGAGCGATTGTTTCGCTTGATAAGACCCTTATTCATCGTCTGGAATCGTTTAAAGCCCTTTGAACAGTTTGCAGTTTGCACTGAAACTCTCTTTTGAACCTTGAACCGTTTGGTTACCACTGAAGTCCATTATATGGAGAAAAATCCTGGAATGTTTTCATCAAAAACTTTAATTTATTTTCAGCTGAAGAAAGAAAGACATGGACATCTTGGATGACATGGGGGTGAGTAAATTATCAGCAAAAGTTTTTTTTTTCAAAAGTGAACTACTACTTTAAGTTACTTAATTGAATCATTTTTTACTTAAGTTACTTAAGTCAAGTTATGCAATCACTTTTGAGCAGGAAGTTCAACAAACCACTGTATAAAAACAGCTTCTGGTTCCCATGGTTTAAAAAACAATTTGGTGCACAGGAATAATGTGTAAAGTCAGATGACATGGAACATTTTTTTGCAATCACATTTCAAGCGATAAAATATGCAAAGCACCAAGCAGAATAAGTTTGGACACACTTGAGAGAAATGATTTTTCTCATTATCTTAATAACCTTTTAAATGGCTTTAAACTCATTCTTTATGTTTCCATTTGTGTTATTTATAGACATCTGTACTATTATTTCAAAAATGTGGGAAATAACATTAATAAAAAGTATGTGCATCAGAGATCTTTATTGTTTTTGTGCATGACTGCATTAGGTGCAAAAAGCTTGACAAATCACTTTGTTTGTCAGCTTCTACTTTCTCATGGTTTAGAAAACACATGGGTGCACAAGGATAATGTGTAAATTCAGATGACATGCATGCATGAAGACAAGCATGGGACATTTCATAATCGCTTGAATGATGCACATGTCAATTTGCCAGGTGAGAGCGCTGACTGTGTAGAATGCAGAATGATTTGTCAAGCAGATCATTAGTGTCATTTGTCTACCGTACCATGTTGTGCAGAGCCTGCAGGTCAATTTCTAGAGATTGTCTCTGCCTGCGCAGCTCATTCAGCTCAGTCTTTGATGTCTGCAGGGCTTCTGTGTTCTGAGTCACCTCAGCTGTGATGTTGTCAAACTGGATCGAGAGGAACAAGATTTTCAGGACACATGATAGTATAGATCCGCCTTGTAATTATGCACAAAGCTCTCCTAAATAGAAGGCACATTCCCATAAGGTACAAATTAGGGTTCCAACTCACTAAAATTAAGTGAAAGGATGTGCTTAAGCTTACTTACTTTGAACTTACATAAGATTTTTCCATTTTTGCTGAATTTCTGAATATAAAGTAGTACCCTTATTCATAGTAAACTACCCTTAGTTTATAATAAATCAGCATAAATCATTAGAAAATGGAATGGATTAAAACATTCAATATAAAAGTAAGTCAGAAAGGGTAATATGATTCCAAGTGCTAGTTTGACTGAGAGCAAATGTTTGTTTAGGGATGAGTGAGATTGCAAACTGGCTAAAATCTACAAATGAATGGGAGATACAGACAACTTATGAGTCGAAAATGATCTGATATTCATGCTAGGATCATTTGAATGTAAAAACAACAGTTTATCTAATAGATCTAATAGGAACTGCATCACTAATGGTAAAACAAAGCATTGTGTATTGATAGAAAGTGCCAACATTTTGCCAACTACAAAAGCACAATACAACTTACTTTATTTTGATACCAGGCTTCAGTTTCCTCGCGACTCTTCTCTACACCTCGTTCATACTGCTTGCGGATGTTACTAATGATTTCATTGAGGTCTGGACTGTTTTTATTCTCCATTTGCACATTGACTTGACAGTCGCTGATCTGGCCCTTCAGGTTAGCAACATCCTGTGAAATAAAATGATAAATGACTTTAGTTATACGGTTTATAATAACAGGATCTGGAAACAATGTGGCTACTAGATAATTAAGTTTGTTTAACGCTTGGCCTAAAGCATTGAAAACCAGGTGGGAACATCTGTTGACAGTAGGCTTAAATAGGTGTGTTCGGCTAGAAAGAGCGCTGTGCAGAGCGATCGATGTACGGCATCAAAATACTGAGAAAGCAGACGGCTCTATATGCTTTCCAATCTAGTGGTACTTTAATGTCATACACTGATCGGTCTGCGTAGCGCCGCTTTAAGACGAACACACCTATTGATTTTATGGTGACTGCCAACTTTAGCACGTCTTAGTTGGAGAAGCATTTTGCCCATATATATATATATATATATATATATATATATATATAAATATAAATATATATTCATATTTATATATATATATATATATATATAAATGTATATATATATACATTTATATATATATATATAAATATATACATAAATAAAAATATGAATATATATATATATATTTATTTTTCTGTATTTTTTCCTGTATATTTTTGTTCTGTATTTATTTTGTTAGTGAGGAAAGCGTGCAACACTACTTTAACATATTTATCTAATCGCCGCTCTCGGCAGCTTGGACGGCATTGGGATGTTAGTTAATAGTATATTGCTGCAAAGGTATTTCCAACTTCTTACTTCTACACAAAAAAATAAAAATAACTTCACAGAGACGAGAGTATATAAGTGCATTGATCAGTCTCGTGCGTGACATGTGCAGTTCTGGATGCAGTTCACTTAATGGCCACCGGTTTCTCTAATAAACATTGTTGAATTCTTCATACAACCCCTTTAAATTAAATAAATAAATAAATACAAACTTCAATATAGAGTTCTTGAATCAAATTAGATGAATCAACCTTTGATTTAAAACATAAAAGTCAGAAATCAGACAAAAGTAGGCCTACATGACTCATATAATGAATCATTGCGAATGGCACATCCTAAAAAATGATGATAATAGGATAGTCATTGATTATACACATAAATAATGTATTTTAAGTTTATTAAACATTAATGGTAAATATCTGTTAACTACTTACTGCTGACTAGAAGGCAGTTGGAGTCTCATTAAACAAAGAACAAACAAACCAGCTACATGAATGTGTTTAATCAGTGTTGAACAGTGTGTTTAAGGCGTATACCTCCTCATGGTTCTTCTTTAGGTACGCCAGCTCTTCTCTCATAGACTCGATCTGGCCCTCCAGCTGCATGCGGCCCATGTAAGTGTCGTCCAGCATCTTGCGGAGACGAGCAAGATCCTGCTCCACCCCCTGCCGCATGCCCTGCTCCGACTCGAACCTGCCCGGACGGGACGGTGCATTTACAATGGAGACTACAGGGCGTATGTCACACTCAATGCAAATATCTGAGTTAAAACTTAATGCATTTCTTCAATTGTTTTGTTATAAGAGAATAAATAAATATCTCACTTGACTTTGAAATCGTCAGCAGCCAGTCTTGCATTGTCTATCTGTAGAAACAGCCTGGCATTGTCCAAATTCATTTCCTGGATCTACAAACACACTGATATCATTGTCTCGCATTTACTATGTCAATACAGCAAAAAATCCCCTCAAAAATCTACAACTGCCATTAGACTTTATGCTGATAACCAACAGAGGAAAATAAACCATAATAAAATAAACTAATTAAATAATTAAATACACTTTAATACATAGTAGCTTAGTATTTTCTTCTTATAAATTGTCACATCAAATACAAATATATATAAACAGCTCCTGTAGTAATGTATATGCATTTTATTTGTGTAAAATGTTTATGTATCTCTTCCGTTAATGTTGTTCATGTAGAATTTGTTTTTGTGGCCCTTTTTAATGCATCCAGTTTGGTTTTATTATTTTTTTTTACATTTTCTTATTAATATTTCTTCCATTTGACAACAGTTTTGCAGCTTTTGGCGAGGTCACTAATGAAAAATGTGACTCTTTACTTGGTTAAATTAAGATTACTAACTAAAAATGCATTATAAAAATATTACATTTTATTAAACCAATTGAATATTCAATTAATTGAATACATTCTCATTAAATGTTTAAAGGTAGTTGCAGCATTAGCAAGTTGTTCTTACAAGCTTAAACCATCCAAATGTTTAGACACACTTGCAATGACATTTTAATTTCAAATGTGATTTTTAATGGATGAGTTGGAGCAGATAGTGAAGGAAAAGCTTCAACAAGTGTCCAGCATTAGCTTGCATCTCATGAAGTTGCTCATTTGCAGAAGCTCAAATATATGTAATATTTTTTGGTCACTGTGCCATAAAATGAGGAAAATTGGGTGCGTCCAAACATTGTCGGTGTACATTATGATAAAAAATGCATTATACCTAACAAAACCTTTTATTTGCTCACCTGGTTTCTTAGATCAGCAATGATCCTCTCATAGGAGCTCCAGTCTCTGCCGCTCTCAGCTTCTTTTCTCATCAGAGCCTTTTTGATTTGCTCCTCCAGTTTACCGTTGGACTCCTCCAGCAGTCGCACTTTCGACAGGTAATCCCCCAGACGGTCATTCAGACCCTTCATGGTCTCTTTATCATCCACAGGGGGTAAAGTGTTGCTGTTGATCTGCACATGCGGACGCAGTGTGTTTGCCAGATTCCCTATAGCGGATGGGGAGAAAACCCCAAACAAACTGCCCCTGGAGCCCATGCCGCCGGACAGGCTTGAGCTGGAGAAACTCCTGGAAGGGCCCTTGAACGACATGGTGCGGATTAGAGGTGCCTTTGAACAGCTTGCGAGACACAGTCTATTGTTTTACCTGCAGCAGGTACTGTAGGAGTGTGAGGGGGGTTTGGGAACTGCTATATATAGACTCAGCTCTCTACAGTGATTGGTCTGTGGGATGTGAGTCTACTGCTGCACCTCTCTCATTTGTTTGCAAAATCCTAAAGAGCATAAACAAACAAACTAGTAGAGAATTTTTTTGCACAGTGCTGGTAGTTACTGATTATGTATTACTTAAACGGACTTGTACTTGTAATTATATTACATGTTATACTGCTCAGACTGCATATTTTTTTGGATAGATTACATGTTATGAACACAATGGCAGTAAATTGTTCTTATTGATTTTCTGTAATCTAAGTTTTATTTAGAGTTTGACAAGGCAGGATACTGAAGAATAAAACACTGAAATGTATCAAACACATACTCAAGACAACATTATGCACCTAATTTAGAACACAAATACAAACAAACAAACAAGGTGAAGTAAAACAGGTACACACACACAAAAACTGAAATGCAAAACCTGAAGTTATTAATAAAACTATTTAAAAGCACATGAAATAAACATAGAATAAGTTCATGTCTTTTTGTTTTACTGTACAATTGATCTTTTTTATCTTCTAAAAAGCCTTGACTTCATAATCATATATTATACGTAGCCTACACAAAATTTGGAAGGGGAAATTGATTACATTTTTTGTATTTATTTGGATTTGTTTTTATTTTAAAATGATTTATTTGAAACTTTTTATATGATTACTTACAAGATTTATCTTATGAATCAGCTGTCCTTCATGAACCACAGCTTGTCCTTAGTCTAAAAGTGATCAAAGAATTTGCAAAATAATATAATATGTAATGTAATTGCAATTACAAACTCATCCAGTAATTTTAAATCAGTCGGGCTAAAATTTGTAATCTCATGCATGAGTAACCTGCAAGCAAGTTAATCTGCTTATAATTATTTATGGCTGAAGGTGAGTATTTTTGGTGTGAACTAACGTTAATCACTTTAGGTGGAAATTCAAAATCAAATCATAAAAGTAAACATTTCAAAATGATATTTGAAAAGTAAATATAAGCATGCTGATTGAAAACGCCAGGGTAATATTTCATTCTAAGATTTAAAGAAAGGAATTATATTTTGCTTTACCTTTTGTGACAACCATACGCACAACCGGGAACTTAACTGTCAACTTTGTCCCCGCCCACTTTTGGAGGAAAACAAACTAGACTCCCCATAGACTTCAATACAAAATAACGGCAAAAACCAACGTCCGTACACAGCCGACAGGCGTAAATAACTTAAGAAATCATTTATTTAAAACATTTCAAGTAATTATATGTCCACCCTGCCTGCCATAGTGTGTGAAAAATACATACACAAACTTAATTTGGCCAATTTAAAAACATGTCCCTTTATTCTCCCAGCGTCAAATTGGGGTAACAACCCCACCCAGTGGCCAGAGGTGTCTTACCCGTACTTTTACCTCGTTGAGTCACGAGGTAAGCGAGTGAATGATTTTATTTCGCATTTAAAGTAAAAAACCTTAATGTATGATGGCAGGTAGCCTGGGCTAGTTGATAACTGGCATAAAAAATGTATCTTTCACGCTTTCACGGACATATAATTCTTGACATGGTCCATAAATGAGATTTCTTAAGTTATTTACGCCTGTCGGCTGTGTACGGACGTTGGTTTTTGCCGTTATTTTGTACTGAAGTCTTTGGCGAGTCTAGCTTCTTTCCCCCAAAAGTGGGCGTGAACATTCTTTGATGACGCAGCGCCAGAAAAAAGTGAAAGGAGGGTTTTCAGGACACGTCATCAATCCGGAAGTCGGTCATTTTGGAGGCAAAGAACATAAACATGAAACAACATGGCGCGAAATGAAAATGAAGGGCAGAAAGAAAGCTCCATAACAAATTCGAAATGCGTATGTTTTGCGTCGTTTATCGTTATTTAAATCGATTAAACCACGAGGAGTTTGTATCGTGTTCCAAAAGTTGTTGTTCATAAGGAGGGAAATGCTAGAATTGGACCGGGAAAAACGTCTTGCAAACCTACGTCTGCGGTCGGGAGGAGCCGAATGGGAAAATACGCGTGTGTGCAGTGATAACTTCATCAAAGGTGAGTTAATACAACTTAAGTGGCTATGTTTTTGCAACGTGTAATGTTTTTGAACTTTGTAAAGTCAAAGTATATGTCTGCAAGACGAGGTAGTTGCTGATCTACCGCCTAACGTTAGATGGCAGGAAAATATTTCAGTTCAGTTCTCTCCTGCTTGATAAGTCCTTCTCTATATGATTTCGCATATACCACGTTTTTTCTGTGTTTTTAGAGTAACTAATGTGTTTAGTAGTACATAAACAGTGCAATCCATGCTGTTGTTTACATCCGAGCGCCTCTATAATGGCCGCTCATCCGGGCTACCGCCCAGAATGTGACGTCGGTCACACCAAACAGCCTAAAGGCTTTTCATCAAAATGTAAACAGCAAAACAATTATGAAACAGTAAAAAGTTTTTACATTGCATAAATGTAATTATAAGCACATTGTTTTTTATATGACAGTTTGTTGCATGTTACTTGATTGTCTAACGTTACAAAACCTGAAATATTTTGGCCTTTACCATTACAGCCCAGGAAAAAAATAAAGAGTTCATTGAACACACACCGAGCTTTTGTGAAACAAGACCCAATAGCTTATGGGGTAAGTTGTCACATAAGGAACTTTCCATCAAACCGCTTAATGTAAGTATACTCTGCAAATAATTGTTGGCTTAACTTAAAGTAACCATGTTGCCTTAAAATTCAGTTCATCAAAACTAAAAGTTTTAATTAAGTTAATGCAAAGAATGAGATTGGTTTAATCAACAGAAGCTCAAAATTTCATGTTATCTGAACCACAATAATTATATAAGTTGATTTGACCAAAAAAGTTGTGATAACAAATCATTAAAATATGTTTTTGTTATATTATGAAACACAAAACAATAATAATAACTTTTGTTCCGGCCAACTAATATATATATATATATATATATATATATTTTTTAAATGTGTGACAACTTGCTCCAATTTGCCATTTATGAAAAATCCGCTCATCCTTCAACCATTCAACCTCGTGTTTGAATGTATATTTTTTTGTGCATTCAAATGATTAAAGTACATTTTATATTTCTAATAATCTGTTAATTATGTAATTAATAATTATGTGATCATTCTAAGAACTTCCAATTGGCTTTATACATAGCTGCACTAATTCCTAAACTTCAGCCAGCTCCTTGTTTCCTGTCTGCCATTATCGGCAAACTGATTAATCCAGGTGTGTCTAAATATTGTTGTCGTGACTACTGAGGTCAGGCACACCTGAATTAATCAGGTTGTCCAATAATGGAAGACAGGAAACAAGAAACTGGCTGAAGTTCAGGAAGTAATGTGTCTTTGCATAAAGCCCATTCTTTATTTCTTCTCTTAAAGTGTGACGTTTTCACATATGGCCACACGAGGGCAGCAGAGAACACCTGATTTCTGTTACACACAAGAAATGTTCTTTATGAATCATGGGTGCTTGTGCTTCTCAATACATCACTCCTCTGTCCTCCATCCAAACTGATTGAACTCGGCTATATTGAAAGACATCTTAATTCTATAATTGCATCGCTAGGAGTGAGGAGGCTTCCAGAGAAGTTATGAGCGAGGATACTCAGGTGTATCCAAACATGACGCACATATAAATTCTCCCCCTTTACATCGGCCACAATCATTTTAATTTATACTTTACCCGTGCTGCTTTTTCAGATCGGCTTGGATTGAAACTTAATGTTTAAACTGTAAAGTTTGGAGAAGTCTGCACTCAGTAAAGATAAGAATATACCATCTCCTGTCTATAAAAATAGCCAAATTTGTAATTCTTATTGCAGACTTTTCATTTTTCTGAGACGAGAGTTCAAGAGATTTCCACGACGCATACTCGAGAATTACGATTAGGGTTGTGTATCGTTTGATGATCGATTCTGATTCCGATTCCTTGTTTCGATTCCGGTTCCCAACGATTCTCGATTCCGATTCTTTTAAGAGGCAGGGTCAAAAAAGTTTAGCTGACCGTAACCAACGGTCTTTCTAAAGGAAATACGGCTTTTTAAAAGGAAATACTCTGCATTTTCCCAAGATTTTGATATTTTTAGAAAATTGAAGCCACACTTTGGACCGCCGACGTAAGCTACTCATGTTCGACTCGCGCGGTTATGCCAACGCTTCCGGTAGACGCTTCTTCATTGGTGTTGTTCAGCGGTTTCTTCTTCTGGTCGGCGGAGTGTGAATATCGAAACTAGGAATCGAAATTTTAACTTTTGAACGATTCCAGGAAAAACGAAAAGTTAGTCCCGGTTCCAATCGATACTCGATTCCCGATACCCAACCCTAATTACGATCTCCTTCAACTACTTCAGTTCAGTCGTTTTAACAGCTTTCTTACACAGTTCTGTAGCCTCAATGATCATAATATAACGTGTAAGTATTACTAAATATGTTTTATAGTAAGAGAAGTAGTCATGGTATTTAATATGACTACTGCATGTGTGATAAACCATTGTTTGCATGCAATAAATGCCATAGGTCACAAATCGTTTGTCACAGGTGCGGAAAAATCTGGAGTATACAAAGCACTGGAGACTAAACACTGTGAGATTTAGTCTCACAAAGAGCAACAAAGATTAGTCTGTTATGAACTGATAAACAACATGGATCGGCCCATGAACATCAGAATCCACAATTTACAAGATTATGGATGTTTGAATGTATAAATGACTTAAACAGGACATTCAGGAATGGATCAGACTTCTAAACTCCCATAAGCTACTGTTTGAATCAAACACAGAATGTATGTGTACACAGAGAGATACCAATGCATGATCTCCTCAAAATACAGGCTCCATTTCTAGGAAAATGCAGGATTATCATTTAGGAAAGGAGTGTTTTAGTTCAGATCGCTGTGCAGCTCTGTCTGGTTGTGCTCAGCTTATCTCAGAGGTGTAGATCTAACAGCTGTAGGTTGTATAAATCTGTATTAGTCTAGCGTAAATCATTCCGACTCAAAGGATCCCAGATGCGTGACAGGCCTATGCCGTTTCTCAGGGAGATAAATCACACTTACACCTGTTGATTCCTCATCTACTGTGTTTAATTGACTGGCTGAGCAAAAAATTTCACCATGCACTTTCAATGTATGCAAAACAGCAGCTTGGATGTTCTTTAAAAGATCTGACATAAGTGTGAGCAAATGAGTGAACTATTTCTTTCTTTACGCAGAAGATCTGCCGAGCTTCAGTCCCAAGCCGGAATGTTCTGAGCATGGAAACCCGGAGAAGCACAGAGACGGATAACATCCTGAAACTGACGGCCCAGAATGAGGTAACTGCCGCTTGCAATAAAGATGATGGAGAGCAGAACAAACAGGAATAAAAAAAGATGAGTATTGCTTTTGGTTAAGTGTATCTGATTTTGATCTAGTTACGTTTTCAGTAACAATACACTCATCCTTCTCTGATAAGTAAAATAATCTATCCTTCTGCTGTCATTGATGAAAGCACCTTTATAGTATGGGATCTTATTGGATGTGGTTGTCAGATGAAAGGTCATAGCACAATAAATGGCCTGAATTAAGCTGGCTAGATAGGATGTACCTGCTTTTTTGCGGCATCCGTTTCTCTGCTAATGGATTTTATGATAAAAGTGAATAATATACGGTTCTCAATAGATGAGAGGAAACCGTTATATGGGGGACTCTTATTAAACCCTTTAAGTTTTCTGGTCATCACCGCCATAAGAAAATCTCACCAATTTTTATTACCATGATGCATTACTGTAATGGGGAAAAAATGCATATTTTAAATAGTAAAATTCATCAGTATTATGTTTTTTTAGTTAAATTTGTTGCACTGCCTTTTGATTATTACAATATTTAAAACGTTTCTTATGCTTAATATATCATTGATATGTAATTTTAAATATAATTACAAATACAAATGATAAATTGATTTTAGGGATAAATGACATGTTTTTGTGATTCACTCTGTTACGTCACTCTGTTACGTTCCTCCAAAAGGTAAGTCCAGGGAGAGGAGAAGCAACAATATTTAAAATAAAACCAGGGCAAAAAGAGAACAGGAAGTCAGGTTTATGTGCACAGGGTTCCTACGCAGTTTGGAAAAGTATGGAAAAGTATGGAATTTGATTTTAGTAATTTCCAGGTCTGGAAAAGTATGGAAAAATAAATGAAGAGTATGGAAAAATATTGATGTTTCCAGACTATTGTACCTATTTCGTTTTCTAAATATAAAATTAATCATTTCTAAATGTATATAATATGCAATCGTCTTTTTCATGGTGTTTGGATTAGGCTGCCAGCGAGTGCTGCCAAAAGATCGCTTTTATACTTGATCTGCCGGAGTCGCTGTGGAGTACTTGTGACGTGTTACATAGTATACAAGAGTACATTGTGTTTAATTAGTCGTTTAATGAGATCTAAAATATGTTGTGAGTGGTGAGAAATTTTCACGTGAATAAATACATAGATCCGACTCATATCCCCATGTACTAATGGTCCAGTGGCAGAACTTTTGCCAAGCGTGTCAGAGTTTCTGGGTTCTAATCTGAGTAGTATAGTTTTTTTTACCTCATCAAAACCGATTGTTTTATTGGTGGTTGTATGTCAAGCAGGGACACATTTTTTGTGTAACAAATATAGAGAGTCTCTTCGCAACGGATTGAAGCGTGCGTCTGTGTGAAGGCTGTGCAAGTCACAACAGAACACTGTATCCGCGCCACTGATCGCAGCGGCAACGAGCACTTTGGTCACTTGATTTCAAAAGCACATTTCAGATCGCCTCTTATTTAACAAACGAACAAAATGAATGCTCGGGGGGTGAGACGACCAATATTTAACCAGAAAGAACTCATATAACCATTCCAATAACTCCAAAGCAGTTCAGTTCAGCTAAAATATGGTCGGAAAAATCTCTAGTGAGGTCTGGAAATTTGAGTCTGGAAAAGTATGGAATTTTGAAATGGAAATTGCGTAGGAACCCTGTGTGCAAATTGAGAAGTGTGTATGTATTACTATATTGACAAAGGAGAACCAATACAAACTACTCTCTGAATGAGACGGCGAGCAAACAAGGTGAGACAAGCAATAAACACAGGCTAAGTAACAACAAGGTTCAACATTAAATGAACAACTAAACAGTCCTCCCTCCACTGAGGAGGTTAACAAATACAAAACAAAAACAACAAAACTGGACACTGTTCTGAACTCACAAAAAATGCTGTTCAACCCACTGGTTAAATGAGGTTGGTCTGCAGTGCGATCTGAGGGTTTCCCTCATAAAAAAGTTATAAAAGTTATAAAAAAAGTGGCATGAGATTTGTGACTTGTTACATTTATCTATCTAAAAACACACAAAAACTGGGCTTGATTCGATTGTTCTGAAGGTAAAAAAAACCCCAAAAAATACTCATGGTCTTCGACCACTAGAAAAACAGCTAAAACTTGAAAAACTAAAAACTGATTTTTTATTTTATGCAATCTATAAATCCAGCATAATTCTGAAAACTTTCAAACAGAAACTAAATGCCTGATATTAGAGCACAAATGCTATGTGAAACAAATGCGTACTCACACACAAATAAGGTGTGACTTCCACAGACAGCATTTGTAGAGTTTAGCAAAAATAAGCCACAAATGTAGATATGAAGGGGTGAGACCACACACACACACACACACACACACACACACACATACACACTTGCTATTGGTTTTATTTTCATATTAATTTTTTTTAAGATATAAATTTTGTGAATACAATCTTACCCTTATGTTTATGTGGCATTATTGTTAAAACAGACACCTCAAAAAAATCACATCATGATATATACACAAAATATGTAAAAAAAAGGAAGGAAAATAGCTTGTGATAGGAGCAGTTGGCCACGCCCAGAAAAATGAATGGATATTTAAGGTCCTTTGCTCAATAAATATATGGTCAAACTTTATTTCTAAAACTTTTAAGTCCTACAGTTTTTCTTATAACCAGCAGGTGCCAGAATTTTGCTTATAACTTATATCCAGAAACAACTTTTTAGATCATCATTAAACTACATAGCCTATATATATATATATATATATATATATATATATATATATATATATATATATATATATATATATATATTTTTTACAGAAATAAGTAATCAAGCAAATTTCAAATGCAATTTTGTGGAAAATGGGTAAAAAAAGATCACATATACCCCAAAGCATAGGATAAATGTAATATAGTTGAGTGTATTTTTAAAATGATGTGTATTTTTTTTAATACAATTGCTCTGTAAGTGCATGTGTGATCCCAAAGACTATGAGTGATAAATTCTTTATACCATTGCAAAACAATCCAGGTCTGTCACATTATCTTTTAAAATGTTGAAGTAAGCACTGGCAAGTTTCATTACTGTTAATTATAGCTCTTTAAAATGCTTTTAAATGAAAAATGAAAAACCGACATAACAAATTAGTTTCAACCTCATGCTTTCTGAAGTTTGCACCATAAGGCATTTAATAAATCAGATTGTCCATCTGACACAGGATTAAAAACACTAGGGTAGTGTTTATAAAATGCCCTTCTACAATAACATAACTCATGTGCCGTTCATATTCATAAATACACCATAGCTTACTTAAACATCAGCGCACAATAGCAGGAGTGACTGTCGTCCCTTATTCTTAGCCAAGAAGAGCCGCTCTCATTAAAACCTCAGAGATTAAACGGTCAAAGGCTAAATAGACTATTTACTCAATTTTTATGTATTTATCTGAATGGTTTGTATTATTGTTTTGATTTATTTTAAATTTGAGTGTGTCTGGACACTGCAATATTTCTTTCTTTCATAAAAATGTAATCATTGGGTTTCATATTGTTCTTCGTTTATAAACCATTATGTTAATAATATATAACTACATATTTTATGGAACAGTTTAGATATTTAACATAAAAAAAATATTTAAGTTTATCTCCCGGTTTCACTGCCTAGTCCTAGACTAAAATGCATGTTTTTTTAACTCAATATGTCTTAAAATATGTCACTGCCGTTGTTTTGCTTCAAGATGCACATCAGTAATGTTTTTTTAAGGCACGTATTTAAAAGTTACTTAGATGGCCTAATCCTGGTTTAATCTAAGCCCTGTCTGTGAAACCAGGCCTATAAGTATATACGTATACTGTGTGTGTGTGTGTGTGTGTGTGTGTGTGTGTGTGTGTGTATATATATATATATATCACATCACAAAAATGTAATATTTATCAGGGGTTTCAGTCCCTAAAGTAATGATTTGTCTTCTGAAAGCTGAACTAGTGAGTAGTAAGTAGGAAGAAAGTGTTGGGTATCGAAAGTGCAAGAGATAAATATCTGCATGTGTGGGTGGGTGGAGGGGTGAGGGTGTGCTTGTGGTTTTTTACTGTACACTATTGACCTTCCTTTGCTTCTATTTCAAAACTACGGGGAACAGATGCAGACTTAAAAGCGTTAATCAAATACTTTCTTCTTTATATAAATGCACATGTGAGTAATGATCAACGTTAGAGAGTCTTGGCCAGTGTTTGTTGTGAAGTTACTGAAATGTTCTCTAGGGACTGGACATCACATATTTCACAAGTTACCCTGCAACACAAACCATCAGGACAGTTCAATTTGTCTTTATATCTCTTGTTTACAGTTACTTTGTGATTTTTAGCCTTTTGTCTTGTGGGTCATACTGACAGTATGCAAACACACAATATTCAAAAGACTTTCTCTTGACTCAGTGTATCATTTAACATTTCCCTAACTGTGATGAATTCAATGTTAGTGCATTTGGCAGCGGAAGGACAGTTTCTGGGAACGAGCGTATTAGTACAGGGTCTCTGAAAAAACATTCTTATCTCAGTCACAAAAATAGCTGACCACATCTATGATCACATCTTAAACCATTGGTCCATTTAAAGTTCTCATATTTGTTCATCTATTTATTTTATGACATCAAATGTATGTCTAATTGTAAATGCTTTATCTCGGTGGGAAATGTTTAGATTATGAATGTATGTTAGGTAAATAGATGGTTTGATAGATAATTTTATGAACAAAAAAAATTTGCACATTCACACAACGTCTGCTCTCACGTCAATACAAAACTCATGCATTGTGCTGCTCTCATGAATGTGTTGGAGAATAATATTCTGTAAATAAAGTGGCAAATTATGTTTTTTTGCGCAAACAAAGCACTGGCTTCGCTTCTTAACATTGAAGTTAAACCACTGGAGTCACATGGATTACTTTCATGATGTCTTTATTACCTTTCTGGAGCTTGAAAGTGGTAGTTGCGTAGCTGATAACACTAAACTAACCCTTTAATGTTATTAAAAAAAAAAAAATCCCTCCACATTTTCTTTTTTTTGTACAAAATTAAGAATGTGCTGAAATATACAGCTATGATATCATTCTGAAAATTCATAAACACATTTTTACAGCATAAAACATTGCAGGGTTTGTAGTTTTCAGCATATTTTTACTGACGTTTCTATCAGTATGACAAGTAATGTTTGTTATCTTGGTGACAAATCAGCACAATTTGCTACAACAATGTAAAGCACATCACAGAGAACTGAACATTTAAGTTTGCAAGGCATAAAAATAAATGTACAAGATGATCAGTGGCAACACACAACTCTCCATCGTACATCCTGGGTCAACTTGACACACTTATTGTTGAGCCTGGGATAAATAGATGTGATTACTAAGTAATATAGTGTTTTGTTCTTTCTTTTACAATACAGTTAAAAAGTTTGGGGTCTGTAAGTTAGTAAGTTTTATTTAAAAAATAAAAATGTATTCAGGATACGTTAAAATGAGCAAAATTGACCGTTAAGACATTTATAATGTTACAAAAAATGTTTGTATTTCAAATAAATGCTGTTCTTTTGGACTTTCTACTCATCAAAGAATCCTGACATTTTTATTTATCATGGTTTTAAAATATTAAGCTTATGTTTTCAACATCGATAATAACAATGTTTCTTGAACAGCAAATCTGCATGTTAAAATGATTTTGAAGGATCATGTGACACTGAAGTCTGGAATAATGATGATGATAAATTCAGCTTTGCATCATTTTAAAATCTATTCACATATAAAACCCTTTTAAATGGTAAAATTTCACATTATTACTGTTTTACTGTATTTTTGTTCAAATAAACAGCCTTTTTGAGCATGAGAGATCTTACCGACCCCAAACATTTAAACATTAGTTTATATAAAGCATTTAATGCATTACAGAACCTTCATTTACACATTCAATTGAAACATCCTATGACTCATTGTCCACTCGTCAAAGCGCAATATCCCTGTTGTCCTGTCCTCTTCTCCACCGGTTTCTCAGTTTCCGCATCACCATGCGGATGGGCTCCGTGTACTGCTTATTGGCCAGTCCCAGTATCAGCGGAATGACGGCCATGCTCCCGATTCCCGTACAGGACATGATGATGTACAGAGAGGAGCTTGGCACTCTCACCCCGCTCTGCAGAGCCGTCACGGACATGAGTTGGTAGACGATATACGGCACCCAGCAGACCAAGAACGTGAGGGACACGGCGGCCACGCATTTGGCGTAGCGCAGGTTAAGCTGCTGCTCGTGGTCCGTCGGCTGCTGCTGCTGAAGTCGGTCCACGGCCCGGTGGAGCTTGCAGATTTTCTGCAGCTGCTTGTGTGCGATCCACAAAACCCGTCCCATCATGCCCACGATGGACAGCATGGCCGGCAGAACCAGTCCGCACACTTCCAGATAAATGAAGGCCTTGGGAAAAACCTGTTTGTAGGAGCAAACCTCATCCTCCTTGGAAGTGTTACCAACCGCGGTTGATCTCAATAACGTCTCGTTTGAGTTGAAGCTCTTGTTAGCATTGGGTTCCACCCAATTATTCCATCCAAAAGCAGGGAGGGACGCGTATAGCAACGGCGGGAGCCAAACGGTCAATAAAGCCAAGGGAAAGCAGCGATGAACCCAGAACTGGCTGTGGTGGAGCGGGCTGACGATACACAGGTAGCGCTCGTAATGCACCATCACCAGATTGAAGAGGAACGACAAGAACAGAAAGTTGGGGAAGATGTACATCACCAAGCAATGCTTGAAGTCCAGATGCCGGTCGAGTGTCATGCGGGGAATGAAAGGCAGGGTGATGCCGGTGCACAAGTCGGCCACCAGCAGACTCAAAAAGAAGTAGTTTGGGGTGTTGTGTAGCTGCCGGTTGCAGGCGATGCCTAGGATAATGAAGAGGTTGGAGAAGATGATGATTGAAGAGAGTGGAACCGTCAGATAGAAGATCAGTTTCTCTCTGCTCAGCTTGTCGAATGGATCCATGATGGAGAGGTGTTCCCCACTGGACTAAACCAGACTAAACCTTCTCCATCCACTGAGAGAGTCCTGAAAACAAGTAAAATATAGGCTAGTAAACAAGTCTTGCCTATTATATCCGTTCAGTTGCTTGGACACGTAATCATTCATCTCCGGTGCTACCAGTCTGTTTTACTTCGCTTTTACATGAGAGTTAACTTTTGACCGTCCTGAAATGATTATAAGGAATAAGTCCCACAAAAAAAAAATGAAAACTCGCATGATTAACTCACCTCCATTTTATTTAAATTTAAAGTTTTAGTAATTGTGTTGTTTGTCTTTTTTATATCTTTGAATTTAGTTTTTAGTTATTTTTGTTTTAGCTTTAGTAATTTTAGTACAGTTTAGGATTTTAATATTGTCTATTGCTTATGTTAACGTTTAATTTATTCCAAGTAACGTAAATGTTTTACAGTAGTTAACAATAACAACACCTCTCCACCAGTAAGCTGGTGTGTGGTGGGCGTTCTGGCGCAATATGGCTGCCGTCGCATCATCTAGGTGATGCTGGTTGAGGAGATTCCTCCTTCCATGTGTAAAAGCACTTTGAGTACCCAGAAAAGTGATATATGAATTTAACGGATTATTAATTATTTTTGTTGTAGAACACAAAAATACATCTTCCCACAACTCTTTTCCAATGAATGAGTTTGTGTATAGTATAGTGTATAATCACTGATTATAGATCTTTGTCGTCGCCAGCGAATATGTGATGTTGCTGAAAGATTCTGCTAAAAAAATGTGGATTTAGAACTATATCAGTCAAGAGTTTTCATGCCTTTAACATCTGATCAGTTTGAATTCAATATCTTTTTTAGTATTTGACCTTTTCACTGGTCAAAACTTCTAGTAAATCGGATGTTTCATTAACATGATGCACAGTTATCACTTAAAAAGGACTCTACTTCTATACTGGAGTTGACGCAGTAAAGACCGAATGCAGATAGAAACCACAACCAACGTTGCATGACCACAAAGTATTAGAGACAACATGTTAACCTTTTTGTAGGTTATGAAAGCTGCACAATTGCATCCGGCTAATGTTTAAATATTCATATAGGTTCATGTTTCCAGTTGTATTAAACAATGGTGGCAGAACCGCTATCAAATATCCATCACTTGCACCGAGCAAACTTTCCCTCTCATTCAAGGTGTAAATGCACTGAAGTTCAGTGATGCTATTACATTAAAAACAATTACAAATATGAAAGGGAAATAATGCAAATAGTTAGCCATTCTGATTTTTTCCCCTCAAATTATTATGTTAATAATGTAGTTTTTTTTAGGAATGCACTGATAAAAAAATGGGCCAATACTAAACATTTTATATTTAAAAAGCCAAAAATAGATCCAAATTTTTGTCATTTTTGAGAGCCTGGTTACAAAAAACAAAAGTTTCACCATTAAAAGCCATGTCCCAAGCACTTAATTATAATGTTCTCATTATAATTTTTTATATCCATGACAGACTTGTGCTGCACATGTTGCACTTCACAGTATTTTCTTAATTTTCAAAGTGATTCCAATCATATTTCAAGCAATTCAAAATCACCATGACGAACAGTGGGCATGTGTGTGTCTTAGCTGAAGGAAATCATTTATTATTTATCAGCTCGGCCACATTTTCTCATCAGCCCGACAATGATAACATTAAAAATGAACATATATCAGCCGATACCGATATGGTGCTGCCTGATATATACCTTGAGCATCCCCTGTAATTTGTAATGCAAAATTTTCTTTTGAATAAAAAAAGCAATTTAAGTAGTGAAATCAAAAGTAGTGACTTTTGTTTCCCAGTGCACTTGAAATAAGGCAGTGAAACTAAAAGAAACATCTCTGTCAAATACTTACCTCACAAATAATGTTAATCTTCATACAGTAGACTTGCATGAGATGTTCCATCCATGTGTGAATCAATGATCCTGTGAGGTTCTCTCACATGTGAACTCTTCGGTGTCCCTCTCACCAGCATTTGCGAACGGAGATCTGAGTTGTTCACAGTAGTCAGCAGGATGCTTCTTAAAGAGACAGTGACCTCATTCTGACTTTGACCGTGAAGCAAGAGAGGTATTTCAACTCAGGAAGCAACAGTTTACACTCGATTTATGAGATAGATGTGGGAGGCATGGAAACATGCGATGCTGATATCTAATTGTATATTTCGATCATAAAATAGTTTAATTACATTGAAGGGGTAGTTTGTACAACTAGTAAACTAAAAAGAGTGTGTTGCGCAGCACTTGTACTATTACTATGCAGTAGAATATACTCTAACTTTGAAGTGTTTTTTTCTTAAAGTGTAAAAATTAATTTGTTAGTTCACAAAAATGGAAAATTTTGTAATTTACTCATCCTTATGTCATTCCAACCCCTGTAATTTCTTTTTTTCTTCTGTTAAACACAAAACGAGTTGTTAGGAAAAACATATTCGCTGTTTTTTTAACTAGGTTGTTTACTTGTTCTGTGATATGTAAAAAGCATGTTATTGCTTTCAGTGACTTGAAACATTTCAGATTAAATTTAACAAAACAACATTAGGCTGAGAAAATGATGGCAACATTTTTAATGCTTGAAATGCTTCAGACCTTAGATACATCCAAACATTCTTTACTTACTGTACATAGTCTGCAAGGTCTCTACTGTAGCTGTGATGCTTGTGAACAACATTCAGTTTGCTGAGAAAAAGCAGGCGGGCGGCAGTAAGGCTTGCTTTGACTGGTGCCACAGCAAACACATCTATCAGCCTCTGTGTCATTTTCCGAAGGTTCCCCTCGGATGGCCTCATCCCTGAGATACGCAGCGTCACAAGTGCACAAACACATACAGACTTAGGAAAAACACATAAAAAGAAATGCTTGTGTTACGCAATTAAATACGCATTGTGGGATGAGGGACAGGAAATGGACACTTGGACTTTCTGTGGCTGTTTTCCTGACTGGTCAGAAGTGAAACCGTTATGGATGGAAGACATCGCTCATCTGATGTCAGAGTTGTCCAGACACCTGGACACAAAGAGTTATGACCACATAACAAACGGTTTCCAAACATGCATAATTGTTGGAAGTATATTTTTGGCCACGTGAAAACCACGTGTATAGCTCTTAAAGGGATACTCCACTTTTTTGGGAAATAGGCTCATTTTACAACTCCCCCAGAGTTAAACATTTGAGTTTTAACGTTTTCAAATCCATTCAGCCGATTTTCTGATATTTTGAAGAATATCTGTAACCAGACAGTTTCCGGTCTCATTGACTTCCATTATAGTAGGAAAAAGATATGGGAGTCAATGAGACCAGAAACTGTCTGGTTACTGATAGTCTTCTAAATATCAAAATTCGGCTGAGTACATTCGAAAACAGTAAAACCCAACTGTTTAACTCTGGGGGAGTGGTAAAATGAGCCTATTTCCAAAAAAAGTGGAGTATCCCTTTAAAGAGATAGTTCACCCAAAAATGTTCATATTTTTATTTCTGTCTTTTATGAAACACAAAAGATATTTTGAATACAGCTTTGGAATGACATGATGGTGAGTAAATTAAACTATCTTTTTGAAAGGCTATTTGTTAATAGTTTAAATTGTTAAGTAATTAAATTGTACTTGTCCGTGTCAAACTTACATTCACAATTTAGAATACTACGTGTGAAAAATTAAATTATGCATTCTACAGAGCCCCTGAAGGGACTTGGTGATTGAAAAATTTGTATTTACACAAATCTAGCTCTCAATCGGGTCGTGGGGTCTATATGACCCCAATCGACTTACCTAATAAAAAAAAAGGTTCCCTTCATCTCAGTAGATAAGATTTTGTGACTTTTCATACATTATCTATCTATATACACACAAAAAACTGGGCTTTATTCGGTTGCTCTGAAGGTATGTTATAAAAAAAAAAAATGTTTACACTACTGGTCTTCGCGGTCAAAATGTATGACCCCACATTGAAATTAATGGGAAATGTGAAAAAACTAAATATTTTCTTCATTTGTCAAAAAAAAAAAAAAAAAAAAAATCCGGCATAAATCTGAACATTTTTACACAGAAATGAAGGCCTAGTACTAGAGCATAAATGCAATGTATCATAAAAAATAATATTTCATATGCAAGCTAGTGGTGTAGTTGAGGAATTGCGTGGTATATGGATACAAAAGTACTTTATATCTACAAAAACACAGCATTAATGAATAGATGAAGTAAACAAAAAAAAATGATGTATGATTTGTATGATTGAAAATTTTTTGAAAAAAATGTATATTCTTTGGTCAATTACTCAATCATTTGTTGGGGTTGTATAGACCCCAAAGCTAGAAGTGTAAACAGGAAACAAAGACCATTTGAAGGTTAAATTACATACTCTTGCAGTTAAACAGTTGGGTTATTATATTGTATATCATTTGAGGGTATCAGGGAGCCCCTATCAATACGTTTTTGAATGCACGGTCGCTTTTCACTTCTCTTTCCAATTCACGTTCATGCATACTCTGATTAGGGACCGGCGGTACTGACCACACACTTTACACTTTAAGTTATTTGTCAATGATGTAGTTGATGTTGAATTGGTGAGATGAGGTGGTGGAGGGGAGGTGTCTTCTTAACCTCTTAACTCCTCTCATGTTTAATTTGGTTTAATTATCTGAATCCGATCCTTTCGAACTTTAATAAAATATAATTTAGGGTAGAATTTGTTATTCATTTTCCACACCTTTCCTAATTCAGATGATGTGTTTACTGGCGTGAGGGTGGGACAACCTGTCACACACATGATATCATGTGTAACCAATTGCAAACCACAACATTCCAATCGATTCCTGATGGAAAAATTCAAGTCCTGTCCTATTTTTTTTTCTTGTTCGCAACTTTCGTTTCATGTCTACTTTCTTATTTTTGTGGCAACCGTAACACTTTTTTTCATGATTCTTGGATAAATAGAAAGTTCTAAAGAACAGTGTTTATTAGAAAGTAGTTAGAAATAGTTAACATTTATATATTAAAAAAAAATTCTTTTTTTCAGACAAGTTGGACAACACATAGTTACCATGCGTGTTTGGCCTCTGAAACGCCAGGAGCACAAAGGTTGTTGATCTCATCTCGTAAAGCCTATTTTTATTCCCAGTAGCTTTTTCAGCGGACCTCTGTAGTAAATATACGCCCAGGAGCTATAAAATGAGAAAAATGTTTAACTACAAATTTTATACATGCCAAATGCTTCAGTGACAAGCATTAAGTGCAGGAAATAGGGTAAAGGCCAAGCACTTCACGGCAGCCAAATGACTTTACCATGGCTTTTTGCAGTAGGATATACCCGTTTGACAAACACAAAACTACTAGTAATTACTATAAAAAACCCATCATACAAAATATTCACGAGTGCAGAAACAATATATCCTACCGTTGTCTTTAAATCACATGTTGGCAGTGTGTACGCCGTATGCTTCAATTATTTATTTACAAGATACTACACTGTAATGCTTTTTGTAGTGGGTTGCACTTCCCTGTATTGCATGTGAATGTGTATTGCGTGTGTAGATGGTTGTTTGCCGGAGGTCACACAAGCTACAGAATTAACCCCCATTTTCTGATAATGATATCACATCTGTGATAATTATCATCAAATGTTTTTATCCTAGAGATTTGTACATTAAAGTACATTGACCTCATTAGTTAAAAGGTAATATACTCTCTACCCAAAGCATCTGAAACATCTTTTAGACAAATTTACTCAAAGGCAGCTTTTGATTGAAGGAACTGATTTTGATGAGCGTACAGCATCATCTGGTGGATAGATTGAGTACAGCCTCATCTAGAGTTTCTAAAGCAGGTAAATGGCCATCCCAAATGTGTAAATTTGTACAGGCCAGTTCAAGGCAGGTTTATTTATACAGCACATTTCATACACAATGGTAATTCAAAGTGCCTTACATAGAAGAAATTAAAATAATCAAAAGAAATCAGAATAATTAAAACAGTTTAGAATAAAAAATTAAAAATAAAATACATTAACAGTCGAACGAACAGTGGCACAGTGCTCATTCAGTAAATGCATAGCTAAACAGAAGTGTTTTGAGTCTGGTTTTGAATGTGACTACTGTAGGAGCACACCTGATCTCTTCTGGAAGCTGGTTCCAGCTGCGGCTAGCATAATAGCTAAAAGCGGACTCGCCGTGCTTTGAGTGAACCCTTGGTATTTCTAGCTGATGTGATCTGTAAGGTTTATATTCATGAGCATGAGCATATCTGCAATATATTGAGGTCCTAGCCCATTGAATGATTTATATGCCAGTAATAATACTTTAAAATCAATCCTAAATATAACTGGGAGCCAGTGTAAAGACCTGAGGACTGTTGAGTTCATATTTTCTATAATTTTACACGTTTTATTGTCCAAATGTAGAGCTAATCCAGCATATGTTAATCTAGATAACCCTTCAGCTTTAGGAAGCAAGACCCTGCTGTAATTTTAATGCAATACAATAATTTATATTTATTAATATCATGGTTTCATGTTGTTTTAAAGTATTTGTTTGTTTGTTATTAATTAATACCTTTATTTTTAACGAACACTTCAATATCCAGCACAAAATTAAAGAGATGAGCGAGCTAATGGTGTTCTCTAGACCCGAAAATAGACCCGGGGAATCCCCTGAACACTCGTGGGTTGCGTCACTGAAGAGGGGGGAGAGTATTAGGTTCGCCAAAAGTCCAATGCTCCTTAGTCTCTTGTTTTCACGGCCAGAAAAGCATCTATCTCTTGGTCAAGGATAGAACATGAAGAATGAGCTTCTGCATCTTCTTGTGGCTCTGCTAATAATTCTAGTCACAGGCGTTTGATGCCATCAAGTTGTTGTTTAGAGCACGTGTCTTCCAGAAATTCTGCTGTAATTTATAGTTGTTCTAATGTTGAACAACTATAAATTTATATAATATTGCTCATTTCAGCAATACAGAAAAAAACGTAATTTTGTGTCAGTATACAGCAGATTTAAAGTAACTACACACTTGTGCAAAAGTGAGCTTTGAAACACCACAAATTTTCAATCCATGCAACCATCCCAAATGTGTAAATTTGTACAGGCCAGTCCAATAAATCACTTCTATCTAAATGCGTGCACATTGTGGGATTTTCATGCATGATTTTCTGCATCTGTTTGTCGTGAGTGAAACTTATTAAATAAGCAGATTAAGGGTGAAATCTTCATCTTTCTTTTAGGCATTTGCACTGTAAGACTAGAATTAAAAAAGCTGTCAAATCCACGCACATACATAAAATAACACACACAATCTCTGGAATTGTAACCTTATTCCCAGCTTTATTTGATTTTATTCTTGTACAACATTTCACAGTATTACTTTTTTAAGTAGGTAAGAAAAAAAAAACAGAAAAAACAAGAAGAAAAAAAATTAACCCCAAATCAGGAACCTTTAAATGATAGTGTATGCTATTTTGCAATACATTTGATTTTAATCATAAATCTATAAGTCTGAAACAAGAAACGAATATAAAAGATCATCAGAATCACTCTGGTCATTTGCGTGAGCCTCAGCTGGATGTTTTCGTGAACAAGGTTTGAACAGCTTGTTGGGCGTTCATTTTTCCAGAAAATCACTGAGGTGACAATGAGCGACTGCCTAAAAGAAAAAAGAAAATGAAAGTGAACAGAAACCAATTTAGAAAAAAGTACATTATTCATGTATCTTGTAAATTTATACACACGTGTTAATATCCTGTTATATTCAAATAAATCAAATAATAACATAAGTTTCTTATTGTATAAAGTTTTTGAATTTTTAATACCTCGTCCCCAAACCTGCATGGGCAGGGTTCAGCACCCCTTTTGGCAAGAAATTTAGATTGTTTAATCTTTACCAGTTTATGGAATGTTTCTGTTTTAAAGTCAGCCTGTGAATAAGACAAATACACACATTTGTCATGTTAACTTTGTGGCTGTAATGAGATCAGAATGTTAATTTTCAAATACAATTTGCAATTTGAAGTTCACTGACAGAAAAAATATACCGTTTTAAGGAACTTCAACCAAGTACTTGAGAATAAATCAGAGAGGTAGACTTCTCTCTGGTCATCGTAATCAGTGGGAATGTTTTCGATGTATTTGTGACATGAAGTCAACGCAAAGACTGGGTGACAGAAAATGGAGTATTGTTATACACACAACTTTCAATAAAAAACTAGTGTGACTGATCAAATAATGCAGAACCATTAGTTGTGTTTTTCATATAGCATCTTACTGTCTATATTCATGGGAAGTCCTTCGAACATCGATCCAGAGTAATCGCTGTCCGTGTATATCACCATCTGCAGCACATACACATGATGAGGAAATAGTAAGATATTTAAAAATACAGTTAACTCATTCCCTTTACAAAAGTGGTTTCATTTCACTACAGGATGTTGTTGCCCCTTTCAAAAGCGTTGCAGTAGCAGTTGTGAAAGTAGAAGTGTGACTGTAGGGTAAGATGGACCTGCTAGAAATAGAAGAGTAGGAAGAAGAATTGCAAGGTCTGATTTTAATATTGGGATTTGAAGGAAGAAAGGAAGGTCAAATTTTATTTGGTCAAAAGGTCAAATTCTCTGAAATTTTATGGCAACTTTTTTTCTACTTTAATATGTTTTAAGATGAACATTGATAACAAAGAGTAATGTTTTTTGAGCATCAAATCAGGATATTAGAATGATTTCTGAAGGATCGTGACACTGAAGACTGGAGTAATAATGCTGAAAATTCATTAATTACAATAAAATTACAGTTAATTCACATAGAAAACAGCTGTTTAAAATTGTAATATTTCACAATATTACTGTTTTTTTTGAGCAGAAGAGACTTAAAAAACCCCCATTAAAATCTTACCGATCAAAAAATATATATCAACAATCATGTTTATAAAATGTGTTTTTTATTCAGCTAAATTAATAAAAAATAAAACGTAAAAATCACGTCCACATTACTGAATACGTACCTTTGCAAACTTTTTGCCAGCATGCATGCTCTTGAGCACGTCAGTGAAATCACTGGGATAAAGCTGTCATAAAACACACTGAATTAATGGTCATGAAGTCTGCAGGTTGTCAGATTAAACACAACAGATCCTATTTCCTTATTCTTGGATTTACATGCAAAATCTTGAATTAATCGTTTTATTCCCTGAAATTACCATTTCATACTGGGTAAATAAAGTCATTTTTGAGATGATCACTTAAAAACAACCATTAAAAGCAAATAAATAAATAAGAATAAATTGAAAAGGTTTTTTTCAATTGTGAATCCATAGATTCACGATAAATGTGATGCTAGTTATTTTGCTTTTTACTATATTAGTATTATTTTATTTGTTCAGATAAAAGATTCCTTAACATTTATCTTTTTTCTGAGAAATTTTGTGGGCAGAATTTCTTTCCCACAGGAATCCGTGCGATTGGGAGTTTTGCATGAGGGTGAAAATGTTCCCCATCGTTTTTTGCTCATATTCAAGTTAAGACAGAAAACTGCTTGGTTTAAATTTTTTGAGATTTGTGAGCTTCATACATTTCTACACTCTTAAGATAGAGAATTGGCATTTTTATATCATAATATTTTCAGCACATCATTATAAATATACTGTATATCTTGTCCATTCTGGTAATCTCTTGTATACTTACTCCCTTTTCAGGAAACTGAAAAGAACCGCCTTCTTTTCCCACACCGGTAATGTAGATGAATATGTTGTCATTGGGTCCACTGCATTAAATGAAAATAATAATGGTACTTCATTTTAGCAGCAAATTCACACGAGCTGCAAGCAGCAATAACAGGGCCAACCACTGAAGCGGCAGATCCGGTACAGTTATTTCATTGTACAGCATCCCTGGTGATAATTGTAGGCAAAGTGGTTTCCAAAATCCACATGTAGAATTATTTATAACGTGAAACAACTGCTTTTGACCAGTTAGTGGTCTGGTCACCTAATTAAAAGACAATTGTCTATTTTGACAAATCCCAAATACTTTCCTGAGTAGATACTTTTGAATAAATGATTACTTTTTAACAGCTAAAAAAGTATGTTCTTCATAGTATGAGTGTGTGTTGTACAAAAGTAAAAATCTGCCATGTTTTCCATATCACATGACCTATAGCGTCAGTTGTGTCACGTCACTGCCATTCATAAATCTCTCCTGTGAAGCGACTGATGCTGTAGGTCACATGATAATAACAACATGGTGAATGTAGTGCGTACAGATTACATTAATACTACATGCACTAATACTATATAGAACATACCTTTTTTAGCGGTCGTGGAGTAATTACTTATTAAAGAAAAAATGCATGTAATAAAAACTCAAGGGAGTGTGATTTTAGACGCAGACAGAATCTTGTTAATCTGATTAATTTTTGAGAACTGTTTTATGAGTTCTGTGAATTCAGACAAGCTCCTTTTGTCAAATACTGTTTTTTGCCTGTTATTTAGTGCTGTCCATCTGTCCAGGGTGCTTTCCCCTGACTCTGGCCTTGAAAACTGGGATAGGATCAAGCCCCATGACTTAGAAAGTCATAAATGGAATACTAAAGAAAGAGAGAGATATTGTGATTTCAGATTCGAAGTTATAACTTTGCACATGTGCTACTTCCTCCCATTCAGTGGTTGGCCCTTAATTAACTGCATAAAAGTGAAGGTATTTATAATATTAATTAATTACATGACTTTGATATCATTGAAAGATTTCTTCTTTACAGACAAACATACCTGGCTATGACTTTTTTGCCCGTGTTCTTCCCTTGAAGAGCAGACAGGAAGTTCTCAGGGGTCACATCCTATAAGATCAGAATTGTCATATTAAATCATCATTGTTGAAAGTTATAATTTATAAACATGTAACCATGTCAACACAAAAGAAATATTACCGCTCTAGTGTAGTCCTTTGGAACTCCTTTGTACACGTCTTTTGAATCAACTACACTGATAATTTCTCCATCTGATGGGTTACTGGAGGCAGTAAAAGACAGAAAAGTTAAGATGCTTGAACGCAGTCAGCTCCTACAATCTTATCGACACTTTTCTATGATGTCGTGTTTCTATAAATATTAAATCTAGCAAAGATTGCTATGCTGTTATGAAGGTGTGTTGTAATGCATGTGTGAGGAAATGACGGTCAATTTGACATCTTTCTCTCTTCTGTCTTCCGTAATCAAACTCTCTATTTTCTTCCTCTTTTGGAAAGTCTCGCAAATGCTGTAATCATGCATTATTTTTCCCATTTTGCTATTGTTTTGCTTTTAACAAACCCTAGAAATGTGTCTGTGTTACACTGTTGTTCCCGCACTATTAACTAGTTTAGCACAGGAGATTTAGATCATCTGTGAAACGCATCATACTCAAAAACTTCGTGAAATTACTCACTGTGAATTGTGAGCGATGTCATCATACATCATCACCACAATCTGCTCATCAGGAATTCCATGTTCCTTAATTATCTGATAATGAAGGCAGACATTGGCCTGAAACGCAAATGATAAAGATGATTTCAGTCACTGTCATCATTTATAAACTAAGACACATCACACCTTTGTGAGTTTATGAGCAATATTTCTTAAAAATAATGAAAAACACAAACCTGGTGTTTGTAACGTTCCCAGCCCTTTGAGCCGGAGACAAGGAGAATCCATTTTTTCCCAGACATTTCTTGAGTATTTTCAAAGTTGAGTCTGTTGGAATCAATAATAATAACAATTTAAACTAAATTAACATTGTTCCAATCTAATCTTCCATTGCTTTTAATTGACTAACATGCATTTTTAATGGCTTTTACAATTATGATGCATTTCAAGAAACACAGAAAAGAACACAAGTATTTGATATGTTATAAAGTTAAGATGTTTACAGTTTAAAGTTTATGATATAACAATGAGTTCAGGTTTTAAACTTAAGTGTTACTTTCTATTCATGAAGTGCTGAAATGTCAATCACTTGTCATGGTCTTAAAAATACTGGTCAAAAATGTTTCTTTTTTACCCAATTCTCTACATAATTAAGTACAGTTTCTAGTGATTCAGATTATGTAGATGTCATCATACCTGTGTTGAGTATCAGGTGTTCCTGTGTGCCTGTCCTGGGGATTGCTGGTGGTTTTAGTCAGACAGCCCCTGTCTTTATATAGGCAGTTTATCCCATTCATTTTAGACTCATGGGTGGAGAGTTTGTGCTGGTGGGAGTGTGTATTTCATATTTTGCAATAATTTTCATATTCTCTTTAATTGATGGCAGTTAGTGACTTTGTGAAAAATCTTAAACTGATATTTGAATTAGAATTAAGTTGATTCGGTTTTAAACTTTTGAGGCGGGACACTTGTTACATTAAAATTTACATACAAGTAATCAAATTGGAAATATGAAGCTCATCCACAGGTTTTCCCATTTTTTTTAAATTATTGAGTTATTATTATTATTTACTGAATGTAATTTGCACGAGTTGCTACAGTAAATTTTGTCAGAAATAAAAAAAATACATACAGTCACAATTTGATTCCACAGAATCGCTAGTTTTAAAAAATGTGAAAAAAAAAAATTATAAAGAAAAAAACAGATTAAATATTTTTAAAAAATGCAAAACACTTGATTGTGTAATGACTTTAAGACTTTTAAAAATACTTTCATGATTTTTTTTACTTGCAAAATTGATAGATAAAATGGTAACCATGCATTTGGGGTGTGATGAGATCTCGTGCTAAATGCCCAGCCTTCGGATTACAGTGAGCCGCCTGGAAAAGCATTTCCCGACGGCTCTTTGAAACTAATAATTGAGTTGTGTCTTGTTTTGTCTGGGTGTCCTGGGTCACCCGATACATCTTATCTTTTGTGATGGAAAAATAAGGATATGAGAGTGGTTGGTCTTGATAGATGGGCTGTCCGTCGATCGTGCAGACCTGATCAAATGTGTTTTTAGCGTTTCATCTCGGGACTGTTCCAGAGGAAAATCATCACGTTCAGAAATAATTTTTCTTTCAATTGCGCTTCGTTCCTCTGAGACAGGCACCGAGGGTCCCGGCACAGCCTCTCCAGCCTGAACTAGCGCTCTCTTCTCCTGCCTCTTTTTCTTTTTTATCTCAGAAGGACATACATAGATGTGCCATTAGTGTTTTAAACCCCGGCCAATTGGTTCCCAAAATCAGCGGGTGCTGGTTATTGGCCACCTCTACACTATGTTTTTGGCCCCGAAATTAGATGGTGACTGGGTAACCCACCACCTCACCATACACACACCGAACCTTAACCATTCGGCTCCAAAGAGTGCGTTTCTCTCTACCCGGCCATTTCTGAACTCACCGCATTAACCCTATAACTGCTGGTGCAAAATAAAACAGCAATTTCAAAACAATTATATAGAGTCTGTGTGCTAACTTTGATTATGGTTGCACGTATTGTTTCCACTTAAGACTTCAAGGAGTTCATTTTGGAGGTTACACACAGCCTCAATCAGAAGTTTTGAAAGCTCGTAGATGTACAGTAAGGTCTGAAGAGACTCATGTGAAATCAAACAGGAGAAAAGCCAGGCGATAAAAACCTTTTACAGTGCTTGTATATTGTTTTCTTTCAATGCATTTGATAATTCATACTCATAAAGTAGACCTGAAATGACATGCATTTGAAGATTATTAGTTAAAAGATTGCAAAATGCACCTGCTTTTGCTAGTCATGAATTTTGTCATTGAGGATTTCTGAAAAATTGTGCAAAAATCTCATCTCTTTCTCGGGACCCTATCTCATTTCTCATCTCGGTTCCGAGAAAAGCATCCCGTCACACCCATACTATGCAACCATCTACTATGATATTGCTTCAGACATTGCGCAATAGACGAAGAACATTTTATTCTTCATTCTTTTCTATACTGAAAGAGTGGAAGAATTGTCAAAGTTTGATAAATCATTAAAAATACCCAACATGTTTGTTAGACCCCATACCAACTAAGCTACTGACAGAGATGCTTCTAATCTAGAAGTCATAAATCCACTCCTTATATATGATTAATTCAGCATTGTCATTATGTTCCAAAAAACTTTCAAGCTACTGTTAAGCCTCTCATTAAAAACACATCTTTACCCTTGAAGATTTATTTATTTATTTATTTAGAAAAGGGACAGTGTATGCTAATAAACATTCTTAAATGTACATGTACCCAAATTAGCCCGAAGGCTAGTTTTCATTCCTTTGCCAGATGTTATTAGGCTCTAAACTAGAAAAAAGAGTTAAACATTACAGCAATACAACAGTCATAAAACTAGAAGTATACAAAAACACAACATATACATACACACACATATATATATATATATATATATATATATATATATATACATATACACATACATATACATACATTACATTATTTGTTCATTACAATCCGATCTCGAATCTCCCTTTTCAGTCAAAAATACTAGATAATAAATTGTGTTTGAGATTTCCAGTCAGAATTTAAATTTCAGTGATATCAAAATACTTTTCGACATACTTTCTCATGAATCAGAAATTCCTGATCCCACACAAATTCTTAATGTATGAATTGCTTGTTTCAATTATTTTTTTCCCATCAAAATCTTACCTTGTTTCTTTGGTGATTTATAATGGACTAGACTAGATTATGTCAAAATAGAATGCATTCAACGATTGTAAATGTGTGTGCATGTGTGTACCTGGTATTCCCTACATTGTGAGGTCCAAATGTCCCTAGTAATATCATATCATATCATATCATATGGGTGTAACAATATATCGCAATACAAAAATGCAACAATACGTATTGTGGATAGTGTCAATATGTATAATGGATAGTCCCCCAAAATAAAAATTACTGTGTGAGAAAAAAATTCAATTTTTCAGAGTTTTAGTGTAAGTACTACATTGAACTACTATACATAATGTTGATTATAATGTATAATAAGGCAATGGGGGAATATTTGTGGGTTCTGATAATGCCAAATGTCTGATGTTACCAGTAAAAAATGGCTGACATTATTTTAAATATATCTAGTCAGTGAAAGCATGCAAGCATATTCATCTACAATAATTTCAGCTTCAGAATCATGAATATTGCAATTCTGGTGTCACCATTGTCCTTGGGTTACAAGCACCAAGTCCAAGCCTGTTTATTTAAAACTTACAGTGTAATATCAGATGTAGCATTTTAAATCAACAGTACATTTTTTGTTAACCTTTTACCATATGTCTTGGAATATCGCAATAATATCGTATCTTGAGTTCAGTATCGTGATATGTATCGAATCGTGACATGAGAGTATCGTTACACCCCTATAATATAATGTAATGTAATATAATATAATGGCATTTTTCAACTTGATGGGACTTTTTTTGGTCCCCATGAGGAGCTTATTAATACTAAGGTTTTTTTTTTGACAATGCAAAAATGTGTAAACACATACACACACAAATATAAATACTGTAGTCTCTATATGCTAATAGACTTGAGTTCTTCAATCAACTGTATTAACTAAATACTCTAATTATTGTTTGATAAGCTTTTATGTACTCTTAAGCTCAAAATACCTTAGCATTTCCCCCGAAAGGGAACTTTACATATCTTTACATGATAACATGATTACAAATACATTAAGCCTATCCTCACAGTTAAACATAACTACTTAATTTTTTTTTTATACAGTCTATACACATCATAATTCTGGCAATATGAATTACAAATAAATACTTGGTAGATTGGATTGATAAAATACATCATATACAGTTAGGATTAGGAGAATATACAGTTTGTACAGTATAAAAAACATTTTTATATGTGTGGCATGCATATACAGCCAAAAAGTATTTAGTCAGCCACTGATTGTGCTAGTTCTCCTACTTATAATAATGAGAGGTGTCTGTAATTTTTCATCATAGGTACACTTCAACTATGAGACAAAAAGAGATAAAAAAATCCAGGAAATCACATCGTAGGATTTTTTTAAAAAAGAATTTATTTGCAAAGTATTTGGTCACCCACAAACCAGCAAGATTTCTGGCTCTCACAGACCTGTAACTTCTTCTTTAAGAAGCTCATCTGTCCTCCACCCGTTACCTGTATTATTGACACCGGTTTGAACCCCTTATCTGTATAAAAGACACCTGTCCACAGCCTCAAACAGTCACACTCCAAACTCAACCATGGCCAAGACAAAAGAGCTGTCGAAGGTTTGCCACGGGGCAATGTACTGGCTGGCAATGTAAGCACAAATACTGGCTTAAGCAAGGGGACACGCCTGGCAGGTGAAGTATTCCAGAGAGCAAATGGATTAACCAGAAGAGGATTGGGAGAATATCATGTGGTCAGATGAAACCAAAATAGAACTTTTTGGTAAAAACTCAACTTGTCGTGTTTGGAGGAAGAAGAATGCAGAGTTGCATCCCAAGAACACCATACCTACTGTGAAGGATGAGGGTGGAAACATCATACTTTGGGGCTGCTTTTCTGCAAAAGGGACAGGAAAACTAATCCGTGTTGAGGGAAGAATGAACGGGGCCATGGATCGTGAGATTTTAAGCCAAATCCTCCTTCCATCAGTGAGAGCCTTGAAGATGAAACGTGGCTGGATCTTCCAGCATGATCCCAAACACACCGCATGGGCAACAAAGGAGTGGCTCCGTAAAAAGCATTTCAAGGTCCTTGAGTGGCCTAACCAGTCTCCACACCTCAACCCCAAAATTTGTGGAGGGAGTTTCCCAGCGACAGCCCCGAAACATCACTGCTCTAGAGGAGATCTGCATGGAGGAATGGGCCAAAATACCAGCTTACAGGAATTACAGGAAACATTTGACCTTTGTCATTGCCAACAAAGGTGATGTTGGACTTTTCTTATTGACCAAATACTTATTTTCCACCTTAATTTACAAATAAATTCTTTAAAAATCCTACAATGTGATTTCCTGGATTTTTTTTCTTCATTTTGTCTTTCATAGTTAAAGTGTACCTATGATGAAAATTACAGACATCTCTCATCATTCTAAGCAGAACTTGCACAATCAGTGGCTGTCTAAATACTTTTTTGCCCACTGTAATATACATTTACGTGTGTGTTGCCCAAGTTATCTTTGTCTTACCTGCTCGTTGCCACACCACTGACTCATACTTACATTGCATTTCCACACAATCTGTTGAGAAATTACTATGGTGCAACTTTGATCAGTTTTGGACGGTTGTACTAAGAGTTAAGTTAATCACTGTGTAAATTATTGCTAAAAAGTAAAGCTAGAATATTTGATGAGTTCTCAATTGACTAAGAATTATTTTTTCAGTTACAGAAATCGCAAAACAGTTCTATGGAATCTATTTCTGTGGAAATGTTCCAAACAATTTATTAATTAACCATTAAGATTAGCTGGGTTAAATAAATGACAAATGTATTAAAATGAACCACAAGAGATGCAAATGAAAAACTTGATGGCAAATAGCATTATTTTACAGTTAATCATTTATATCGATGAAACACTCATTTTGTTTGGTAAAAAAGATACTTTGCAATGGGCTCTATGCACCACCCCCCAATATGTAATATACAAATTAATTATTATTGTTATTAATAATAATAGTAATGTATATAAAATATATATTTTTATATATAGATTGAAATTTCATGTACTTGATCAGAAGTTGTATTACTTTTGTGAATTCCTAACACACTCCAATGCACCTTCTAATACACTTTTCCCAGACTGATCTCATGAAGTTGCGTGTGTATGACACGCCAATTCGTATTTGCATTTTTGGCATGCTATCAAGACGCATAATCGCTTTTCAGCGTGTTTATGAATGCCGTTGACTTAACGTTATATAAATATATGACTTACCTCAACCCTGTCCCTAAACTTAACCGTCACTGGGGTTAATGGCATTTATGACTGTTCCCTTACCATCCTAGGTAAAAAAAAGATATGACTTACCTCAACCCTATCCCTAAACTTAACCGTCACTGGGGTTAATGGCATTTATGACTGGACATTTGACGCGCGTGTACAGACACGCGGAATGACGCGGACATTAATGGCGTAGACATACACGCACACACGCGGATACACGCGGATAGCTCAAAATGCGTAGAGATAACATGCCACTTCACTCGAAAGTGGCGTGTATGTTTACGCAAAAGTCGTGATGTCATGTTGACTTTTCCCATTAATGGTACTTTAATGATCCGTTGCACTTTGAAATGTGGACTGCAGCCTTCAGGCTGTCAAAATAGCATATTATGAATTATTAAACACATTTTAACAATTATCCTGAAAAATTTGCGCAAAAAGTTAAAGGTGCTATATGTATTTTTTAGCAGCCTCTATCAATTGTTACAAGAGCTCTCATGCGCATGCTCGAACACGAGCGAACACTCATGATACATGGACACACTCAGACTTTCAACACACTGGAGAAAGAGTCACACAACATGCCGTAAACTCCCACTGCAACATTACAATAATGGGCTACTGTTATCAGCTTGACGTTGAGCTAATGCTCCATGCTCGTACCATGATAACATTAACATAACATTCACTAACTATTCGTGTCTCTTTCACAATCAGCATTGTCAACATAGGTGAATGTATAATAAGATAACAAAAAAGGGTTAGTGAACTAGACTGCACAATTTCAGTGTAACAGTAAGATCGTAGGACATTACTGTTCTGATTATAAACAATATGATAGTATTGGGACGAGTGACGTTAGAGAGTAGATCTAGTACAAAAAATAAAAGTTACATCCTAAAGCTCTTACTTTTTGTTATCCTGGATCAGTCTTTTGTATTCATTTCATGTCTCATGTTGTAGTTTACCTTACCTTCAGGTTTGGCTTTACTCTATATTTGCATTTATGTATATGATATTTTGTGAAAAATGTTTAGACTTCAGTTGTCTCGCAAATCAGAAAACAAAATGAATCCAGCCCTTTGAAAGACTCAGCTCAAAGGCCGTTTAGCGCCCTCTGGAGGAAGACACCATATTGCATCCTTGCAGGTAATGTGGACAGATAGGCTTGTGGACAGATAGGCTTGTGTGCATTTGTGAATCAAGGCCGCAGAACAACAGTCTCAAAAGTCATGTGATTCGCTGTGCATGAAATTACAGGTATATAAAGCATTTGTGGATTGTGAGCAAAGCTATATGAGTAAGGATAATAAAGCATGATTGCTGTGTGTGTGGATATCTCGTGTGCATTTGTGGATCCCTTCACCCGTTCTATTGGATGCCATAAACAATATTTAGCGCCCCATTCATTGACAACCATATAAAGATCGACCAGCTTGCTGATGGATTTTCGGTCAAATACAGGCTATTTCCTCTGTGTATAAATAAAACACAAAATTGGCCTACTTCAAATTATTATTCATATGTGAATAATATGCACTACTTTAACTGATCACTGTTGTGACTGCAATTCTGTATTAGTTTTCCGTGTCTTGTTGTTAAAGTTTTACTGATCGCTGGTAGAAGTTTATGGCCCATCCATTTCGGGAATCAAAATTATCTCTGTTTCCCAGTGGCCAATATGACTTGAGCGTGCGTTCATGTCCAATTTTTAACCAGGATACTTGTGTTTATGATCATTCTGAAAGCATGTGAAGGCAGCATATATTCACAAAAGCATCTTTGATAACCATCCTAACTTTTTAAAGAACATGGTGTGGCATGTTTAGTGTATGCAGCAACAAATGTTCTGTATATGCACTGGTTGACTTAGACACAAGTGTAAAACAAGAACCAATGTGAATATAGTACAGAGATGGAAAGAGGCCCTGAAAAACAAATTAGACTAAATAGTACAGGTACCTTACAGCAAAAAACAACTTCATTACAAGTTACAAGTCACCAATTCCAATACCACTTGAGTAAAAGTCTGATTTTAACAGTACATTAGAGGACAGCAATCAATCACGTTTATTTCCTGTTTCCGTTGTGATACTTTCTGGAGATGTTGTGCCTGTGATCGTACTTTCTGTTGTTGTGACACTTTTCTACCATGGCTGCTTATATTCTCCGGCAGTTCATTGAAACATCAGATGGGTTCACTCCTCCCGAAATTACGTTTAGGAACTTCACTTATATCACAATAAACAATAGTATATCGGTAGCACATTTTACTCTTTGACCAACAGAGGGCATCTTTTGACCATATTTTAAAATTAAAGAGACTTTCAGAAAGAACCACTGACTCTTACAAGTGACTCAACAGTTTAACACAATATAATAACAATGATGTCAATATAAATAATGAGAGATTCCCATATACGCTAGCAAGGTTCACGTCATTCAGAGATTTAGAGGCGTTATTGCACTCTTAGTGATGACTCTCCATATGAATCTAACTTAAAGCTGACATTTGTTTTGTGAAGGGAAAGCGATCCACAATATCCTGAAAACTGGAGTTGTCCATTATAATGCAGAATCCTGAATGACAATTTACACTAAAAACACATTTGACTTAATCCTATTGATATCTAGTGTTTATTAACGCTGACGTTCCAATAAAAAAAATGATTAGGGCACTTGGAGGTTGATAAAAACAAACAGTCTGAGCAGGGTCCGGCGGTACCGATGGTCTTAAGGTTTGAGAAATATCAGGCAATATCACTCATTTTTAAGAAAAGTAAAATCAAAGCTTACTTGGATTATAAACTTCTTCAAATTCACCTGTCTGGATATGATTGCATCTGCCTCTGCTCTTAAAATACATTTGTCTACCTAATTTCAAGGAGTTAAGCGTAAGCCTTTAGGTCAAAAGGTTAAGAAATAAATTTATTCAAACTTTTGACTAGTTCTGTATCAAAGGATAATATTTAAGTAATATTAAGCATTAAGCATATTTAGCATTACCACCTCGGGTGTGCATTATTTTTCTAATAATTCAACGGCCTGTCGTCAATTATTCCTTACTTAATTCACATAGAAAACAGCTGTTAAAATTATAATAATATTTCACTATATTGCTGTTTTTTATGAAATAAATGCAGCCTTGGTGAGCAGAAGAGACTTTAAATAAACAAACAATCTTACCGATCAAAACACTTGAACTGCATTGTGTGTGTGTGTGTGTATTACTACTTAGGTCATTCCAGCAATACAATCACTGTTAGCAAGACACGTGTCAATAGACAGCATATTTAAAGGAATTGCACACTTTTGCAGAAGTGAGGTTTTGAACACCACAAATTTTCAATCCATGCATATAAATAACCATCTCAAAATGTGTACATTTGTACAGGCCAGTCCAATAAATCACTATCTACATGTGTGCACTTTGTGTGATGTTTGTGCATGATTTTCTGCATCTGTTTGTCGTGAGTGAAACTTATTAAATAAGCAGATTAAGGGTGAAGTCTTCATCCTTCTTTTAGGCGTTTGCACTGTAAGACTAGAATTAAAAAAGCTGTCAAATCCATCCACATACATAAAATAACACACACAATCTCTGGAATTATAACCTTATTCCCAGCTTTATTTGATTCTTGGTACAATATTTCACAGTATTACTTTTTTAAGTAGGTAAGAAAAAAAAAAGAACAGAAAAAGAAGAAGAAAAAAATCAACCCCAAACCAGGAACCTTTAAATGATAGTGTATGCTATTTTGCAATACATTTGATTTTAATCATAAATCTATAAGTCTGAAAAAAGAAACTATAAAAGATCATCAGAATCACTCTGGTCATTTGCATGAGCCTCAGCTGGATGTTTTCTTGAACAAGGTTTGGACAGCTTGATTTAATGTTTTTGCAGAAATTCACTGAGGTGACATTTAATGATTTTCTAAAAGAGAAGAAAAAATAAATAAACAAACCAATTTAGAAAAAAGTACAGTATTATTTTGTTTATCTTGTGAATTTATATATACACACGTGTTCATATCCTGTTTTATTCAAATAATTAAAATAATAACATAAGTTTCTTATTGTATAAAGTTTTTGAAATTTTAATACCTCGTCCCCAAACCTGTTGGGGCAGGCTTCATCTTCTTTGAAAGAAGGTTGTTTATCCTCTACCAGGTCCTTGAATGTGTCTTTAGCAAAGTTAACCTGTGAATATAAATACAAATACACACATTTGTCATGTTAACTTTGTGGCTGTAATGAGATCAGAATGTTAATCTTCAAATACAATTTACAGTTTAAAGTTTACTGACAGAAAACACATACCCCGTTAAGGTACGTCAACCAAGTTTTTGAGAATAAATCAGAGGCGAAGACTTCCCTCTCCTTATCATAATTAGTGGGAGTGTTTTGGACATATTTGTGACATGAAGCCAACGCAAAGACTGGGTGACAGAAAATTGATTATTGTTATACACAACTTTCAATTAAAACTATAGTGTGACTTTGGTCAAATAAGGCTGGACCATTAGTTGTGTTTTTCATATAGCATCTTACTGTTTATACTCCTGGGAAGTCCTTCGAACATCAATCCAGAGTAATCGCTGTCCATGAATATCACCATCTGCAGCACATACACATGATGAGGAAATAGTAAGATATTTAAAAATACAGTTAACTCATTCCCTTTACAAAAGTGGTTTTATATCACTACAGGATGTTGTTGCCCCTTTCAGAAGCGTTGCAGTAGCAGTTGTGAAAGTAGAAGTGTGACTGTAGGCTAAGATGGACCTGCTAGAAATAGAAGAGTAGGAAGAAGAATAGCAAGGTCTGAATTAAGATTAAGAATGAATTAAGAATAAGATTGGGATTTGAAGGAAGGAAGGTCAAAGTCAAATTTGTTCACATATATTCTCTCTCTCTCTCTCTCTCTCTCTCTCTGCTCACCATTTTTTTTGTTTTCTATTTTAATAGCCTATGTTTTGAGATGAACAATGATAACAATGAGAAATGTTTCTTGAGCATCAAATCAGGATATTAGAATGATTTCTGAAGGATCGTGACACTGAAGACTGGAGTAATGATGCTGAAAATTCATTAATTACATATAAATTACAGTTAATTCACATAGAAAACAGTATTATTTCACAATATTACTGTTTTTTTTTCTTGGTGAGCAGAAGAGACTTAAAAAAAAATCTTACCGATCAAAACACTTGAACTGCATTGTGTATGTGTGTGTATGTATGTATGTATGTATATATATACACATATGTAATCATGTTTATAGAACGTGTTATTTATTCAGCTAAATTAATAAAAAATAAAACGTAAAAATCATGTGCACATTACTGAATACGTACCTTTGCAAACTTTTTCCCAGCATGCATGTTCTTGAGCACGTCAGTGAAAGCTTTGGCATTAAGCTGTCATAAAACACACTGAATTAATGGTCATGAAGTCTGCAGGTTGTCAGATTAAACACAACAGATCCTATTTCTTTATTCTTGTATTTACATGCAAAATTTTGAATTAATCGTTTTATTCTCTAAAATTACCATTTCATGCTGGGTAAAACTAAATAAAGTCATTTTTGAGAATCTTCACTGATAAACAACCATTAAAAACAAATAAATAAATAAGAATAAATTGAAAAGGTTTTGTCAATAGTAGATACACTTAAAACATGTGATGCTTTTTAATATATTACTATTATTATGTTTCTTCAGATAAAAGATTCCTCAACATTTATTGTTTTTCTAAGAAATTCTGTGAATATATGTCAGAATATTAATAAAAATATTATTATTTCTTTCCCATAGGAATCCGTGCGATTGGGAGTTTTGCATGAGGGTGAAAATGTTCCCCATAGATTTTGCTCATATTCAAGTTAAGACAGAAAACTGCTTGGTTTAAAAGTGAATTATTTGAGTTCTCTGAGCTTCATACATTGCTACAGTCTTGAGATAGAGAATTGGCATTTTTATATCATAATATTTTCAGCACATCATTATAAATATACTTTATATCTTGTCCATTCTGGTAATCTCTTGTATACTTACTGCCTTTTCAGGAAACTGAAACCCGCTGTCTTGTCCCAGACCGGTCATGTAGATGTATATGTTGTCATTGGGTCCACTGCATTAAATGAAAGTAATAATGGTGCTTCATTTTTGCAGCAATTACAGGGCCAACCACTGAAGTGGCAGATCCGGTACAGTTATTTCATTGTACAGCATCCCTGGTAATAATTGTAGGCAAAGTGGTTTCTAAAATCCACATGTAGAATTATTTATAACGTGAAACAACTGTTTGACCAGTTTCGACAAATCCCGATACTCTCCTGAGTAGATACTTTTGAATAAATTATTAGATTTAGTTCTTTATAGTAAGAGTGTGCGTAGTAGGAATGTAATAATCTGCCATGTTGTCCATATCACATGACCTATAGCATCAGTTGTGTCACGTCACTGCCATTTATAAATCTCTCCTGTGAAGCGACTGATGCTGCAGGTCACATGATAATGACAACATGGTGAATGTAGTGCGTACAGATTACATTAATACTACACGCACTAATACTATATAGAACATACTTTTTAGCGGTCGTGGAGTAATTACTTATTAAAGAAAAAAACTCAAGGGAGTCTGCGATTTCGGATGCAGCCAGCCGAAAGAAGGTCATCTGATAATTTTTTTGCCAACTCTTTTGAGTTCTGTGAATTCAGTATGCTTCTTTGTCACATACTGTTTTTTGCCTGATATTTAGTACTAGCCATCTTTTTTTAATAAATAATGGTTATTAAGTAATAATAATTTATAACATAACATTGATGCCATTGAAATATTTCTTCTTTACAGACAAACAAACCTGGCTATGACTTTTTTTTTGTCCTTTCTCTCAACCCCTCGAAGAGCAGACAGGAAGTTATTTTGGGTCACATCCTATAAGATCAGAATTGTCATATTTAGTCTTATAGTTGAAAGTTATAATTGTGCTCAGATATAGAATAAAACATCAAAACTAAACATGTTACCATGTCAAAACAAAACAAAACAAACAACATTACCGCTCCAGTGTAGTCCTTTGGAACTCCTGAGTACACGTCTAAACCATCAATTATACTGGAGATTTTTCCATTACATTTCGAGTTACTGCAGGCAGTGAAGAAAAGTGTTTAACACAGTCAGCTCCAACAATCTTATCTATACTTTTCTATAATGGCATGTTTCTGTAATTATTAAATCTTGAAAAGATTTCTATGTAAAGAAACGCATCATACTCAAAAGTTTTGGGAAATTACTCACTTTGGATTGTGAGCGATGTCATCATACATCATCACCACAATCTGTTTATCAGGAATTCCATGTCTCTTGATAAGCTGATAATGAAGGCACACATTGGCCTGAAACGCAAATGATAAAGATGATTTCAGTTACTGTCATCATTTATAAACTAAGACGCATCACACCTTGGAATATTTATGAGCAATATTTCTTTAAAATAATGAAAAAACACAAACCTGGTGTTTGTAATTTTCCCAGCCCTTTGAGCCGGAGACAAGGAGAATCCATTTTTTCCCAGACATTTCTTGAGTATTTTCAAAGTTAAGTCTACTGGAATCAAAAATAAAAATATTAATAACAATTTAAAACTAAATTAACATTGTTCTAATGCTTTTAATTGGCTAATATGCATTTTGCATGCATCTATGATGTGTTTTAAGAAACGCAGAAAAGAAAACAAGTATTTGATTTTACCCAATTTTCTACATAATTTAGTACAGTTTCTATAGTGATTCAGAGAATGTAGATACCATCATACCTGTGTTGAGTATCAGGTGTTCCTGTGTGCCCGTCCTGGGGATTGCTGGTGGTTTTAGTCCGACAGCCCCTGTCTTTATATAGGCAGTTTATCCCATTCATTTGAGACGCATGGGTGGAGAGTTTGTGCTGGTGGGAGTGTGTATTTCATATTTCGCAATCATTTTCATATTTTCTTTAGTTGATGGCAGTTGGTGGTGACTTTGTAACCCTCTTAAACTGATATTTGAATTAGAATTAAGTTGATTTGGTTTTAAACTTTTGAGGTGGGACACTTGTTACATTAACAGTTACATACAAGTAATCAAATTGGAAATATGAAGCTCATCCACAGGTTTTCCCTTTTTTAATAATTGAATTATTATTATTATTTAATGAATTTCATTTGAGCAAGTTACTTCTGTAAAGTTTTGGCAGAAATGGGAAATACATACAGCCACAATTTGATTCCACAGAATCACTATAGTTTTTAAATTTTGAACACTTTTTTTTTTATAAAGAAAAAACCTGTCCAGATTAAATATTTTTTAAAAATGCAAAACATGCCTTTAGGATTTTTGTTTTACTTGCAAAATTGCTAATATCAAATAAAATGATAACCCTGCAACCATCTAATAATTTATTGCTTCAGAAATTGTGCAATAGATGAGGAACATTTCTTTCTTCATTCTTTTCTATTCTTAAGGAGTGTCAAAGTTTGTTAAATCATTAAAAATACACAACATGTTTGTTAGAGCCTATACCAACTAAGCTTCTGATAGAGATGTTTTTAGAAGTCATAAATTCACTTCTTAATATGAATATGGATACAATAAAATAGGGTGACCATATTTTGATTACCAAAAACCAGGACACTCGGCCCAGCAAACACATGGGCCAACTCAAATGATACTCGAAGTTTACTCAAAGATACCTAATTTCTATACATTTAAAGTAGGTTAAGCCTCCTCTGTATGGATAGAAAATGGTTATATTCTTATATTAAAACAGGACATGTACTGGGAAAACAGGACAGTTGGTCACCCTAACATAAAACTAAGATCCTTTGTTCATTGGAAAAAAATCACCTGTTCAATATGACTCAACTTAACATCAAAGTACTACTATTTCAAAAGGCAATTACACATTACATTTCAAATGATTGCCTATTCATTTCCTTACAATGATCTAACTATCAATCAATACATCTGCTCACAATGATAAGTAACTGTTGCAGTACTCTTAATATATGGAAACAGACACACAATCTTCCATGCTTACAGTAAATCATGAAAGTTTCAAGATAACGAGATTCATTGTCACCAATTAGTGTGGAGCATGAACCAATTACACTAAAATATCCATGGATGTAGCCTAATATTATATATTTTTGCTTTTATTCCAATAAACCTATGTTGTGTTTGTACTGCAGTGTTTTGCATCAATATATTAACAAAACTGCTCATTAAAAAACAAAGGAGAGAGAAAAAAAGCCTGGCCTCTGAATTAATAGCTTTCTGTCTAATACAGACACGTCGCCAAAAATGGTGACAGTGAACTCTTTGTGACCGATTTTTCTTATCTCAGACTATGTCATCTCTGAGGGAAAGGGAAAAACCTTTAAGTAGAGTCAGCATTCTCCACACCTTGCTCTTCCTTGTCCTCAACCTCCTCCTGCTTGTTCACCACCTCTAACACACATACTCTTCCTTCTCTCCCTCTTATATTGTTTCTATTCATTGTTGGTATCAACATTCATTGGAACATTTTGAGTAAATTATGTGACTCTGAACTGACTTGAATTTTATACAGTTGGTTAGGTCACATCATTAGAAATAAGTGTGAAAAATTTGAGTCGCAAAATTTATCACAGTGTGTGTATGTAGTTTCAAAAATAGTGCCAATATTAGTGTTTGTGTGTGTCTGTGTGTGTGTTGCACATCCATAATTTAAAAGAGGACGCGATTACAACTCTATAAGCACATAAATGTATCAAATAACCATACCAAGACATACTAGTCCATTTAAGGTGGTATACACCAAAACAGCTCATTTTTAAACAGGCCCCAAAAATGCCATTTTCAAATGGTTATAATAAATTAACTGTGGGGTATTTTGAGCTGAAACTCCACAAATACATTCTGGGGACACCCAAGACCAATATTACAACTTGTAAAAAGGGGCATAATACGTGCCCTTTAATTTTCGCCTGCCTGTGTTTAGCATTTTGAAACACGTGCATCACAGTGCGAAATGTGTTTTAGTGAGTGAGAATGTGTTTAGAGTTTTGAAAAAAGAGTGCATGAGATTTGCAAACAGTGATTTAACCCCCTGAACTTGTTTAATGTTTTACAGAAAGAGTGATTTATTTGACAAATTGATTTAGGCAATTGAGAATTTGGGTCAGGGAATGGGGTTTAGTGTTTTAGCAATTCAGTGAAATTCAAGCTTTTTTTCTAAACTGTTAGTTTCAGGTCATCAAAAATGCACGTTTTTTTATACTTTATAAACTGTATATTCTCCTAATCCTTACTGATGTATTTTATCATTGCGATCTACTAAGTATTGTAATTCAAATTGACAGCATTATGATGTATATATGAATATGAGAATTTTTTTTAAAGTGGTTTTATTTAACTTTGGGGATAGGCTTAATGTATTAGTAATCATGTTAATAAACTCTTAATACTTATGCAAATATTGTCCAATAAAAGTTCAAAGCACTTAATGAAAAAAAAAAGAAAGAAATTAATTAAAGTTCAATTTCATGGGAAATCAAAAGCAAACCAGGAAGAGTTTGTCGAGACAAACTTTCTTAGTTGGCGTGAAAGTTTGGACCAGAAAATTTGAAGAAGTTTGAAGTTTAAATTAGTGTATAGTTTAAATTAGTCTAAAGTTTAAATAACAGTTTTTACGATCACTTTTCTACTATTTTCAAAACCTTGATGTAACTTTTCAAAACTGTAGACACAGAACTCAAAACGGTTATCACTTGTAGGCTTGTTGACAGAGGCTGTCTAATGTTCAAAACATTGCATTTTGCATTCATATCTTTAAGTAAATCTTGCAATTTGCACAATCTTTGGTTCAAAAAACAAATTTAACTGTGAAAAACCATTGAGCCATAACTATACATCACCCACACACAAGCAACTGCTAGTTTCACTGTCATTGTTCGTACAATCACTGTCATTGTTCAGAAGAGTAAGAGGTGGTGAACAAGCAGGAAGAGGTTGAGGATGAGGAAGAGCAAGGTGTGGAGAATGTTATCAGTGCTGACTCTGCTTTAGGGATTTTCCCTTTCCCTCAGAGATGACAGAGTCTGAGATGTGGAGAAACTCTTCCGGCCGGACCAACATGAACACATGATGCTGAAGCAGAATCAATCTCTCTCACTGACCGTGATTCTACTGTCGCACTACTCTTCTGAGTGTACTTTACTGTAACATGCTTTTCATTGAGAGTTTTTTACCGTCACATTTTTGGCTGTTGTAGTTGGGTCGCTGTATTTTCACAGTATGCAAGTGGTGAATACTGTATACAGACATTTGATAGGCCTACTAGTATCCAGTACCATATACTTGCAGTGGATACACAATTCATTCACCTTACTGTATTATTATCATTATACTTTTTTTTTACGTAATTACAAAATTTGTTTACCTAGTTACACTATACTTTTTTTCTGTAACTGCATGCTTTGAAGTCTGTGTTTTCCATTTTTTGATGTAGTATCTAATGAATGATCTGTAGTGTTTATAATTTTGACTTGCTGTGTGTATGATCTGAGAGAATTGTGATTTTGAGCACAGGTAAAATGGTTTTGAGGCAATTGTTTGATTTTGCCAGAAGAGTCAGAGGTTCTGTGAATGTGGTGTGAAAGTGTTTTTGTGTTTAAGGTTTTGAGAAAGTGAGTGATGATTTCAAGAAATGTGTTTTAGCAATTCAGAAAAACTGAAATAATAAGTGAGTCATTCGTTCAAACGATTTGTTCAAAAGTTCAAACAGAATGATTAATAATAGTAATCATTCAGTAACAAAACCCCTCACTGATTGTTGTTTTCCTCTGGAACTATTTTCGAAGGTGGTGAAATATAGCCCAACTAAAACAGCCCATAATTTGTCTACAATGTAAGTAAATTAATATAGGCCTACAGGCTACTTGTTTATGATAATAAACATTTATGATAGGCTAATTAAATATTCTGCAAAACAGTTTGTGTTGTGGTTGTGTTATGTAAATACCTTAAATCATAGGCCTACGTTAAAAAGTATATATATTTTACTTATTTAGCTGTTGTCGCATTCCTTGACAGGCCATCTAATTTTCCCTCTTTCTTTAAAGGTGCCCTATAATGTGAAATTGAATTTATGTTGGCATAGTTAAATAACAAGAGTTCAGTACATGGACATGACATACAGTGAGTCTCAAACATCATTGTTTTCTCCTTCTTACTTAAATCTCGTTTTTGAAAAACACCCCTGAAAAACAGGCGAATCTCCACATAATACCGACTCTGACGTAAAAGTCGCGATCATTAATATGTATGACCCAAAATATTTGCATATGCCAGCCCATGTTCAGTGATAGACGAGACGGAGCTGCGCAGTCGAAGCATGGCCGTTGATCAGTGTTTGGATGGACACATGAACACAAAAGTATTTTTAGTTCCTTCATCCGAGCCTCTGAAGAAACAATGGGTTAATTTTATTGTCTCTGGATATTTCCAAACATTTCAACGATGACTGTTTCCTCAACTTCCCAAGAGCTGGCCTTGGACCGAGCTGATGCGTTATTGTTGTTCAAGTTCAGACAGGTAACGTTAATCTTTCACTCAAAATCGTTCAATACTGTTTGCATCAGTAAGTCAAGCCAGGGACTTCACATCGTTTCTTTTAGTAGGATGAAAAAATAATAATAATTGTGAATAAATTGTATACAGAAAGCGATCAATATCTTTCCACACTGCGCGAGTTTATCTGGACACTTGCCAAACTCGTTATGAATTCAATGACGCACGTTACACTGCACAACGAAGCTCTTGCTGTATTTACATCGTGTCTGCATTAGTGAAAGCAGAGAAGGCAGAAATTGCGTTGCAAGTGATAATATCTTCATCCTCTCGATCGACAGGCTGTCTGTCCTCTGCTTGCTCAATACTCAACACAGCAACATTTTATGTGATGGGAATAGATCTAAATACTTCAAAAACATCTCACGATTCGTTAATCTCGATTGCTGTAATAGTAAAAAAAAGTATAATAGCTGGAGTAAAATTATTCGAGACGGTTTCACATGTAATACATAGCTATTTTATATGCAAGCATGTCAGCCAATTACAGCAGAGGCCGGTTACACACAGCAGACACGCCCCTTCAAACCTAGTGTTCAGATCAGAGGCTGAAATCAGGCTAGGAAAAATGCCTTTTATTTCTAAATTATGACTATTTTTGATAAAAAAAACATACTAACATTATAAGGGCAACCCAGGAAACATTATAAAATAATTTAAAAAACCATTATAGGGCACCTTTAATTATTTTTAGCCTGCGACAGCTTTTTTGCAATTTTTTCCGATGACAAGCTTGTCGGCTCTCTGCATGCTCATCGTTCACCGCCCGCACGCAATATTGATTCAAGGATTCTATGTTGGAATCTTATGAGGGCGCCAACTCTAAAATGTCATAACAATGAGGAAATGCAGAAATGATTTAGAAACGCACAGCAGCAGATACATAGAAAATACCAAACAAATTATTTAGGTATGCACCGATCCACATTTTTTAACTTCCGATCCCGATACCTGACTTTGGATATCGGCCGATACCGATACTTTTTCGATACCAGAGCTGTGTTTGCTTTAATATTATTTATCATTATTGTTAATTTTATATGATGCTGAAATAAACTCCTCTGTACAGGCAAGGATGTATATATGTCAATATATATATATATATATATATATATATTAAACAATAGATAGACAATTAAACAAAGATACACATTATACAGGGCAGGCCTACACAGTGCTTTAATTTCAGGCCAACTAACATTATTGAGGTATGGTCCAAAAAGAATTATAATAAAGTAATCAAAAGTAAAATAGCGCTGCAAAGTTTATCATAGATTTATGCTTATTAAAGCTGAAGTAATTCTTTCAAGAGCTGTGACTGATTTTCTCTTTGCCTTTTGTTTGATTCTCACTCTCAGTAATGTCGCAATCGTCACATTTATACTGCTGCCCCTTTAAGAACGAGTGGAGATTTCATATCTACTGATGCACCATATTTTCTCCCAACTATTTCCATAACTACGTTCATTTTAGACTTAAACGATTTAAATGTTGATGTCCAAGCCGGTCGGTTTGACATTTTTGTGCAGGCTACATTTGATCGTTTAGACGTTGCATAATTATTATTATTTTACCATCGCTTTGGCGGCACTTTTTGCGCCGCATATAGGGCATATACCCACTTTTATACCCACCCACTAGGATACTTGTATTTATGATCATTCTGATAGTACGGGGAGGCAGCATATACCCACAAAAGCATCTTTGATAACCATCTTAACTATATAGGCTACAGAAGATGGTGCGGCATGTTTACTGTATGCAGCAACAAATGTTCTGTATATACACTGGTTGACATACGACACAAGTGTAAAACAAGAACCAATGTGAATATAGTACAGAGATGGAAAGAGTCCCTTAAAACTATACTTGACTAAATAGTACAGGTACCTACAGCAAAAAACAACTTCATTACAAGTTACAAGTCACCAATTCCAATACCACTTCACTTGAGTAAAAGTCTGATTTTAACAGTAGCTAGGGTATAGGCGGACAGCAATAAATCACGTTTATTTCCTGTTTCCGTTGTGGTAGCCTACTTTCTGGAGATGTTGTGCCTGTGATCGTACTTTCTGTTGTTGTGATACTTTTCTCCCATGGCTGCTTATATTCTCCGGCAGTTCATTGAAAGATCAGATGGGTTCACTCCTCCCGAAATTGAATTTAGGAACTTCACTTAAATCACAATGGCAAGGCAAGGCAAGTTTATTTATATAGCACATTTCATACACAGTGGCAATTCAAAGTCAATAGCACATTTTACTCTTTGACCAACAGAGGGCAGCCTTTGACCTAAAATTAAAGTGACTTTCAGACAGAACCATTGACTCTTACAATAGTCTACAATAATTTTATGAAAAAAAGTTGAACAAATTGCAACAGAAGCAAACTCAACTGATTTTGTATCCTTAATATGTCCTGAGTAAGGAAAAAAAGCCCCAAAGATTACTTACATCAAGACAATTTTTGTTTGTCTTGATGTAAATAATCAAATCAGTGATTTTCATGATGATATCTAAAGGTTAAAATTTTTACCCTATTCAAGTGATAAAAAGAATGAATAGGTGAATGAATGGGATATATTTGGGTCTTTTTCTAAACTTTCCCCTAATGGGATTCTTCGGGGCTTTTTTTCCCTTACTCAGGACATATTAAGGATACAAAATCATTTGAGTTTGCTTCTGTTGCAATTTGTTCAAGGTTGACCCCCATTTTGGCTTAAAATGACTGGACTAAAATACAACATGAGCCAGACAGAAAAGCCACTTGTGATCAATTTTTTTACGTTTGTAATTGACATTTTATATACTAGTCGATTACGACGATGTTAACATCTTGCTTCTTTTTGTTTTTGTACAGTTTGCAAAAACTATAGTCTCCGAGCGTGGTCAAACATAGCCTATAGGAATTTATGAAAAACATGAATGTATCGTGTTGTTGTTTAGAGCACGCATCTTCCAGAAATTCTGCTGTAATCAGGTTTTATAGTTGTTCTAATATTGAACAGGTCATTTCAGAAATACAAAACACTGTAAGCAAGACGTGTCAAAATACAGCATATTTAAAGTAACTGCACGCTTATGCAAAAGTGAGCTTTTAAACACCACAATTTTTCAATCCATGCATTTAAATAACCATCCCAAATGTGTAAATCCAATAGATTTACAGTCCAATAAATCACTTCTATCTACATGCGTGCACTTTGTGTGATTTTCAAGCATGATTTTCTGCATCTGTTTGCAGTGAGTGAAACTTATTAAATATGCAGATTAGAAGTGAATTTACACTTCATCCTTCTTTTAAGACTGTAGAATTAAAAAGCTGTCTAATCCACACACATAAAATAACACACACAATCTCTGGATTTTTAACCTTATTCCCAGCTTTATTTGATTTTTGGTACAATATTTCACAATATGACTTTTTTAGGTTCTATTTTTGATCAAACAATCCAGGCTTGGTGAACAGAAGAATATAAGAAATAAAGAACGGAAGAAAAAAAAATCAACCCCAAACCAGGAACCTTCTAATGATAGTGTATGCTATTCTGCAACACATTTAATTTTAATCATAAAGCTATAAGTCTGAAACAAGAAACTAGTATAAAAGGTCATCAGAATCACTCTGGTCATTTGCATGAGCCTCAGCTGGATGTTTTCTTGAACAAGGTTTGGACAGCCTGTTGGGTGTTCATTTTTGCAGAAATTCACTGAGGTGACAACTCATGATTTTCTAAAAGAAAAGGAAAAAGAAAGAAAATAAACAGAAACCAATTTAGAAAAAAGTACAATAGGTATCTTGTATATGAATTTATATATACACACATGTTAATATCCTGTGATATTCAAATAATTAAAATAATAACATAAGTTTCTTATAAAGTTGTTTTTTTTTTTAAATACCTTGTCCCCAAACTGACAGGGGTGGGGTCCATCGGGATTTCTTTTAAGGTATTTAGATTGTTTAGTCTTTACCAGTTCATGGAATGTTTCTGTTTTAAAGTCAGCCTGTGAATAAGACAAATACACACATTTGTCATGTTAACTTTGTGGCTGTAATGAGATCAGAATGTTAATCTTCAAATACAATTTGCAATTTAAAGTTCACTGACAGAAAAAATATACCGTTTTAAGGTGCTTCAACCAATGGCTTGAGAATAAATCAGAGAGGTAGACTTCTCTCTGGTCATCATAATCAGTGGGAGTGTTTTCGATGAATTTGTGACATGAAGTCAAGGCAAAGACTGGGTGACAGAAAATGGAGTATTGTTATACACACAACTTTCAAATAAAAAACTAGCGTGACTGATCAAATAATGCAGAACCATTAGTTGTGTTTTTCATATAGCATCTTACCGTCTATATCCTTGGGAAGTCCTTCGAACATCGATCCAGAGTAATCGCTGTCCGTGTATATCACCATCTGCAGCACATACACATGATGAGGAAATAGTAAGATATTTAAAAATACAGTTAACTCATTCCCTTTACAAAAGTGGTTTCATTTCACTACAGGATGTTGTTGCCCCTTTCAAAAGCGTTGCAGTAGCAGTTGTGAAAGTAGAAGTGTGACTGTAGGCTAAGATGGACCTGCTAGAAATAGAAGAGTAGGAAGAAGAATAGCAAGGTCTGAATTTAAGATTGGGATTTGAAGGAAGGAAGGTTTGTCACATTTTCTCTCTCTCTCTCTCTCTCTCTCTCTCTCTCTCTCTCTCTCTCTCTCTCTCTCTCTCTCTCTCTCTCTCTCGGGTCAGTAAGATTTTTAACGTTTTTCTTTCCTCTTCTGCTCACCAAGGCCACATTTATTTGATTAAAAAAAGGAATATTGTAAAATTTTATGACAATTTAAAATAACAGTCTACTATTTTAATATGTTCTTAGATGAACATTGATAACAATCGGAAATGTTTCTTGAGCATCAAATCAGCATTTTATAATGATTTCTGAAGGATCATGTGACACTGAAGACTGGAGTAATGATGCTGAAAATTCATTAATTGCATATAAAAACTTTTTATATTTTTATTACATATAAAATTGTAATAATATTTCACAATATTACTATTTTTTTTCTTCAAATAAATGTGAGCCTTGGTGAGCAGAAGAGACTTAAAAAAACATTAAAAATCTTACCGACCAAAAAATATATATCAACAATCATGTTTATAAAATGTGTTTTTTATTCAGCTAAATGAATAAAAAATAAAACGTAAAAGTCATGTGAACATTTCTGAATACGTACCTTTGCAAACTTTTTGGCATCATGCATGCTCTTGAGCGCGTCAGTGAAAGCTTTGGCATTAAGCTGTCATAAAACACACTGAATTAATGGTCATGAAGTCTGCAGGTTGTCAGATTAAACACAACAGTTCCTATTTCTTTATCCTTGGATTTACATGCAAAATCTTGAATTAATCGTTTTATTCTCTGAAATTACCATTTCATACTAATAAAGTCATTTTTGAGATGATCACTTATAAACAAATTAAAAGCAAATAAAAAAATAATAATAAATTGAAAAGATTTAATCAAATTGTTGTACGTTTTGTCAATTGTGTATCCATAGATACCCGATAAATGTGATGCTAGTTATTTTGCTTTTTACTATATTAGTATTATTATATTTTTTCAGATAAAAGATTCCTTAACATTTATTGTTTTTCTGAAAAATTTTGTGGGCAGAATTTCTTTCCCACAGAAATCCGTGGGATTGGTAGTTTTGCATGAGGGTGAAAATGTTCTCCATAGATTTTGCTCATATTCAAGTTAAGACAGAAAACTGCTTGGTTTAAAAGTGAATTATTTGACATCAGTGAGCTTCATACATTGCTACACTCTTAAGATAGAGAATTGGCATTTTTATATCATAATATTTTCAGCACATCATTATAAATATACTGTATATCTTGTCCATTCTGGTAATCTCTTTTATACTTACTGCCTTTTCAGGAAACTGAAACCCGCCTTCTTGTCCCAAACCAGTCATGTAGATGTATATGTTGTCATTGGGTCCACTGCATTAAATGAAAATAATAATGGTACTTCGTTTTAGCAGCAAATTCACACGATCTGCAAGTTACGGGGCCAATCACTGAAGCGGCAGATCCGGTACAGTAATTTCATTGTACAGGATCCCTGGTAATAATTGTAGGCAAAGTGGTTTGCAAAATCCACATGTAGAATTATTTATAACGTGAAACAACTGCTTTTGACCAGTTAGTGATGCGGTCACCTAATTAAAAGACAATTTTGTATTTCTCCTGAGTAGGTACTTTTGAATAAATTATTACTTTTTGAACGCTAAAAAAGTATGTTCTTTATAGTATGAGTGTGTGTAGTACGAATGCAATAATCTTCAGTTGTCACGTCACTGCCATTCATAAATCTCTCCTCTGAAGCGACCCAACTGCTAGTAGGTCACATGATAATGACAACATGGTGGATGTAGTGAGTACTGATTACATTATTACTATACACACTGATACTATATAGAACATACCTTTTTAGCGGTCATGAGGTAAAAAAATAAATAAAATAAAAACTTGATTTTAGACGCAGACAGAATCTCGCCGCAAGAAGAAGTTAATCTGATTATTTTTTGACAACTGTTTTATGAGTTCTGTGAATTCAGACGAGCTCCTTTTGTCAAATACTGTTTTTTGCCTGTTATTTAGTGCTGTCCATCTGTCCAGGGTGCTTTCCCCTGACTCTGGCCTTGAAAACTGGGATAGGATCAAGCCCCATGACTTAGAAAGTCATAAATGGAATACTAAAGAAAGAGAGAGAAATTATGTGATTTCAGATTCGAAGTTATAACTTTGCAACTGTGCTGCTTCCTCCCATTCAGTGGTTGGCCCTCAATTAACTGCATAAAAGTAAAGGTATTTATAATATTAATTAATTACATGACTTTGATATCATTGAAAGATTTCTTCTTTACAGACAAACAAACCTGGCTATGACTTTTTTGCCCGTGTTCTTCCCTTGAAGAGCAGACAGGAAGTTCTCTGGGGTCACATCCTATAAGATCAGAATTGTCATATTAAATCATCATTGTTGAAAGTTATAATTATTAAACATGTTACCATGTCAAAACAAAAGAAATATTACCGCTCCAGTGTAGTCCTTTGGAACTCCTTTGTACACGTCTTTTGAATCAACTACACTGATAATTTCTCCATCTGATGGGTTACTGGAGACAATGAAGAAAACTTTAAAATGCTTAAACACTTAAACTTATCTTATCGACACTTTTCTATGATGACGTGTTTCTATAAATATTAAATCTAGCAAAGATTGCTATGCTGTTATGAAGGTGTGTTGTAATGCATGTGTGAGGAAATGACGGTCAATTTTACATCTTTCTCTCTTCTGTCTTCCGTAATCAAACTCTCTATTTTCTTCCTCTTTTGGAAAGTCTTGCAAATGCTGTAATCATGATTTTTTTTTAATATTTTTCCCATTTTGCTATTGTTTTGCTTTTAACAAACTCCAGAAATGTGTCTCTGTTACACTGTTTTTCCTGCACTATTAACTGGCAGTATGTTTAGTACAGAAGATTGAGATCATCTGTGAAACCCATCATACTCAAAAGCTTCGTGAAATTACTCACTTTGGATTGTGAGCGATGTCATCATACAACATCACCACAATCTGCTCATCAGGAATTCCATGTTTCTTGATAAGCTGATAATGAAGGCACACATTGGCCTGAAACGCAAATGATAAAGATGATTTCAGTTACTGTCATCTTTTATAAACCGAGACACATCACACCTTGGAGAATTTATGAGCAATATTTCTTAAAAATAATGAAAAAACACAAACCTGGTGTTTGTAATGTTCCCAGCCCTTTGAGCCGGAGACAAGGAGAATCCATTTTTTCCCAGACATTTCTTGAGTCTTTTCAAAGTTAAGTCTATTGGAGTCAAAAATATATTTTTTAATATAATTTAAAACTAAATTAACATTGTTCTAATGCTTTTAATTGGCTAACATGCATTTTTAATGACTTTACATTTATGATGTGTTTTAAGAAACACAGAAAAGAACACAAGTGTTTGATATGATATAAAGTTTAGGATGATATAACAATGAGTTCAGGTTTTAAACTTAAGTGTTGCTTTCTATTCATGAAGTGCCGAAATGTCAATCACTTGGTGTTAAAAACACTGGTCAAAAATGTTTATTTTTTACCCAGTTATCTACTTAATTTAGCTTCTATAGTGATTCAGAGAATGTAGATACCATCATACCTGTGTTGAGTATCAGGTGTTCCTGTGTGCCTGTCCTGGGGATTGCTGGTGGTTTTAGTCCGACAGCCCCTGTCTTTATATAGGCAGTTTATCCCATTCATTTGAGACTCATGGGTGGAGAGTTTGTGCTGGTGGGAGTGTGTATTTCATATTTCACAATCATTTTCATATTCTCTTTAATTGATGGCAGTTGGTGACTTTGTAACCATCTTAAACCGATATTTGAATTAGAGTTAAGTTGATTCGGTTTTAAACTTTTGAGGCGGGACACTTGTTACGTTAAAATTTACATACAAGTAATCAAATTGGAAATATGAAGCTCATCCACAGGTTTTCTATTTTTTTTATAATTGAATTATTATTATTATTTATTGAATTTCATTTGAGCGAGTTGCTTCAGTAAAGTTTTGTCAGAAACGGGAAATACATACAGCCACAATTTGATAGAATCACTATTTTTAAAAATGTGAAAACTTTTTTTATAAAGAAAAAAACCTGTCCAGATTAAATATTTTTAAAATATGCAAAAAACATGCCTTTTAGGATTTTTTTTTTATCAAATAATATCAAATAAAATGATAACAATGCAACCATCTACTATGGTATTGCTTCACGCATTGCACAATAGATGAAGAACATTTCATTCTTCATTCTTTTCTATACTGAAGGAGTGGAAGAATTGTCAAAGTTTGTCAAATCATTAAAAATACACAACATGTTTGTTAGACCCTATACCGACTAAGCTACTGATAGATGCTTCTAGAAGTCATAAATTCACTCCTTAATATGATTAATTCAGCATTGTCAATATGTTCCAAAAACTTCCAAGCTACTGTTAAGCCTCTCATTAAAAACAACACAACTTTATCCTTGAAAATTAGTTCATTACAATCCGATCTCAAATCTATTATTATTATTAAATCTATTGAAAAATACATTTAATTTGCTTCTATTTTCATTAATTTGAATAAATGGGACCTTTATTCAGGTGCTCTTTATAATAATACAATGAAACGATTAATTTAATGTCCAGATATAATCATTTCAAACTAACTACATTAACACTTGACTAGGTCAAATTTAAACATTTGAAAGTGTTTCATGTACTGATTTTCTATAGATTAAAAGACAATACAATTACTGTTTTGTAATCTTTTAAAAAAATCAGTAACGGCAACATATATATTTCAAAAGAAAATACCAGTGTCAGTTGACATGCAGCTGTGACGAATGAATCACTCATTTGGGAACGTCTACTTTTTCTTCAGAAACGTAATTAGATGTAGTTTTTATTGTTTTGTTCTTTTTCTTAAATTCTTTTGTTTCTTGGGTGATTTCTCAACAGTTTATGTGGAAATGGAATGCAGTTGGGAGTCAGAGCTGTGTGAACATGCAGGCAAGACAAAGATCACTTGAGCAACACACACGTAAATGCATGCCACAATATAGAAATAATGTTTTTTATACTGTAAAAACTGTATATTCTCCTAACCCTAAATGATGTATTAGCAATGTTTTATCTACTAAGTTTTTATTGGTAATTCATATTGACAGCATTATGATATGTGTGTGTGTATATATATATTTTTTTTAAGTGGTTATGTTTAGGGATAGGCTTAATATATTTGTAATCATGTTAATAAACTGTTTATCCTTAATGCCGCTGTCGGCGGAGTCCTCGTATCTCCAAAACCATTATTAGGAAATAATTTATTAAGTTATTAAACATTGTATTGTTAAAGTTGGTATTATACCTTATATTGTTATAGAGTGCAGAAGTTATGATGTCACTTTGTAGGCCAAAACGTGGAGGTGAGTTAGCATTTTAGCAATTCTGGTTCCCTCGCCATAAAGCCTATGGGTTTTTTTGGTTTTTGCTAAATTGTCTGAAATAAGGTCTGTGGTTAACAAAGCCTCTAAATATTTTTTTTACATTTTCATCTACAACCTGAATTCCGGAAAAGTTGGGATGTTTTTTAAATTTGAATAAAATAAAAACTAAAAGACTTTCACATGAGCCAATATTTTATTCACAATAGAACATAGATCACATATGTTTAAACAGAGAAATGTTACACTTTTATCCAATAAATGAGCTCATTACAAATTTGATGCCTGCTACGGGTCTAAAAATAAGTAGTAACCCTTTATTGTCACTTAGACAAAAGTTCCAGTGAAATTGGCCATCAACCTGTCCATACAAACATATATACAACATGACAAGGGGGTAGACTGGACCGGAAGACGGGAATTAAGGAAAACATAGAATGGTTAAAGGTGAGGAGAAAAACTGAACTATACTTTAAACTTCAAATTAAAGTTTTTTTTTTACAATCACTTTGTTACTATTTTCAGAACCTTGATGTCATTTTTCACAACTGTAGACACAAAATTCACAACCAATGATCAAAATGCACATTTTTCAAAACTCTTAACCCTTTTCTCAATTGCTTGGACACAATACATATAAAACTTAGATCCTTTGTTCATTGAACAAAAATCACCTGTTCAATATGACACAGCTTAACATCAGTACTACTATTTCAAAAGGCAATTCCCACAGTACATTTCAAATGAGTGTCTATTCATTTCCTTACAATGATCTAACTATCAATCGATACAACTGCTCAAAATGAGAAGTAACTGTTGCAGTACTCTTAATGCAGAGTTGTATGGAAACAGACACACAATCTTCCATGTTTGCAGTAAATCATGAAAGTTTCAAGATAACGAGATTCATTTTCACCAAGTAGTGTGTGGAGCATGAACCAATTACACTACAGTATCCATGGATGTAGCCTAATACTGTATTATATATTTTTGCTTTGATTCCAATAAACCTATGTTGTGTTTGTACTGCAGTGTTTTGCATCAATTTATCACACACGTTGTTCAATGATTCCACTATATATGTATTCTCTCTATTACTGCAGTGCTTTTACATATTTTACAGAGTATATTTACTGTACATCTGATACCAACCTGTATCACCTATTTTGTTCTACAATATTTAATGATTGTACGAACAATGTCACAGTGAAACTATCGGTTACTTGTGTGTGATCTATAGTTATGTTTCAATGGTATTTCGCAGTAAATTTGTTTTTTGAACCAATGATTGTGCAATGCAAGATTTCTTTAAAGATGTGAATGCACAATGCAATGTTTTAAACATTAGACAGCCAGTGTTACAAGTGATAACCGTTTTGAGTTTTGTCTAGAGTTTTGAAAAATGACATCAAGGTTCTGAAAATAGTAGCAAAGTGACTGTAAAAAACTGCAATTTAAACTTTAGACTAATTTAAACTGCACAATAATTTAAAGTTCAAACTACTTTAAACTTCAAACTTTCTGGTCCAAACTTTCACATGCCAACTTAAAAAGTTTGTCTCAACATATATTGTATACATCATAATGCTGTCAATATGAATTACAAATAAATACTTAGTAGATCGCATTGATAAAATACATCAGTTTTGATTTGGAGAATATACAGTTTGTACAGTATAAAAAATATTATTCCTATATGTGTGGCATGCATATACAGTGTGTGTAGTGAATTGCTCAAGTGATCTTTGTCTTGCCTGCATGTTCACACACCTCTGAATCCCAACTGCATTGCATTTCCACATAAACTGTTGAGAAATCACCAAAGAAACAAAAGAAAGTAAATAAAAGAATAAAAATTACATGTAATTACGTTTCTGAAGAAAAAATAGACGTTCCCAAATGAGTGATTTCCGTACTGGCACAACTGGATCAGTTTGGTAGTGTTGTACCAAGAGTTAAGTTAAATTATAGTAAAGCAAATAAGTAAAGCTAGAATTTTTGATGAATTCTCAGTTGACTAAGAATTATTTTTTCAGTTTCAGAAATCACAAAGCAGTTCTATAAAATCTATATCTGTGGAAATGTTCCAAACAATTTATTAATTAACCATTAAGATTAGCTGGATTAAAAAAAATGACAAATGTATTAAATGAACCACAAGAGATGCAAATGAAAAGTGTTATAGTAATTAGCATTATTGTACAGTTAAACATTTATATCGACGAAACACTCATTTTGTTAAGTAAAAAAGATACTTTGCAATTGTGTTTTAATATAATTGAAAATATGCCAGAATGTCAACCGTAATGTAAACCGTGCATTTTTGATTACCTGAAACTAACATTTTAGAAAAGCTAGGATATTAAAACAAAGTTATGTGCTAATATTGTAAATTAATGTAATATACAAATTAATTATTATTATTATTAATAATTTGTATATAATATATATTTGTAATTATTTGAAGACCCCCACTTTTTTGTTTTGTTTCTTGTTTTTCCAGATTTATTCTTTGACATATAGTTTTCTCACTTCAAAATGAAAGGAATTTATGTGGGCTGCTTCAGTGAAGTTTCATTGGAAAAGATTAGAAATACGTCAAATTTCCCACAGTACAGTTTGTCAAGCAACACATGCCCTGTAGGCCTATAGATACTGAGATTCTGAAAATAGCCGTTTTGATTGCACAAACTTACTTGTTTCAGTTACACAATATGGATCTTTTTTGTTCCGGGAACGTTATGTCCCGATGTATGGTATATACATTATATAAAACCATAGATTCATTAAAACATCACAACATAATAATAATGATCAAACTTAACCCAACACATATTAAAGGCGGAAAATTCATTAACAGAATCAAGTATGAGAACACAAAATACATATATAAATTTATTTATTACCATTTATTACAAGAATACAATCTGAGTTATATCAAACATTTGCCTGGCTCTTCCACGCTTTATAATGGGAGTGAATGGGTGTATGTTTTTGGAAGTTCATCAAAGCTCATCTATTCATGATTAAAGTGCTCGACACGGCTCTCAGGGGGTTAATAAAGGCCTTCTGAAGTGAAGCAATGCGTTTGTGTGAGAAAAATATCCATATTTAAAACTTTAAAACTAGCTTCCGACAGATGGCCGTACGCATGGATTTACACCAAAACAGTAACACTTGAACTTCTTACAACGTAATGACGAACGTGGTTGACCAGCACTGAACCGTGGTTGGACTGTGAGAGGCGTGTTCAACACAATGAGTTCTACTTTTATAAAAGTAGTATAAAGTATAAAAAGAGTATACATTTTTTATTTTTTATATATATATATATATTTTTTTTAATTTAGAGTATAAACATTTTATACATAAGTTTACAGGAAATATGTTTTTCAAAACGTAATAACTCATGATCATGAAGTAAGTTTTAGAATTATGACCTTTACCTTTTCAATAATTTAACCACACTTTGAATATCAGCTTTTGTTTATTTCAATTCAAATGTATTTCTATAGCACTTTTCACAATATTGCATGTTGCGAAGCATCTACGTAGTTATAAAAGTAAAGATATGTAATTATGACTAAAAAAGAAAACATCCTATATTCATTTAATGTCGTGTCTGCTGGCTTTATTTCTTCATCAGCTTGTTTAATGCACTTTCAGTTCTACCAGAAAGACTCGGGAGGATAAGACTGTAACAGTTAACCATTTATTAACAGCCAAGCAAGCAATATTATGATATAGAGTTCTTTGGCGTAGGCCCCGTCCGTAGCTCGCAATCCGAGGGCCGGATTCTGCGTTTCCTGTCTGAAGACGAAGGCAGGGGCGCAGCCGTGCCCCTGTGAGAAATGGGAAGGGACCATCCTGGTGGTGGTGGGGAGGATGGGGGTGAATGGAAGTTTCAGTATCTGCGAACTCGACATGTTTAAGCACCTATTTTACACCACAAGTATTAGAACATGATTGGATTGATGACAAGGTAATAAGCAGAGATGGATAGAGTACGCAGCTTCATTACTAGGCTAAAAGTACAGACACCCCTGGCTAAATTTTACTCAAGTATAAGTAAAAGTACTACAGTCAGATGTACATTTTCTAAATATTGCATCACTACTGCCACAGTGCTGACATTTATGGACAGAAATGTCCTAAAATGGAGTTATGAAAAATGTTAATGTTAATACTTTGGAGAATATAAAAGGGATTGAAAGTAAAATCAAGTCATTTTCATTTTTTTTACCATGTTGCTTTATTTAACATTTAAGAAAATTTAATTACTGTAGTGAAGTAACAATTGAGTCTTCCCAGCAGAACTTATGCTAAAGCTTTCATTTTTTGCGTGAGTCATATCTGCGTGGTAAAACGTGTGTGTTTGGCAGTTCTAATCCAGTCGGTAGGGTTTCCTACATTCAATGTACAACTGTTTCCATTGTTTCGCTGATGTTGTCTAGATAAGAGATTACTGTAGGGGTGTGAGTAACGGCAAATTCTTAAGCTGTGATTACTTTATTATTTTAAAGCACACAATAATGATGCCATAGTACACTTTAAGTTTACTTGGAATTCCATTGCAATGTGTTTTAAATTCACTAAAAGTAAAGGATAGTACAACCTCAGCTGTCATCAGTATAATATTCAACACTCTTACAGTGTAATTGAATTGCAGTTGTAATGTCACCAAAATACATTTGAAGTTTATGCTGAGTATATTTCTACATTTCAAAATCTATTTATTATTTTTATCCACAAAATCTATTTATACGACTTGAGCGGGCATTCATGTCTTATTTTTAACTAGGATACTTGTATTTATGATCATTCTGATAGCACATGAAGGCAGCATATATCCACAAAAGCATCTTTGATAACCATCCTAACCATCTACAGAACATGGTGCGGCATGTTTACTGTATGCAGCAACAAATGTTCTGTATATACACCAGTTGACATACGACACAAGTGTAAAACAAGAACCAATGTGAATATAGTACAGAGATGGAAAGAGTCCCTTAAAACCATACTTGACTAAATAGTACAGATACCTTACAGCAAAAACAACCTCTTTACAAGTTACAAGTCACCAATTCCAATACCACTTGAGTAAAAGTCTGATTTGAACAGTTCAGTGGAGGACAGCAATCAATCATTATTTCCTGTTTCCGTTGTGATACTTTCTGGAGATGTTGTGCCTGTGATCGTACTTTCTGTTGTTCTGACACTTTTCTACTGTGGCTGCTTATATTCTCCGTCAGTTCATTGAAAGATCAGATGGGTTCACTTCTCCCGAAATTACGTTTAGGACTTCACTTATATCACAATAAACAATAGTAGAGTAGAGTATTTTACTCTTTGACCAACAGAGGGCATCCTTTTACCATATTTAGAATTAAAGTTACTTTCAGAAAGAACCACTGACTCTTACAAGTGACTCGAGATTTTAACACAATATAATAACAATGATGTCAATATAAATAATGAGAGATTCCCATATACGTAAGCTAGCAAGGTTCACGTCATTCAGAGATATAGAGGCAGTTTTATGGAGGTATTTTGTAATATTGATGGATGTACAGTCAATTGGTATTGCACTCTTAGTGATGACTCTCCATATAAATCTAATTTGTTTTTTGAAGGAAAAGTGATCCACAATATCCTGAAAACTGGAGTTGTCGATTATAACGCAGAATCCTGAATGACAGTTTACACTAAAAACACCTTTGACTTAACCCAGTTATTATCCAGTGTTTATTAAAAGAAGAGACCAGAGAAGCCACACTGTCTCAGTCTGAATAGTATTTGCTTTATGGCTTAAGCACATTCCTGATGTCCTCATGAAAAGCCAGTTGTATATCCATAGAGCATGAGGCCCTCGCTATTACCGACTCCTTTGAACAGGCTGCCAAATGTCGGCTTTAAGTCAAATTCCTCACATCATTGCTGCCCCTGACTTTGGTTAAAGGGATGATGGTTATTGCTGCAAAGCCCCTGGACTTTAAATGTCAGCTTTCTTAACACCAAACGCAATTGTGTTTTAATGTCGACTCGTAACTTGAGCTTGACCTTTGACTGGCCAATGCCTGAATCTGTTTTTCTCTGATACTGGCTAAAAGCGTCTTTCTTCCGTCTCCTCAGGGAAAAAAGTAAAGGCCCAAAGGGATGTTCCTGCTGTAAAACAATATAAATATATTGCATATATGTATGTATATGAAATTTACTTTATTGTCCTTGATAGGGAAATTTGTAAATGACTCCATAGCCAGCGTTTCGCTAAAACCTGATACATTAAAAAATTACACTAAATATTCACACACATAGAAATAAATATACTTCACTAATTCATGTTCAACAGTCTAATTGATACAGATACAAAATAATTTTTAAAACTGTTGCGTTTATAACAGAGAGTTCTGTACCTTCTTCCAGACGGTAAGAGTTCATTAGAGGGGAAGAGTACATGAGATGGGTCACTTAATCATTTTATCCACATTAAATGTGCATTGCTCCTACAGTTTGAAACTAGGATAGTCGTTCAGTCCAGTCATTTTCATCGAAGAAATGTTTCTGTTTCATACGTTTCTTATAAAGTAATATTAACTGATGAGGAAACATTCTGGGATTTTCCCCAAGATGTGAAGTACTTCCTTCCCCATATATCTATCTTAGAGACAAATTAAACTGAGATTGTGTTGAGTGTGTTTGCCCATAAACTATAAAACTGTTCACACAGCTTTTGATCTGTGCAATGCTGTGTAAATGTTATATTTTAGTATGGCGTCCCTAGTTTGACTTGGCTTCTCTCAGTCTGTTTTCTTAATGCCTCACTGCATTCGGTAATTCGTCAAACAAGTTTCACATCCATAAACCATCCATCCATCCATCCATCCATCCATCCATCCATCCATCCATCCATCCATCCATCCATCCATCCATCCATCCATCCATCCATCCATAAACAACCCATCCATCCATCCATCCATCCATCCATCCATCCATCCATCCATCCATCCATCCATCCATCCATAAACAACCCATCCATCCATCCATCCATCCATCCATCCATCCATCCATCCATCCATCCATCCATCCATCCATCCATCCATAAACAACCCATCCATCCATCCATCCATCCATCCATCCATCCATCCATCCATCCATCCATCCATCCATCCATCCATCCATCCATCCATCCATCCATCCATCCATGTAGTATGATATAGTGTATATCAATGTGAACTTTATAACATATACATACTTAAAATGCATATAAGTATTATTTTTGACTCTATATCTCCCAATAATATCTTATTAAATTATAAATTGCAGGTTATCCAGCACAACCAATTAATGGGTAAATTAAAGTGCTCAAAATGTCTTAAAATGCGTTAAAATAACATTTATTGGGGTTTCTTCAAAGGTAGCATGTTTTTTACAGTAACTGGGCGATGACGTCATAAGAGGGAGCGCGGGCGGTAATGCACACATTGTGTGTGTTCGGGTTGAGGGAGAAAAAAACGATTCGCGGTACTCCCGCAAACAAGAAATATCTATGAATAAAACATAAAAACTAATACATTTTTATTCATCTTTTGCAGAAAAGCAACAACAACTCAAGCAAAATAGAAACGATTTACAGGCCAGAGTTTCTATTTATAACACGTTTGCAGCGTTAAGCGATCTAGCCAATCACAGACATGTGTGTTGATATGTGTTTGACAACCGTTAAGGATTTCACCGAAAAAAATACATGTTCAACAACCTGAAGGTGGACATTTTTAAAATTATACTGAAAGGTCTATTTAGCTTAAAAAGTGTGTACTTTCAGTCAGATGACAGAAGTCATGAAGCAGACTGCATACAACCAGTTTTGATCATGTTGATAATTTAAAGACCTTAATTCACAAATCAAATACGACACACAAGAGTTTATAGGATGTTTGCACGATGGTAAACTTCTTTAAAAAATGTTAATTTCTTTATTGTTTATTTTAGTCAGAACACCAATATTACATGATCCAATGGTGACTGCAAAGCTGTGAGTTCAGTGTAATTCAGTCATCAGTTATAGGATGTTTTAATTCACGTCTGTATCAAATGGCACCCTGGGAATGTTAGGCAGTCAGAGCAGTCGCCCCCTCTCAGCACCTGCAGATTTAAGTGAACCAGACATGAAAGCAGCACTGGCCCGACCTCGGATCTCTCTTCCACAGAGGCCTTTTTGTGGTACTTTGGCCCCCAGGAGTTCTGGCGATGGGCATCGGCCGGGTTTCTCCGAACCACTTCCCGCTTTCCTTGTTCCTTCTACGATTACAGCTAAGAAGAAAGCTGTGTTGGTTTTGTTTAAGACGATGAAGTCTGTGTACAAGTCTTACAAGGATTATGCTTAAAGTATATATACTTGTGATAGAAATTATTCAACCCCCATTGCTTCAACAGTTGATGGACCCCATTGACTTCCATAGTAGGATTTAAAAAAATAAATAATTTATAGAGTTTTCTTTTCAGTGTTCTCTTCATTCTTCTTCCTCCAGACATTACTGATCCATAGGGCCGGGAATTTCCAGTTTTGTTTCATCTAGAATTCCAAAACTTCTGTGGCTTATTTAAATGGTTTTGAGCAAATGGAGCAGACTTTTTGTTGTGCTTTTGGGTCAGTGGTGTTTGTAAAGTGCAATGATGTCTTCTCTTAACTTTTTGGACCATTCTTCTGCCATATTTCTAACATGCAGTCAAATGCGACTCTCAACAAACCTAGCCAGTCCAGATATTTCATGTGTTCTAGCTCAAGCACATCTGGTGCAACTAATGAAGCCCTTGATTAGTTACATGAGGTGTTTAAAGAATTCTCTAAGAAAAACCAATGAAAATAGTTCATAATATCCTGTGTTAACATAAAGGAATTTTCCATATTGATTGTTCACTGGTGTTTTAAACATCCTTTGAATTATGCATTGCATTGTTTTGTTTTAGGGTTAAAATTCATTTCTGTAAACTTGACGGATGAGGTAAAGCAGGACTGCCATTGACGACAGGGAATATTTTAAGTTTAATTTTATATTTTGTTTTTATATATATGAAGAGTTCAGATGCAAAAGCCTCTAAATGCCATTTGAAATTTTCTTCTAAAATGACCATTTTTATCAAGCTTGTACATTTAAGTTCAGTAATTTCACTTAAATGACAATTAATAGGTAATCTTCATTGCCATTTAAGTGAAATTACTGAACTTAAATATACAAGCTTGATAAAAATGGTCATTTTAGAAGAAAATTTCAAATGGCACTTTGATGCTTTTGCATCTGAACTCTTCATATGTATTTTAAAGCAAACTATAATTTAGTTAGCAATATCTTGTCCTCATACACAATATCATAACGATATAATAACTCTTAGATTGTTGTGCAAATTTGTTCTAAAAGCACATTAAAAGCATGGTGGAAATACTTTTGATTGGTTTTATGCTTTTATTGTTCAAGAAAACATCTCAGACAGGAAGTCATGAGAGCGACGTAAAACGTTACTCAAACATCAGCTTAACGCTACCTAAGTTTGGCATTGAAGCACAATGCCTCTCTTGTAGCTAGTCTACCCAAGGGATAGACTGCTTTTAAGCCCTATTGTTCTCTCAGGGCACATTATCGGATTATCCCGATTCCAAATGAAGGGGAAGAGTGAAGAGTATTGGAGCAGTGCATTATGGGACATCATGTCAATGTGCTGGAACACTTCTATTCTATCAAGGTAGATGCCCAAATGCATAACAGCCCCATTCCAAGGTGATGTAGGATTCCAGTGAAAGGGATGGAAAAATGCAAGCTCTGTCTGCTCAAGACCCTAACACAAAACAAAACATGACGAGGCCTGCCATTCTCCACTGTTGGAGAGTTACCTTTGAAAAGTCTGGCAAAAGAATGTACACAAAGATCAATGACAACAACTTCAATCCTGCCAGCCTATATCCTTCCCAAAACATGTCACAAGTAGAATTATCCAAGCTTCATTTTCTCTCGTGGTGCAAAGAAATTGCCTGCAGGACCAACATACTGACTCCAAAGAGTCAACAATAACCACCTGACGCTTGCCGGCGAAGGGCAAAGCTCATATTAGGTGTTGTGGTCAGATAATGATTCAGGGTCCTCTGAAATATGAGCATGTTACATAACCTGTTCTTTTAGAATATAATAGATTAAAGTAAATTAATATCTCATATGACTGATCCTTCAGTAATATAATGTATATCACGTTTCTATATTCTTCCATCAGTGTGTGCAGTGGTTTAGTTCACAGGACTTTGCTCTTTGCCTCCCAAGACGCCTTTTACCGAAGACATAAAAGGCCCTGAAGACGCAAAACAATGAATCCATTAAAAAACAAAAGGTACTGTACATTTTCTGTGGTGCACCTCCATCTAATCATTGTGTTATAACTTCAGATTTATGTTACAATTGCAAGTTGGTTCTTAGCAATATACAGCAGACTACACAGAACATACAGTGCACTGAAAAAGCTGCATATCTCTACTGCAATCTTTTCAGGGAGCAGACTAAAAGATTCCTTTCAAGTTGTGGAATGTGAAGTTTCATCTACAGCTCACCTTTATTGCTTTGAAAACAGCATAAACGGATGTCTCTCTCTCTCACACACACACACACAATATTGGCCTATAAACTCAGTATAGATACAATCGGGAACATACAGTATCATAAAATGGGTGTGAGGTTTAGTGGGGAAAAACAAATACTGTAGTCCATAGTTACCCATTCTGAAAAAAAGACAAACATCGCAAAGTAACTGCTTTTTAAAATGATAATAATATAAAATTGTAAATATCAAATCCACAACAGAGGTCAAATAGTCAATAAAAGAATACTATTGTGGATATAATAAATTCAGTGACGGTGTGGAAACTTTGAAATATTTTTAAGACCAGTTTTTGTGTATTATCCTCTAATGTTATATTATCCACATAATCAATGAGTTTTATGTTTGAAAAACTTTGCTAATGATGACCACCATAAATATTAATAGACTGTACATTACGTTGAAAAGTTTGGGATCAGGAGGACTAAAATCAAATATATGGTAAGAACTGTAATATTGTAGGGCTGGGGAACGATTAATCGCGATTAATCGCATCCAAAATAAAAGTTTGTGTTTACATAATATGTGTGTGTAATGAGTATTATATTTTGTATATAAAAATTCACACACATGCATGTATATATTTTAGAAAAATGTGTTAATATATAAAAAAAGTATATTAAATAAAAATATTAAAATGTAAAAATGACTTGACTTGACTTATTTTGGATACGATTAATCGCGATTAATTGTTGCCCATTGCAATTTAATATAACTTATTTATAGTAAATTTATTTATAGAAATTATTAGCTGAATTTTCAGCATCATCACTCGTCTTCAGTGTCACATGATCCTTCACAAATCATTCTAATATGCTGATTTGCTGCTCAATTTTATTTTTATTATATATATATATATATATATATATATATTAGGGCTGTCAAACGATTAATCGTGATTAATCGCATCCGAAATAAAAGTTTGTGTTTACATAATATATGTGCGTGCACTGTGTATAATTATTTTGTATATATATAAATACACATGCATGTATATTTAAGAAAAAAATATGATTTATATATAAAATATTTTTTATATAATATAAATTATGTATAAATCTATATATACATGAAAACATTTCTTAAATATATACAAGCATGTATGTGTATTTATATATAAAATAATTATACAAAGTGCACCCACATATATTATGTTAACACAAACTTTTATTTTGGATGCGATTAATCGCGATGAATCGTTTGACAGCCCTAATATATATATATATATATATATATATATATATATATATATATATATTGAAACCATGATAATAGAAAGTACAGAAGAGCAGCATTTATTTGAAATAAATTTTGATCAATTTAATGTGTTCTTGCTAAATACATGTAAGAATAACATAGATGTGAGGTTCCAGTTATCACCATGCTGCTGAATTGCTTAAAAGAAAACAGTCACATTAACTATGGAAACAGGGATTTGTTTCCCCCTACTGGGCCCTCCTTTACTGACAGATCAAATGAACATGCTCTTAGATGTTCTTAGTGCTAGGATTAATTTAACAAACAATCCAAGTAATTACACTTAGCCACGTTGCCAGTGAAGATAACTGGAGCACGTCCATCAGAAAGAGATGATCCACTGACCCAGAATGAAGATAATACACAAACCTTTTTACAGCTTTTACTGTTTGAGCACTGTTGGTTTCCATGACTGCTCACATTGGAAAGTGGGTTATGATGGGATATATAACTATATGGATTGCTTAGCGCTTATCTTTAAGATCACATGCGGAAGTTCTGTGTTGGAAATCCTCAAAAACATAGTTATCTTAGGCTGTTCCATCATATGAAATTGGAGCAAAATATCTTTAATACAAATGGATGCTTTTCCTACATCATTATTGAATTGATTCTCAGCATGCAGACGAAAAGCAATAAACTCTGTCATGTACGCTGGTGTTTGGGAATGCAATCATGCAAGACACTTATGGTTGAGAGAATTAAACCAAATAATTTCAGGCATTTCAAAATGATCAAACCAACATTTGGGATGCTGTGCAATAAAATTGATCTGCTGGAAAGTCCAGTTATCCAATCAGGGGGTTGTGGCTGTTTTTGTTGCACATCGATGAATTCATTGAGTAAATGTGTTCCCATCGAAATTTATGCGCATGTTTATTCGCATCTTGCCGTTTCCATCCAGGTTTTTTTTGAATGCGATATACCAAAGTGTGCATAAAAATAGGTGGATGGAAACATAGCTAATGCCAATGCTAAAAACTAACACCCTACAACAAGATAATCTTAAATAATCACATGAAAAAATTCCAATGTCATTCGTCTCAGTTAAAAAGAATCATCTGACCGCCTGAACTCAGCACTAATGTTATCAGTGGTCAATGGAAAAAGGACAGAGACAAATTGGATTCAGTAATGGGTTGAAAGAGGTGCTCGACCTTGATCTCGACCTTGGCTAACGTGGCACTAATGTAGTTATCCTTCATCACGGTATGTTTTATCCCACCTCTACGCTAATATGGTACATTTCCTTAAATTTGCCAACAGCAACCGAAAAATCTTGTGAGCAGACTCGAAGCTAAAAGATATGAACTAAAAGCCACAAAATCCAATTTTTCCTTCTCTTTAACAGGTGTAAATGTAATCTAAAAGCAGGACATATTACATGGTCTATGTGTTTGTGAGGTATTTTATGAGGCTGGTTTGCTTCAGATGGATGGGTAAGCTTAGACATAACCAGGAAATTTGGTCTTGACATAGAGGTTGTAAACAGACTCATAAAATTTGGGCTTTGCTCCAATGATATCACCCTCTCCAAACCGTTATCTGCTAGCACTTCTATTTCAATCCACACAAACAGTGAAACCCATCACATGCTCTTTTTGTAGATACATTGCATGCTTGCCTATTACTAAAAGGCTTTCAAATTCAGTCATGATATTTTATTCACAAATTTGAACCCTAGAAATATTATGGCAGTACCTAGGGATAGGAATTAAGAATTAAAAGATAGAATCAAGAATTAAAAGACGAAAAACTAAAGCAGAATCTATTTATTACTTTTAACTAGGGCTGTCAAACGATTAATCGCGATTAATCGCATCCAAAATAAAAGTTTGTGTTTATATAATATATGTTGGCGTAGTAGTGTGTATAATTATTTTGTATATATAAATACACACATATGCATGTATATATTTAAGAAAAATTTGTTCTTAGCATATCAAATATTTGTATTTATACATAATATTAATTATGTATAAATATATATAAAGTATATACTTTCAGATTTTTCTTAAATATATACATGTATGTGTGTGTATTTATATATACAAAATAATTATACACACTATGCCCACATATATTACGTAAACACAAACTTTTATTTTGAATGCAATTAATCGCGATTAATCGTTTGACAGCCCTACTTTTAACATAAATCAAATAGTGTAGTCCAAAACAAATGGCTCTTGTGAACAGATTCTTTTTGACAAAACACAAGAATCAGTCTCAAATCGGTCTGAGTCTGATGATTCACTTGATTCAATGAATCTTTAATATTAAAAAAGGTTTTGTGTTATTTCATTCCTTCAGAATTAACAGTTTAACAGTTTGGGGTAATTTCAATGGTCCACTTTAGACATTCAACTACCTCTATAAGATAGTTTGCAACTACAAAAACTTTTTCTGCAAACCTTAACCCTTCTAACAGTCTATACAGTTTGCTTATACTCTAATTAGAGTAAGCTGATATGTTAGTTACTTATAGTTAGTAGAATGTCTGAAATGGACCATTGAAATAAAGTGTAACCCTGTTTTGTTCCCACAGTTAAAAAGAAAGCTCTTGCTGCAGAGGCAAACAAACCAACTGAGCTGCTGGACAGAATACAAGCAAACTCTTGAGGAAGGAAGTCATTATTTAAGCTATTCCTTATCAGCCCATGCAATTCAGCCAGTCGACCTGAGCAAGCAAAGTCTAATACGGCTGCACAAAATCAAGCACTAAAGCTGCTAGAAATAAATCGAGTATGTTTCCACTCACATGCACTTTATGGCCAAAAGCTTTTATCTGGTCCACTTTGCTTGCCGAATCCGTGATGTATTGATTCAGGGATTCGAATCGTCCATTAAGTGTGATTAAAAAAGTGCTCTTTCTGCTGGTAAAGGCAGAACGCATGTTTTTAATCATGACACTGTTTATCTCGTTTTGACCACTTAAGAAGCGACCAAGCTTTCTGCTATCCTATAAACAACAGAAAAGTCTTTAATTAACTCAGACAGGGCTGCGCTCCCCCAAAAACTTATATTGTATTAGCCAAATATTGGTTATGATGTAATATGCACATATACTTATTCATTTCTTAAATACAAAACAGACTCTTTAGTTTTAATTAAATTCAGAGACTGAATCGACACAATGTTGATCTGGCATTGTTTTGCTCATCGAATTAACGTTGAACCAACGTCAGACGAACTGGTTTGCAATTGGTTTGCTTTCCCAACGTTGAAACAACGTTGATTTCAAGTTGATTTTTTGTTAGGTTTTTTTTTTTTTTTTTTTTTTTTTAGGTTTTTTTGTTTAGTTTTGAAGAATGACGCATCTGACGTTGGTTCAACGTTAATTCGATTAGCAAACAATGCCAGATCAAGATTGTTTCGATGTCATGTTTCCACGTTGATTCAATGTCAGTTTGCTATCTGGGTTAGAACACTTCAAATGCATTAAAATCAGACCAAGGTTAAAGATGCGTATGCAAGACATTAAACAAGACATTTTATGCAGTGTATTTTTATAAATAGCTTTCCACCATTTGTTCCAGATATTCTCGCTGACATCACAGGGTGTGAATGACACACATAACCCCATCACAAATGGCACATTAAGTTGGAATGCAAGCTGAAAATTCCCAGCCAAGATATTCTAGCCTCTGAACCTTAATTTTGGGGTGACAAATGAAAAGTATCAGTGGATCAGTGACGGATCAGTGCGTGTACGGATTAAACACGTGTTGATTATATTGCTCTGATCTCGCCGCTTACAACTCTGTTGACAATTAAGTTAGAAAAGGGAAGTCCATAAAAGCAAGCTGCCAGGTGCCCTCTACAAAGCTGAACATTAAAAATAGCTTGAAAAGCGTGAAATTGGAAATAACTTGAGAGACTAGTCACGATAGATAGGCTAGTTTACCTGCGCATTTGTTTGCGCAAGCCTGTGTTTACATGAACGCCGATTGCGTTTCCTGCAGCTCTGGAAGCGTGTGCGCGCGGCGCGGAGTTACACATCCCAGTTTTCAAACTTTTCCCCCCCTCAGACTCCAATCCTTCCTCTTCCTACTGCCTCACTGCGTCATTCTGAATGGGAGTTCTGTGGGCAACAGGAACATCGTAAGGGGAGACGCCGATGCTAAAGGAATAACGCCTGTCGTTGGATCTCTTTGCTGAAATGCGCGCGAGTGTTTGTACCTGACGTACTGACCTTCAGGAGGATTAGCCACGAGAACGCTCGCGTTGAATGGGTCGTAAGGACGCTCACCTGAACCTGTCTGGATGGGATGCACCGTGAGCTTCATCTGCTGTGAAGACGATTTTCTGCAGATGCCTTTGGATCAGCATGAGGAGAAAAAGAAAGAAGAAAAGAGGCTGTTATCAAAGGTAAGGCGCACATGGGTTCCTGCAGGAACATTCTAGTCCATCGAAAGTTCTTGACGTTGTGCTGTGAACTTGACAGTGAAGCTATAAAAGTACATTGGTTGAGAAATGAAACTTCTTTAATTAACTTTTTTTCCTCGGAAAGATCATACTTTTATGTTTAATTTTGTATTTATTGATTTTTTTTTTTGCTTCTAACTTATAGAACATGCACAACAGTCAAAAGTGTGGACACACCTACTTACTGTATATTGGCCGAACGAATCAAAACTATCTAATATTTTAGATACATCTCTGGGCATTGTTTCAGACAACTTCATGAGGTGTTAATTTTGCCGGGATGATTTTAATAACGATTGCTGTAACGTTAGATACCTGGTATGCTTAGATTATTAGTCATTATTTTTAAATGCATGTTTTACATACAATTACATTAGCCTGTATTATGTTTTGTACATTAGCCTACTTAAAGCTACTTTTATAGCCTATTTAATGCTGATTTGATTTCGTAAGCATTGTTTAAAAATGTATTTAATTGCAGCCTATTTACATAGCCTACATTTATGACAATTTACATTTATTTATAAAGAATAGACCTATGATAAAGTGCTCCATAATCAAGTCTTGCAAGCAAATAATGTCTCTTAATAAATAAATACACACATTACTGACACTGCTAACCATGTATTCTGATACTTGTTGACTGTTTTTCAATATCTGGTCCAACCATTGCACATTTCGAAATGCTTTATATTAGTTTTACAGCCTAAATTCTGCATTTATGCATACGCCTTTAAAGATCAAAAGGTTTTTAAGATCATAAGAAGCACACATTCATTCAAGTGTGTCTAAACGTTTGAATGTTAAAGTGCTTAATGTGTTGACAGATTTTAGATTTGTATCATAAACCCCACCTATACAGTTATGTATGAAAAACAAACCCACAATCTCCTGTTCTGACTTCACAGGGCAAACACATCTCCTACATGACCAGACAGTTGAGAAATCAGGCCAAATCCAAGACTAAGCTTAGACAATAGTGTTCTGTTCACATTTGGATCAATGAATGAGTTGCATCATTGCACAGTTTAATTACGGATCCAGATTGGAAATTTGTGCGTTCCTTCCGCATGAGATCTATTTATAGGCCTTTTGGTTTTATGTTGTCATTTCACATACTGACCACATTTACATCATCTTCATTGTTCAGGTTGTTCTGAAATGCTTACAAGCTAGTGGTTCATGTGATGCTTACATAATCTAAACAGACTGAATTCTGATTATGGAATATTCTTGGGCTTGTAAACACAGTCAGCTCTGTTGATTTGCATGCTATATTTCAGGGAAAAGTTACTGTATCAAAGACATCTTACATGGACTGTCCTGATGGGGTGGTCTGCTCTGGGTGGTGGGGTCAGATTTAGAAGGTCAGTCAGGGCGTTACTTGGGGCAGAAGGGTTGGAAAAACAAGCCCCACATTGTTGCGTTGCTCTCGGGACAAGAACTCTGGAAGGAATGTTGAAAATAATGTGTGTTTTGATCATTACAACATGAAAACCTATTCTACCAAACCACAGAATCAAGACATGTAAAAGGGCATAATATGTAATATTTAATAAATTGTTAGTAATCTAATAATCAGAATAAACTAATATAGTTGATTACCTTTAATACAGGGTCTATAGGGCTACTGAATTGTGCTTCTGTATGCTGTTTTTTTCTGTGCATGTCTTTACATGGCTTTTTTTCTACTACTTTTATGGAGTTTACTTGCTCGCAGTCGCAGATTCAAGGGTGAATATGTAATGACAGAATTTGAATTTTTTGGTGAACTATTCCATTAATGTTGCATTACTTTGATGTGACGATTAACCTGTGCCATTCATTTCATGAGAGGAATGTGTATTCATATCTAGAAGATTAATTAACTTTTTTTTTTTTTAGTGAGACTAGAGATCTCTGCTACTGCAGGTTTAAATTCCTGTAAGAATGCAATAACATTCCATTATTTTAATTATCCTTGAGCATGTCTTAATCAGTTTTTGTACCATACACATTTGTTTTCAGATAGAACTTGATTCCCTGAGGGAAATCAGTGTGTTGTTGTTTTTAAAATACTGAGCAGTGTGCAATAAGTACACATTAAAAGAATAAAATATAGGCCTTGCATGTTTAATGCATTGGATTGCAAGAGGATATGCCAATTAATAAATATATGCATATGCTTTGAATATTAAGATTAGCTCATAGACGTAGATTTGAAATATTAGTAATTGTAAATATTTGGATACTGCACCTACTTTCGACCCTAAACTTATTTGTGTCATTCTGTCTTTGTCATGTCAGAATGATCTTATCTAATTGCACATTAAAACCGTAAAAATTCTTTTAGTGTAAAAAACAGGGTTTTCTTTAAGCTTGACTTTCCGCAATGGTCATAATCAAGTTTTTATTATGAATATTCTTTTTTCAACCTGATCTTTGGGGAAAACGTATTTTATGAGGTAGCAGTTTTGTATGAATGTACAAAAAAGTATGATTTTGTTTGGGGGGAAAAAGTAAGCCTGAAAGTCCACCTCTACACATAATTGCGTCACTGGGGTGTAAGCAGATTTGGAGAACATACTAAGTCACACGATTTAGCCAAAACGTAAAATAGTTATGAATTGACATGAGATTGTGTTCTGTCGATAAAAAATAGTTACCATGCTTGGTAGAAAATGCATGTTTATTGGGTGACAGGCTTAAACAATTTCCCATCATGCTATGGGGCATGACATGATAAAATAGAGATATGATTCATAATTTACATGATTTATAATTTACATAATGGACATTATGTGCTTGTTTTGCCAATAAGTGAAAAAACAAAAAAGAAACACAAAATTGCCCAAGGCATCTGTTTCGTTTAAAACAAAATCACTTAAACGCACATCATGCCATGATTTCAAATTCCAAGGAAGACCTCAGATAACATCACAGTGTTTTTAATAAGCTGCATTACAAAAATTCACACTATAAATCGAGAATGAGATTTGATTGATTGGTTGTGGTAGATCACAGCTCACTGCGTTCTCTCATCTGTTCCTAACTAACCAGCGGTGTCCAAATCTCTTAGGCTTCCTTTCATCCCTCCAGTGGGAATAAATCACACAGACAGGTCTGTGGTGGGATTAGAGAGGGGTGGGGAAGCCCGTCAGGAGAAGGGAGGTGGAAATTCCAGGGATTTGGATGGGTGGGAGTGACTGAGTTACCTTCACCAGGTAGATCCATAGGGAAAAACTATGGGTTCTTGTAATTGTTTATCAGACCACTTGTAAGAGCACAGCATGGGCAATTAACCTACTTTAGACGGCGTAATAGAGCACCGCTCCCTTAATGGGGTGCAGCAGGCACACCCCAAACTTCCCTTTTCAAACTTGTCAGAACAAAAATGTGGGAGTTTATAAATTGTCGTCGTGATTTGACTGAGTTTATAAATCCTAGGGCTGATTTGGGGTTTTGGAAAGATGCTTAGCCTTGAGTCATAACATATACTTGTTTTAGGAGGAAAGAAACTCCACACTTTGTGCATCTGCAAAAATTTATGCATTGCAGTTGTGTGTTCTTTTCTAAGTTAAAGTGGCACTATGACCATACAGAATTGCAAAAATAGTGACTGTTTTCAAACAAGTTTTCAACACTGTGCTGCAGTGATGACGTATTTTTATCACGTCCAACTTGGGATTTCATCACAAAACCCCAGCATTTTTCCATAAACTTTTGGATTATTGCAGAAAATAAGCTCTCTGACCAACAAAGGTTAACGGTTCTTACTCGTTTTTTTTTTATAATCTTCACAAATTAAGACAACTTTTATGAATTTTAAAGGCATTTAGCCAAAACCTGAACACATAAGAACATTAAACACATAAGCTGGGATGGTGAAACAGGAAATGCAAAAAGAAAGGGCTAATTTATAACTTTCCACATTGTAGGACTCGTTCCTGCAACATTCTATATAGCTACACTCTAAATATGCTGGGTTGTTTCAACCCAAATTTGGGTCAAATATGGACAAACCCAAATGTTGGGTTAAAAATTACAGTTGTAAGTGAAAGTTGAATTTGGGTTAAACATTCAGGTTTGTCCATATTCGACCCAAATTTGGGTTGAAACAACCCAGCGTTGTTAAGAATGTATACCTGGCCTAGTTAGGCTGCTCAATAAAATGAAAGATTACAATTCTATTGTCACTAGTGGTGCTTTCAAAGAATGAGATTTCTATCATTATTTACTCATTATCACCCTCATGTCATTCCAAACCTGCATGATTAAATTTTTACTTGTGGCAACACAAGATAAAATGCACAATTACTAAGTAATCAATTTCATATACACCTAATGTACACCACCCTCATTTGCTCTTTATTTTGTTGCAGTAGCATGATAAAACATTGTTTTTTGGGGGGCTGTAAGTGAAAAAGCAAAAACACTAAACATATCTTGTTTGAACCATAATTCCAAATTTCAAGGAAGACGTGTCGTGAGTTCTCAACCTTTTGCCCAAAAAGGACAAAAAAATTACTTAATATGTACCATTAAAAAGAAGTCTATAGCCCGTTTACACCTGGTGTTAAGATGCCGGGTCTAACACCTTTTGCGCTTGTTTACTTTCGACCATTTCCAGAGGTAGTCGAAAACTCATTTGAATGTGTTCGAACAGCCGCAAAAGACGTCTTCGCTCTGTTTACTAACCTAACGCGTAAACATTATGGGAAGCGCGCTAGCCAAACTTTGTTAAATGAAGACCCAAGTTTGGTTTGAAGACGAAAAAACTTACCAAGCACAATGTTCTCTCACAATTCCTTATTTCTAACACTCATAGTGTTTGTCGTGGACTTGGAGCAGTCAGAAGATATGTTTTTCTTCTTCTTTCCTGTTCATATGTAAATTGCACAAGCTTATTTCATCCATTTGATCGAAAGATCTGAAAAGCCCACACATTTACCCACACATATACACTCCCCTGGAAGAAATCAGGACAGAAGTGGTTGAAAGTGGACAAAAGAGACACAAATCGTAAACTGTAATGTTTCCCTCGTCTACTTGTGATCCGATCGACCAAAACACATCTTAATACCAGGTGAAAACAGGCCGTATAAGATTTTATTCTTGGTCTTCTGAAGTCACACAATGGCTTAATGTGAGAATTTTTGGTCTGTCACTGTCTGCTAAAAACCTGCGTGAAGATTCCTTAGGCTTCGAATGACATGGGAGTAAACAAATAATGATAAATTGTTCATTTTGAATCCTTTAATTATGCCTCTTTTTGAAACAGGGACTTGTATTAGAGTTTAGATGACTGTTGGCTATAGTGTTTGCTGTTTTTATACCCCATTCCCATCCCACTGGGATATTCTGGATGATCTGTCAGCGCCCGGCTGAAACACATTCCCTCCTGTCAGGGATTGAGCTCAATGTTTTGGTCTTATCTCAACGCTCGCTCGCAGTATTCCTGTCCGACTGGCGCAGAGAACATCTAAAGGGCCGAGCTTCTCTTCCCAATAACGCCGTTCAGCCATTCCACACACGGCTGCCTGGGCTTTTGTGCTATCGCAGAGCGATTGTGCAGGACACAAAAGGTTCCTGAGTGAAAAACATGGCCCAGTCAGGTGTAGGAACATGTGCCGGTTAAAAAGTCATCTTCAGTTGTGCCTCGCCCCTCTTTTCCTTTTTAATGGCACTCATCTCTAACTTTGTGGTCAATGTCATGTTTGTTTCTCCATGAATGCCTTCTTTTATTTTTAGACCCTAAGCCTCTACACATAGATCGAACAGATCAAACTCCTCCTGTCAGAGAGGTATCTCTCTGGGTGCTCACTGTACGGTTTTTGGCAGCTGAGGCAAATCTATAGGGATTGTAATAGATTTGTCGTAGGGGAAATTGTGCAGTCTTGGATCTCTGTGTACTGACTGATTAATTGGCTTTGCGATGGATCTTAGCATCCGAAGGAGGTTTTTTTGGTCGCAGTCCTGACTATACAGGCTGTCTAATCAAAAACCAATTAAAGAGGTTGGGGTGTTCGTGAGAAAGATGAGATTTGTTCAGTTAAAGCTGCAGTCTGCAGTTTTTCCTCTTTGTCGCCATCTCTGTTCAAAATCCGCAATTGCAGTCATTCACGGAATTATCAACTTTACGCGAGTTCGACACGACAGCGCGAATGAACACATTGAGGAGAGTATGCAGCTGTCAATCAACGCTGTTCCTCTGTTTTTCTGAATAAACGTGTTAAACTCATTTAAAGTTAATCTTTAAAACATGAATTTAATACTGTTGTTTAATGTGAGCTTTAGCAAATCTAAATTTTAAAATCCATTATCAAACGGTGCATCATAATGTTGTGATGCCTACATTCACTTTTACGATTCACATTTTTTTTTTCAAATGTTTTATCATTGTTGAAGGTTTTTTGCTTTTTGTTTTGTATTGGCTTGTTCTTGCAGATTCATTGGTGGCAGGTTTTCTAAAGCAAGTAAGAGATAGAAAGAAAGTCCTTCCCCTCAGCGTTTGTGAAGCGTTGTTCTGAAGAACGCATGTTGTGTAACACCTGGGTTTGAGTCTTCTTTGTGGACTAGCACGTCACGCTTGTTAACTTTGAGAGGAAATAGAAGTGTAGCACAATGCCAGGCTTAGCATGAGGGGAAGAAGGATTTTTATTGCTTGTATAGTATTGATATGGACAATCATTTTAACAGAGAGTCACTCGTCCAATACACTGGGTTTACAAAGTAAATCTAACCCTCAAGGTAATGCACCAAACATCAAAAATAGAAGTTATTTAACATTAGATTTATGAGAAAACAACCTTAAAACTCATAATCAACCCGGTTATTTTCATTTCAATGTATTTAGTGCCAGTTACTAATGAGAAGCACATATTGTAACATGCCTTGCATTTCCGAAAACCAAATTTGATACTGGTTCTGTATCCATTTGAACTCCATGTAAAATATTATTTGCTTGTCTGATCACAAACTTTCCATTGTGACAGTGTTTTTTGGCCTGTTCCAGAGAGCGGAGAGCAGATAGGATGAAAGCCAAAAAACTGAAATCTGTTCCATCATTTGAACAATTGCAGCCTAGTGGGTTTCATTCAGCTAGTTTATGTTCAAGATAGAATTAGATAAATAAGGCATGGTGCCATTGTGTTGCTCTCCAACCTTTACTATGCTTTTATTCATCACAAAATGGCTACATGAACAGTCTCATGGATAAGAATATGAAAAGTGATTAGGTGTTTTACTAGCCATATGCTTTAGTATGCATTAGTAACTTCTTAGTGAATGAATGTGCTGTGTATCTTACACTGTATACGTCCCATTTCTTTCTTTAAAAATAATAAGATGTGAAAAAGTGGGGTTTGGTTTTGATAAGGTGAAAACAAGGATAATATCTGAAGGGCATTAAATTTAGACATGCAATGCTGATGTTGTTAAAATTAATAATTTGAGAACAAAGTATAGGACGTGATATAGGCGATCGTTAGATGTAATCAGTGCGATTTTACTGCAACGCCCCCCCCCCCCCCCCCCCCCTTAATTTGTTCAGATGACAATTTAGGGTGAAAATTCTTATTTTGGTCATACTTCCAAAAAGTATAATCTGTGATCCTGAATGCCGGGACACTGTAAAAAAATATTGTTGGTTTAACTTAAAAAAAAAAAAAAGTGACCTGGTTGCCTTAAAATTTCAAGTTGATTGAACTGGAAAAAGTGAGTTAATACAATGACGGAGATTGATTTAATCATCAGAAAGTCAAAATAATAAGTTATCTGAACTAAATAAATTATTTAAGTTGATTTGACAAAAGAAAAATTGTTGTGATAACAAATCTTGTTATCAGTGTATCCACACCGGCGCGGTGACTCATACACTCTTCAAAACATTGCATTCATCCATGCTTTGCCGTGCCGAGGCAAACTCACGTAAAGTTGACAATTCTGATAACTGCAATTGCAGATTTCAAACAGAGATGGCGACAAAGAGGAAACACTGCGGACTAATAATTAAAATTAAGTTTTAATTTTAAAATGTAGTTTTAGTAATTATATTTTAATAGTTTATAATAGTAATTAATTTTTTTCTATAATATTTTTTTTATAATAGTTTTATTTTTTTCAAGTAATTTATTCTTGGCATTTTTTTATTGGTACAAATAGAAATAGTCATAGTATGTTATTTTGAACCGAGCCCATATTCTCTGAATCACTCCATTGAAGTGTCACTTCCTATGCATGAGTGTTGGGACAACAGCACAGATCTGTTCGACACAGTGCTGCCTGGTTTGCGTTGTGACAGACCGCCAGCAGGGTTTCCCCTCCCGCCTCCGCTCTGTAATTATCTGATAAGGTATGCGGTGCAGTGAAAGTTACCCACAATCCCTCCCACATTCCAGTGTCCTGCTGGCCAGCAGAAAACAGTGTGTTCTCTGTGTAGAGCACCACTGACCTCTGCGCCACTCCCTCCATACTTTAATGAAAGTATCAATGCTTCAGGAACTATACCTGACCCCTGGAAGACCTCTCTGAACACATGTACGTGGACTGACACTTTTTGTGTCTGTGCATACTTGCTTACCTGATGTTATCTTTCCTACCGCATTAATATTTATTTAAAGTTAAGATTACGTTTGAAAGGTCAAACTGTCTCTCTCTTTTCCTTAGAAAACATTTCTGTGATCCAGGCAGTGTAAACATGGAACCTAGTGAGCTTCCTATAAACAGGATTTTTAGTGATTCACCATTATTTATATAGCGCTTCATACTATTTGTCTTAAAGCAGATATGACTCAGGCTTTGATCCTGAGTTTAGGAGTTTACGTGTGACATCAGTAGCGAACAGCCAATCACATGCTGAGAAAGAGTGAAACTCATTCAAAACTGAAATTAATTTCTCACTAGAGAAGTGGCGCAATTCACTTATTATATAAAAGTATTAAAATATTAAGAATTGAAACTAATTTACACAGCAAGAAGGAAATAGCTGTTTGTGAAAGAGGACAACTAAAAGGAAGTCTCACTATACGGTATATCAGTGCAAGTAAAAGTTGTGAAGTTAGTTTATACAGTTGATAAAGGTATAGAGAGAATTAAACATTTAAGCTCACATGTAGTCATTTTATAGCTTCGTTTATTGATTCTAAAGCACATTTATATGTATGTATTAATTTTAAATCAGCTTAATAATAATTGATGAATTGAAATTGTACAAGTGAGATCGTTTTAGGGTATAATAATTACAGAAATAATTTCTATATCATACAAATTTATTTTCTAAAAGCCATTATATTGTCTTTTAAAATCATTTGCTGTGGAGTGACTTTATCGCGTCATACATGTGTCACTTTGCGCACAGCTGAGCTGATTGGTCCAAGTTCGGTTTGCAACATCTTACCTGGAACATAACCTGCCCGGACCAGGTTAGCCTATTAGTGTAAGTTACTATGGTGATGAACACTGCTAAAAGCAAAACCACTTTCATGGTACTTAAAACCCAGAGTTGGCACAAACTAAACTGAAACATAGCTGGCTAGCCACCTAAACCGGATTCATGGTATAGGCCCCAGTTCTTATCCAATAGTGTCAATGCAGTCGAGTCAAAGTTTCCCCAACTAAGTAAGTCAGGTGATCGTGTCATGGAAAATGGGGAAACATTGGTGAACGCTGTTGATAAGCCAATGTGCAGAATAGTAAAGAATTTTTGTTTGGTATCTACTTAGGATAATGATCTTTAAGTGGACTTGGAAAAAAATCCCTTACAACTCCCAGCCTTATAGTTCTCAAACACACTTGTGAGAATCCCAAAGAAATATCTGTGGTTACTATGGTGAGAAAAGAGAACTTTTTATACTTTTATATGATAAAAAAATTGTTCTTTCAGAATGACTGCTGAAGGTGAACCAATGCATTTCTTTAAGGGAAATTCTGATCCTCAATTTGTCAACATGTTTAACATGTTTCACTCTACTAGTTGCAAGTTCACAAGCAGATAATAATAGGCATCTGATATTGTTTGATTAAATTCAATCCTCTAAGGTTTAGCTGACTTTTAGATTACAGGATGACAAATATGTGCTAGAGTTACATGTGAGAGCGATGTTTAAGCTGCCAGTGGAGTGTAAGTGAAGGGAATGCCAACACAAAGGACTGTACGCTTCAGATTACTTCATTCCTGTGTGAATGAGACCGATTTGAGGATATCGTTTTTCCAATTTCCCAATGTTCACGCTTGACTTGAGGAGAAGGAAATTATAGGTTGCCTGACGTCAAAATCTTGACAATCTGCTGAAAGCCGAGAATGGGATTTGCATATTATCGATTTCATTCGCTTGAGAAAAAAATCTAGGGTTGGTTGTATATCGATTCAAAATTTTAATCAAATATTACATTTTATTCTGGCCAATTACCCAATATTTGGTGAGATCACTCAAAAGCATTAAAAACTGATGGATTTTAAACTGGGGTTCAAGGACTCAATAAATAACAAGGTTTCCGCGGGGTCTTAAAAAGTGTAAAATTTCAAAATCACAATTTAAGGCCTTAAAAAGTCTTAAATTTTCTGAAGTATTGTGTTCTAGGTCTTAAATCTTTTTAAATGGGTCTTAATTTTCCTATGTCCATGTAAATCTCATTGAAATGCTTCCGCAGCGCTTTGGAATTTTTTTAAATTTTTTTTATATTACGTAGTTGTAGTTCTTAATTCGCTGTATTACAACTACAAAATAGACCAACATGCAACAGCCAATCAGTTTTGAGGTTTGGCACGTATCTCAGATACCACAGACAGACATAAAATGGATTTTATTCAGCTATGGTGCGTGGAAGTTTAGCGATACTTGGCTTGAAATATCTGAATTTAGGAACCGATTTTGCTGATTTGGATTTTGCTTTTTAGAGACTCATTTCCTTTGTATGTTTTTTTCTTTTTTATCGTGATATAGGTCTTAAATTTCATTCATAATGGTCTTAAAAATGTCTTAAAAAGTCTTAAATTTGACTTTGTGAAACCTGCAGAAACCCTAAAATAAGGATATTTTACAAATATTTTTGATCACATAATTCGTTTGTGTATTTATTAGCCATGAAAGCACCTAAAGTCTTTATTGACTTTAGAGCACACTCTAAAAATGCTGGGTTGTTTTAACCCAACTTTGGGTCAAATATGGACAAACCCAAACATTGGGTTAAACATATAATTAAAAAATGTAACCCAATGGCTGGGATTGGGATTTGACCCAAAGTTGGGTTAAAACAACCCAGCAATTTTTAGAGTGTATTGTTTGAATATTGTCAATATATTTGCTTTATATCATTGAACATAAATCTAGCACTGTTTTTGCATTATTTCTGCTAAATTGAAAGCCCTAAAAACTTAATGTCGCAATTCAGGTTGGCGTTTGCAAGGCGATACGGTGTGAGTAAGGCAGAACTCTGGGATGGTCAGATATTTCTTTCAGAGTCTGGCTTTCAGGACATTACAGACCCACTGATGCAGAAAGCCCTTCACAAAGACTCTGTCAACAGAAGATAATGGAGTACAAAAGACTTTAATACAGTCACTTAAAGCTACTTTAATGCAGCTCGGGCATCGCTTTGAGGATGGAATGACAGTCCACATGATCGATTAAGGGTTGAGGGCAACTGTATTTTTTTTCCCAGAGTTACGCTTGCCTGCTCTCTTTGTGGGGGTATAACAAGGCTTGTCTGACTTAAACACCTCTTTTGGCTCAAGCCGGTTGCACGGAATGGACAAAATGTAGATTCTACGCAGTCACTTCCGTCCAGCTCTGTCTTTTTGTCTGTTGATGAATGTGGCTTTTATTCTTGATTTTTGTTGACACTTTCCTGCTGGAGGGATTTTCTTGTAGGCTTTCTAATACTTGGCATAGAGCTGACTCAATCGCACTTGGCAACCAGGGACTCCAAGGAAGTCCTGCTCGTCTGCTTTTGTGGATTCTCAAAGGCCTGTGGGGTGATGGACAGGGTGCAATGCAGAGAGCTCATCACATTTAGACCGATATGGCATGGCACATTGCTAATGTTTGGGATCACCCAGTTCTAGAGGCTTCTTGTTCTTGTAGAGGAGAGTCGACTGTTGAGTCATGAGGTAATTAGAGGGGTATGGCCATCCAGGTTGGTCTCCTGTGTGGTTTTTCTTTCTTTTTTTACTCTGGAAGAGGGTTGTTTTTCTCTGGGATCGTAATATATCCCTTGGTCTGACATGCTGCATTTACTTTGAATACGCACAGGAAGAAAGTTCCACTTATTCTTTCCATTTCACGCCAAATGTTGTAACAAGCCAAGGCAGATATTTCAGTTGACTTGCACGGACTGTTTTTAAAGGATAGGCTTGCAGGCTTCCCCATTCCGTAAAAGAGGAAAGTATGTACAGTGGAATTCTGAGTCCTAGTGGAGAAATACCAAATAAGCGTGAAAGAATCTCATTCAAAAGTTCTTCATTTGGACTTTTCACATAACTTATTAAGTGCAAATGCATATCGGAAGTGCAAAACAAGGCACTCTTTGAGTTACTGTGTATCAAAAAACATTTTTATTTGTTAGTTTTTTTAAATACATTTTTGTATATTTATATTTATTTGTTTAATATATATATATATATATATATATATATAATTTGGTATAATACTGGTATAATGAATAGTACTACATTGGTTGCACTGTACCGTATTTTCCGCACTATAAGGCGCACCGGATTATAAGGCGCACCTTCAAAGAATGTCCTATTTTATAACATTTTTCATATATAGGGCGCACCGGATTATAAGGCGCATAAAATACTGCACTCTTAGAAGAAAAGGTTCTATATAGGACCTTAAACGTTTCTAAAGCGCTACGTATTTGGAACCCCTAAAATGCAATGAGTGTGAATGATCACAAAATTCAAGATATGGGGGTTAAGTGTAATTAATCAATATCACACGACGAGTGCCATTTCAGTTTTAATCCTTCAAAAATCAGCATGATTAAAATGTGATCTTAAGTTACTACAACAGTTTAATAAACAATAATTTAATTACAACTACAAAATGGTGCAGAATAATGCAATATATGAATGAATAATAGCCTTTTAAGAACATTTGTGCCAAAAGTGTTCTTTTTTGTCATTATTGAACCTTTTTAGCATAAAATGTCCTTTGGATTTGAGTAAAGAACCCTATGCTACATATGAAGAGTTGGGTTCCAAAACGCTATAAATCCATTTTGATGAATTTGAGTAAAACTGTGTTTTCTTTAGCAAGAAAATGGGAAGACTAAAAGCGCGATTCAATTAACCAATTGATCCATATATAAGACGCACCGGATTATAAGGCGCACTGTTGTTTTTTTAAAAAAAATTAAAGACTTTTAGGTGCGCCTTATAGTGCAGAAAATACGGTATGTTTAGAAACTTGCACTAAACTTTGGGATTACCCAAACTGAATCAGGTTACAGTACATGCAATGCAAAGGGAAAGCACAAGTGTGCCACACCTCTGTAATTACCACACATGTGTCATGTTGTCATCCTGATCTCTCTTTATAGAGCGAACATGTTGCTCTGATTGTAACCTGAGCTGGAGCATCTCTGATAGCTGTGGGGAAACGTGTGAGGATATCTCACATTCACATAGCGGCAATTGTTTAGCAAACAAAGCAATGCATTGTTCATTGGTCAGTTGTGAATCTCTAAGGTCATTGTAGTCTGTGTAATTATGTGCCATGAGGAACTCTAATACCCCTTTTCCACCGAAAAAAGAGCTGGTTCGGAACTCGTGCTGGTTCAAAGTTGGTTCGGAGCTGGTTCAACTTGCGAACCCGTTCAGAACGTGTTTGCTTTTTCACTGACTAGAGCGCCCGTAGGCCTACGTCGCTTGCAAGTACATTGCTTTGGGATTATCTCTAACTCGTGTACCAAGAAAACTTTAAAAACAATTGAAATATGTAAGTCTTTTAATCTTTTCGTTTGATATGTAATCTTTTCTGATAAGTTATGTTCCCTTGTCTTGTGTCTTTTTTTCTTTCCATTTATTTGTTCTATATCATGACTGTTTTTTTCTTTCCTTATGTTTCAAAAAAATAAATATAAATAAATAAATAAAAACGCGTGTTTCTGCAGTTTCTCCTGGCTTTGCGATGGTCAGAAAATATGTTTAGAAGGCATCTAAACCCGCCCCAGCCCCCGACGTAAACATGACGTGCTAAAAGAACGGTTCTAGTCCAGCAAAGAGTTGGTGCCGCTTTGGAACCAGTTTTCCCAGCCGCGATCCGGTTCTTTGGCTGTCGAAAAACAAAGAACTGGTTCGCGCGCAGGCACCGGCTCCGAACCGGCTCTCAAAATGCTTTGGTGGAAAAGGGGCTTAAGCGAATCAGGACTAAATGACACCAAGCGAACTGAACTGCAAGTGTGAACACACTAAAATAACCACAGTATAGAAATGTTTGTCTTTCAGTAGTTTAGAGTTTAAAAGACAGTCAAGAAATTCAGTTAATGCATTTTTATAAACTATAATTACAGTCACGTCAGAGTAGGACTGTGCTCGACGCTCATTTGAGTTCATTCTTGAAGTTTTGTGTCACAGACCATCTGGAGATGATGAAGATATGATCTGTTTTGATGCAGACATGTGCGTGGCTGTTGATGCCAGACAGACGAAGATTATTTGTGCTGTTTTATAGCATCTATTCAGGTGTGTTTTACACCTGTTTGTCTTTGATCTAGGATTTCTATGAGTGATAAAAAGGGCTTATCAGTCTTCTGCTCACACACCTCGATTGTTAGAGATGAAAAACTCAAGCCAGCTGCCAAAAGGTGGTGTGGCAGTGCCTTCTCATTCAGCAATTAATGTAGAACTCAATAAACATAAGCCGCGTAATCCAAATAATGCACACTGTGTGTGCTGTCAAGACAACGATCTGATTGGAAATGACCTTTCACTCAACTCTGCTCTATGAAAGCCTGTTTCTGCCTAAGAGCAACACATAAATAGATGAAACCAAATCAAATGTAAGAAATTATATTTAATTTAATTTTGTGTTATTTATCTGAAACAGACTTCCATAGTTTTTTTTTTCTTGCTGGCACTGTTGGATTTTATATTAGATTATTTTAAGATTAATTGCGATTAATCGCATCCAAAATAAAAGTTTGTGTTTGCATAATATATGTGTGTTTGTGCTGTGTATAATTATTTTGTATATATAAATACACACATGCATTTATATATTTAAGAAAATGTGTTATTCATATATAAAATATTTATATGTATAGTATTTATGCATGTATATATTTAAGAATTATTTGCACATAAATACTATATATATATATATATATATATATATATATATATAAATCTATACTATATATACATATAAATATTTTATATATTCAGGTGTGTTTGAATATATTTGAATATATATATATATATATATATATGTTTGAATATATATATATATAATATATATACTATACATATAAATATTTTATATATGAATAACACATTTTCTTAAATATATAAAAGCATGTGTGTATTTATATATACAAAATAATTATACACAGCACACACACTCATATTATATAAACACAAACTTTTATTTTGGATGTGATTAATCGCAATTAATATTTGCACAGATTTATCGGTCTTATAAACATAACATTAAAAATGAATATGTATCGGCTGGCACCATTTTGGTGGCTGAGATGTCTTCCATTCCTAATGTTAAGATTCATATCTGCATTTGTCATATCAATGTGTAATATTAATGTAATTGAAATGTGAAAGATAATTACATTTCCCTAGCTATAGGATAAAACTGTATTTTATAATTTCATGTAAGATTTAGGATTTCCTGTGTGATTGATTACGGTCAGATCGGTTGACAAACATATAAACAGAGCTGACAGCGCTCGTTTCTTTAAGACAAATGCGGCATTGGCTTCAGAGAGGGACTTCAGGTTTACAGCAGATGAGGCTTTTGCTTTTCTATGACAACTGCAAATAAGACTGTCGGCTGTTTTAATAGAATCTGTCATCAGCAGGATCGAGACTGCGAAGGCTCAATATTGGAGGATTAAAACGCTTTATGAAGTGTCTGAGTGGCAGTACTGTAATTATAATCTTGAGTGCAGGAGATCTTTGCCAAATGCAGTAAACCATGTGTGGTGTAAAGTGCTTTCATTGGTCTGAGAGGGCAATGGGATGTTTTCCATAGTATCTCCAGATGTATGGTGTGTAGTGTTAAAGGGTCACTTTGAAATTAATTTTTGATATGTTTTAGCTTACCTCAAGGGCATCCAAGATGTATGTTTTTTTTCCGCAGTAGTTTCAATTTTGATATTTTTAGGTCAAACCGTTCTTGTCTGTCAGTCATATAATGCAGGTCTATGGTCACCACCTCACGCTAATGACTAACTTTTTTTCCAGATTTTGAGGCTATTGTGTAAACATTGAAGTTATAATTCATAAAGTTTCAGGTTTCGGGAGTTCCTGCATAACAGGAATGACCCATACAGATTTGATCTGTCAACCAAAAGCATTAGCATGAGCAAACCACAGGCTGTGGTTTCGTTTACTGCAGGAACAAGGCTAACAACTGCATCTTGTGTGTTTTAACACGCACGACTAGTTTGTGTGTGCTTGTCAGGCAGTAGCTGATGACGCTGAGGTGAGGAGTGACTGAGAAGCAGGTGGTGAAACTGATGATTACGTTTTTTTGTTCTGTGATTAGTGAATCACATCTGGGAGTCACTCACTACACCTGACCACACATACAACATCACAGTCCTGCAACAGATATATCTGATGTTTGTGTTTGAATACTTTATGTATTGGAATGACCTTCCACCTTATAGAGTCATTAAAGCTTTTAATGATTGTTCTTAAGACAATAATAATGTGTCACTGGCCACAAGGTGGAGGTATTGTTAAAACAAAGCACAATATCCCCTTGTTGTGGTCAAGGTGTTGGTCAAGATTCCAGAGCCAGTCTGAGGGATTCCAGTGAATGTTCCCGGATTGGATGGAATGACAGATCTAATTTCACAAATACATACTAAAATATAGTAAATATACTAATATATAGTAAATATACTAATATATAGTAATGTATTTAGTATATACTAAAATACACAAATATATACACATTTTATATATTTATTTTTATATTAATAAATGAATGAATTAATACATATAATACTCGCCAATAGACTAAAATGTACTAATATAATTTTTTTTATGTATTTATATAATTTAATTATTTAATAAATAAGTATTTATGATGATTTATTTATTATTTATGTAATGATACTACTACTACTACTTTTTACTTTTATAACAATATTTTTTATTATTATTATGTAGATCATAAATAAATACAAATTGATTGAATAATAATAGTATTCAAATAATAGATAATAATAATAGTAGCAATAATAGATATTAGCAATAATAGATATTCCATCCATCCATCCATATATATTTTGCTTTGGAAATTTGCGTTTATATTTTGCTTTGGAAATTTGCGTTTATATTTTGCTTTGGAAATTTGTTTTTATATTTTGCTTTGGAAATGTGGATTTATATTTTGCTTTGGAAAATTGCGTTTATTTTGTTTTGGAAATTTGCATTTATTATTTTGCTTCGGAAATTTTTGTTTATTATTTTGCTTTGGAAATTTGTGTTTAATATTTTGCTTTGGAAATTTGCGTAAACTGATATTTGACTTTGGACATTTCACTCTGCTTAAAGGTGAAGTCTTTGATTTCTGCTATACTAGTTTCCCAAATCTACAATTGGTCATACTATTGGAACAGCAATTCTGTGCGGGACATATTGGGGCTAAATTTATTTCTTTATTTTTGTAGCCAACAGGCTTTACTTATGTCAAATATGAAAGATATGTAGTAAAAGCCACAACACTTTTGATTTAATTGGGTTATCAATCCGTCGATCACTAGGAGGTTTACCCCAAAAAATTACTTGATTGATATTTTGCTTGGAAACCTTGAAAATCAGTTTATTTTTCCACAAAACTTTTGATTTATTGGAGGCTGCCTGAAAAATAAATACATACTGGCAATTAGACGATTTATTCATTCTAAAGCCACACATTTTTTGATTTCATAAGGACATTATTAGGAGGTTGACTGAAAAAAAACATTCAACTCAAATCATTCGTTTGTTCGTTCATTCATTCACTTACTAATAAAGCCACAATTCAATCTGTCTGTTTGTCTGGTAACTGATAGTCATTATATTGTGGAGACTCCTCTTGTGGACACAACACAGCAGATGCATAGTTCCTCAGCTGACCACTAGTGATTGCTTCCCTGTTGTTTGGCTTGTTTGTAATGCGGTGTGAGGGCGTCCTCAGGAGCCAGTGTAGCTTGGCAGTGTAGTGGCTTGTGGTCCTGCCCACATCACTTCCTGTACAGTTACGAGGAGGAGGACTGGGCCAGAGGTTACTATAGTTAGCTCAGCTGCAGCAGGTTGTTTTGTTGTCTAGCTGGAATGTTTCCTGTGTGTGAGGACAGTGTGTTTCCTGTGCCGTGTATGGGGATGTTCTCAAGGTGCTCAAAGTCAGGACTCGCATCCGACACATTCACAGCTGACCAGCACCGGGGAACAGTCTGTTCAGAGAGAGTGCCTCTATTTATACCCTCCTTTCACAGGACTTTGTTGAATTCAAGGCATGCGCACACCATCACACACACACACACACACACGTTTCGTAGTTCAAGATGACATTTGTGATTTCTAGACCACTTGTGCCACCTAATGAAATTGCAGTCTATTTGTATCTATCTATCTATCTATCTATCTATCTATCTATCTATCTATCTATCTATCTATCTATCTATCTATCTATCTATCTATCTATCTATCTATCTATCTATCTATCTATCTATCTATCTATCTATCTATCTATCTATCTATCTATCTATCTGACCATCTATCTATCTATCTATCTATCTATCTATCTATCTATCTATCTATCTATCTATCTATCTATCTATCTATCTATCTATCTATCTATCTATCTATCTATCTATCTATCTATCTATCTATCTATCTATCTATCTATCTATCTATCTATCTATCTATCTATCTATCTATCTATCTATCTATCTATCTATCTATCTATCTATCTATCTATCTATCTATCTATCTATCTATCTATCTATCTATCTATCTATCTATCTATCTATCTGACCATCTATCTATCTATCTATCTATCTATCTATCTATCTATCTATCTATCTATCTATCTATCTATCTATCTATCTATCTATCTATCTATCTATCTATCTATCTATCTATCTATCGATCTATCGATCTATCTGTCTGTTTTATCTATCTATCTGTTTGTCTGTCTATAACAACAAAAAAAATTGTAAAACAAAATTGCGGAACATTTGAGCAATCATTGAGATTTTTGCAAAGTTAATAGAAATCCTATTGTATGGATTTATGTGAGGAACAGACGGAATTTCACTTATAATCCCTCCCCCTGGCAAACCTTAGATTAAAAAATTGTGCATTGATGATCACACCAGGATTGACAGCGGCCAACTCAAATATGAGGAATGGAGAAAGAAATTGGAGAGTTGCAGAGAAGGGGCAGATTTGCAATAAATAAGTACATTTATTTTGTTCCTCGCCCAAAGTTACCATACGGATTTTCACTGAGCGTTCAGTCATCATAATTGGGAATTTGGGGGACTTTTCATCATTCCCTCCCTACTGATAAACCATGAATCTAATAATAAGCTAAAAAAAAGTTTGCGGATGTAGCTTGAAAGCTTTAGCAATTAAAAACCATAAATCAATTTGTACAATAACAGCATGTTGGCTCATATAATGACACATACAGTGTGTGTGCTGGCGCAGATGAATTTAACTGGTCGAGGCAGGAGCTTGATGTTCTCTCCTCAGGGCACCATGTCACACAGCTTTTTCAAATGAAAACATGGTCAACGCTCAAGGGGACAGTAAATCAAGCTCCTTTAATGGAGGACGTGTTCGCAGAATGTCCTGTGACAAGTCTGCCCACAGACGTGTTATTTAATACCTGTCGGTGCATAGAAAAGAGCAGCCCCTCCTTTATATCTCACCTCTATCTGTCTCTCACTTTAATTTTAACCTGAAAACAACAGGAGATGATGTTGAGGTGTTTAAGGCATTCATTAAAGTGGTCCCCGCTGCTGGTTATGGGGTTGTGACCCGTCTGGCCTTTAAATTTCAAGTGTCTCTCACCCCTGACACATTCACCCCATGCTAATTCTGCTCATGACAGTGAGGTTTGTAGAGCTAATGCATGCAGGTCCGGGCTCTCTGGTTAACCCCCTCCCACAGGCCAGCATTTAGCCGTTTTGATGCCTGGGTCCAGATTTCTAGATGTACCACCTTGGTAACCTTGGAAAATAGTGTTAGTTGGTTCGAAAGGCATTGGATTATCTACTTTGCTGACACACCGGAAAATATTATGACTACTAGGGGTGCAAAAAATAAATGTTTTTAAAAGCAAGGATTCCAATTAGGGCTGTCAAATGATTAATCGTGATTAATCGCATCCAAAATAAAAGATTGTGTTTACATAATATATGTGTCTGTACTATGTATAATTATTTCAGATATATAAATACACACACGTTCTTGAATATATTTAAGAAATATTTTCATGTACAGTATATAGTGTATAGATTTGCATATAACTTATATCTAAATATTTTATATATAAATAATATTTTTTTTTCTTAAATATACATGCATGTGTGTGAATTTATATATATATATATATATACACACACACAAAATAATCATACACTGCACCACATATATTATGTAAACACAAACTTTTATTTTGGATGCGATTAATCGATTAATTCCAATATATAATTATATATATATATATATATATATATATATATATATATATTATACAATATATATATATATATATATATGCATGCATGCATACATACATGCATGCATGCATGCGTTTATTTGATCTAAAACATAGCAAAGAGTAATATTGTCGATTTCTTTTTTACAATATAAAATAACTGTTTTCTATTTGAATATATTTTAAAATGTTATTTATTCCTGTGATGCAAAACTGAATATTTAGCATCATTACTCCAGTCTTCAGTGTCACATGATCCTTTAGAAATCATTGTAATATGCTGATTTGATGTTTAAAATGAAATTTATAAATGAAATTTAAAATATTTATCTGAAATAGAAAGCTTTCATAACATTATACACTACCTTTCAAAAAAAAATGGAAGGAAATTAAAGAAATTAATACTTTTATTCAGCAAGGATGCATTAAATTGATAGACATTTATAATCCAACAAAAGCTTTCAATTTCAGAAAAAAGCTGTTCTTTTGAACTTTCTATTCATCAAAAAAATCCAGAAAAAAATGTATTTTTACAAATTTTGGGGGAAAATATGCAGAATGAATTTAGATGTTAATAGTGATTAACTGAGAATATCTCAGTTTTATTGAGTTGTGTTGTGACGGCAGCTAATTATATTTGACACACCTTGGCTTTTGACCTCGTAGAGTCCAACACACTGAGTTGATGAACTTGTAAATAAGGCCTCCTATTCTAATAATGTCATGTCAGAGCCGGTGTGTGTGTATGTGTGTGAGTTGGTTGACGGTCCGGTCAGGCAGCTTGGAAACTTCTGTAAATGATCAACATGGATGTTAAGAGTCTTCTCTTTAACTGTAGCCCTGTGTGAGGCACCGGTTAAACTTTGACCTCGGAAAAAGCGTGAAGGAAAGAAAAACAATGTCGGGCTCCTAGTACACTGCATGTTGTCCGACGATCGTATCCCCCCCAGGAGAATCTCGCAGAAAAGTGTGTGCGAGAATGCATGTGTTTCCTTTCCATGGCTAACAATGCAGCTCAGGAAATATGTCAGAACAAAGGCCAGACATCCAGGCTCTTGTTCTCAGTGTGGACTGCTGACGAGGACTGGGATACTCACAGGCAGAACCGTGACTGTTTATGCATGAATCCAGTTCAGCTGTATGATAAAAGTGAGGCTGGACTACCTGGAGGTTCTTCTTAGACTGACGGGACAGAAGGCTGTGCTATGTCCGTCTGGACGGTGAGTTGCTTGTTGACCTCTCTTTCTCTCTGAATGGGTGACATGGAGCATTACAGACTTAAGACTAGTGAGAATTGATGTCAGAACGTGTAAAAAAAGATGATATACAGTCCAAAACTCTGAGACTTTATTATAAATCTGTTTTTGTTTTTTTGTTTTGAAATCCTGGAACTAATCAAGTAAAGCCATATTTAATAATCTGCACTTTTTCTAGGTCGCTTATCTAAAAATGATCATGTTAAACTTTTTACTCAGATTATGAGATGTTCTTGCAGACTGGGGTAAATGCTGAAAATTTGCAAGAAGAAAGTACACTTTAAAACAGAAAACATCAAATATTACTCGTTTCACTGTATTTTCTGGTCAAATTAATGCAGCTTTAGTAAGTTAATGAAAAAATGCTGTATTACTTTAGAAACAAGGTTCTTACAATGGACATGGAAATGTTTAGAAAGTTCTAGAGTGAGAATACATTTCCCTGGTTCTGCTCTGCTGTATAATAGCTAAATTGATAATGGACATATTTGATTTGTGAGTGAATAGTGTCGTTTTTGGTTAAGAATTGGTCAAAACGATTCACTGAATGGTCGGGATGATGCATTAGCAAATTAATCAGAATCAATGGTATCTTAAAAAAACATATAGAGAATGTATTTTTATTAGTGGCCTTTGATGTTTGGACTCCTCTATAGTTTCAGAGAATGTAGATTTATTAATTAAGGTTGATACAAGGAGATTTGTTGTATTTTGATTAGGGCTGTCAAACGATTCATCGCGATTAATCGCATCCAAAATAAAAGTTTGTGTTTACATAATATATGTGGGTGCACTGTGTATAATTATTTAGTGTGTGTAGTGTATATATATATATATATATATATATACATACACATGCATGTATATTTAAGAAAAAAATATTATTTATATATAAAATATTTATATTTATATATAATATAAATTATATATAAATCTATATATATAAATGCAAATATTTCTTAAATATATACAAGCAAGTGTGTGTATTTATATATATATATATATATATATATATATATATAAATAATTATATTGATTAATTATATTGAATAATTATATATATATATATATTGATTAATAATTATATTGATTAATAATTTGACATCCCTAATTTTGATGTATTTTATTAAGTGAAGTAGTATATTAAAACTGAGTTTGACATATGTTTTTAGACTGGTTGAAAATGGTTCAAGATATTTGAGTATGATCCGTAACATTACAAAACGAAGGCTATGACTGTGTGATAATACAGATATTAACATAACAGCCCCTCAGGCTGTGTTTTTCAGCTCTTACATTATCTGACTCTGAATCTGGGTTAGGAAAAACAAGATACAAAGTATAATCAACACCGCTTCAAGTCCCGACATGTCAGTGAGGTTTGCTACAGGACAGGTAGAACAACAAACCAGTGACGATGTTCCTGTTTACTACTACAACCAATGCAGCGACTCTAACAGATTGCCCCAGTCCGGGATCATTATTTGTCTTTTTAGCTGGAGGGCATGAGTGTTTTCCCGTGCTGTCTAAATGCGTTTGTTTGTGAATGGGGTGACTCTGGTGTCATCTTAAGATTGCCAAGTTACTCAAAAATTGATTTCTGGCTGCTGCTAAGTGGGACAGGATTTTTCAAAACCATTCAAGTTGAATTAACGGTGAATGGGTTTTCCATTCCTTGTAAACTACTTTTGGTTTTGTTGTTGTTTGTTTTCATAAATGCATTTTAGGTTCTTGATGTTTGTCAATAATATGAAATATTTAATCCGAAAAGGACAAAACAAATGATAATGAACCCAAAAGGTTCCATATAGAACCTTTTTCCTGGTTACAAAGAACCCTAAAGGGTTCTTATTATTGAACCCTTAAAAAAGGGTTCTGTATAGAACCTTTTAGGGGTTCCAAATAGCGCTGATAGAACCCTTTCTTCTAAGAGTGTATATTATGGTCAGAAAAGATGTTTAGAACATATCTAACCCCGCCCCCAGCACCCAATGTAAGCATGACATGGTGAAAGAACGGTTCTAGTGCTACACTCTCAGACAAAATGGTTCTATATATGTAGCATAGGGTTCTGTACTCAACTCCAAAGGACATTTTATGCTAAAAAAGGTTCAATAATGCCAAGAAAGAACCCTTTTGGCACAAAGGTTCTTTAAAGGCTGTTATTCATTCATATATTACATTATTCTGCAACATTTTAGTTGTAATTAAATTATTGTTTATTAAACTGTTGTAGTAACTTAATATCACATTTTAATCATGCTGATTTTGGAGGATTAAAACCGAAATGGCACTCTTCGTGTGATATTGAGTAATTACATTTTTTAACCACCATGTCTTGAATTTTGTGATCATTCACATCCATTGCATTTTAGGGGTTCCAAATTCGTAGTGCTTTAGAACCTTTTAAGGTTCTATATAGAACCTTTTCTTCTAAGAGTGTAGTCTCAAAATGCTTTGGTGGAAAAGAGAGACAGAGAGTTGTCGTGACAGAAATCGTAGCTTAGTCATAATAATTCGTGTTTCACCAATTGACAGGACATTGTAATTGCTGTGCAGTTTGAAGAACAAACAAAAACCTATTACGTTGGGTGTAAGGAACTTTAAACAAGTCCAGTCATTAGGACTCTTCCCCACATTGTCTGCTTAGTCCATTAACATCAGTTGCCAACAGTCATGTTGGTTGGTCTGAGGAAATTAGCTGCCGTTGTACAAGAGTTCACCAGCAAAGGTTAGAAGCACAGACCATAACAAAGAGTCAGATGACAGATCCATGAAAAGCTCCAGGGCTTTGCCAGTGCATAGCTTCGGCACAACTGTTTTGATGTATCTTGATGGCTTTGTGTTGTGATTGTCTCAAATTCTTGGTCACAGTTCCTGCAGGTCATTCAGTGGGTCCATTTAACCCTCAGGATGGTCTTTATGTTCTTCACAAGCTCAGCGTGTCTGCACAAGTGAGGCATGTCTCCAAGGTTCTTCCTCTTAGTGACATGCTTTATGGACACAGACTGTGGCTTCTACACAGTCACTGGATGGTGTTGCTACTGGCCAAAACAGTGACCTTTTGAAATTGCTATTGGGAAAGAGGTGGTACGTTGAGTCTTGAGAATTGACGCAGAAATATTTTGGATCAACAATGATGCAATGCTCTTTTTTGTGGCGGGATCTCTCAAAAAGTTACTCAAACATTTATCAAAATGGCTGAATGATGAATTGATTAAAGTCAAATATGTATTTTCTCCTAATTACCAACATGGTTTTTCCTATCCTCCATCTTAGACATCCTTATCCGTCAATGAGCCTTTTATTTGTTTCAGAACTCCATTACACAAGTTATTACGAGTAGTATCTAGACAGTAGATGTGTATTTTCTTCACCGTCTTGCTCTTTCTCTTGGATGCCAACACACACACAGTATTCTATCTCATAATACCATTGATATGATATTTGTGTGCGTGATTCAAAGTCATCCCTCCCTCTCTCGGCTTAATGCTTCGTTCACGGGCCAAAACTCTCAGCCTCTGGCAGTGCGGCACGCTGCAATGTTCCAGCTAGGAGAGTAATGGGATTAGCTATCTCTTACATAAAATGCTCCCCTGGCAGCCCTGCATGCCCCTCGGCCATTCATCAATGTGGAAAGACACAGCAGTTATGAATACAGTGGAACCAGAATGCACTAGAGAACAAACGCAGATCTCATTGCAGTGTGGTAAATGAGAGCATTGTGTTTTCACAGGCATTACTGTATCGATGATCTTCAAACATTCTCATAGGAGTTCATTCTAATTTCAATAGGTATCTATTTTTGCCAAACGTGATACTTTAAAGAAGTAGTTCACTTTAAAAAAAACTTTTGCTGATAATTTACATCCAAGATGTCCGTGTCTTTCTTTCTTCAGTCAAAAAGAAATTAAAGTTTTTGATGAAAACATTCTAGGATTTTCTCCATATAATGGACTTCAATGGGAACTAAACGAGGTCAGGGTCTGAATGAGAGTTTCAGTGCAGCTTCAAAGGGCTTTAAACGACACCAGACGATGAATAAGGGTCTTATCTCGACCATTCAGACCATTCGAGTCATGACTCGAAAAAGATTTGTTCATTTTGATGAACGAGTTTGAACAGGAGAGTCACAACAGAACAGAACAAGGCGAGCATTTGTGCTTATAAAACTTAAACTTTTTTTATTTATTTTCGAAATGACTGATCGTTTCGCTAGATAAGACCCTTATTCATCGTCTGGTGTCGTTTAAAGCCCTTTGAAGCTGCACTGAAACTCTCATTTGGACCTTGAACCGTTTGGACCCCATTGAAGTCCATTATAGGGAGAAAATCCTGGAATGTTTTCATCAAAAACCTTAATTTCTTTTCGACTGAAGAAAGAAAGACATGGACATCTCGGATGATATGGGGGTGAGTAATTTATCAGCAAAAGTTTTTTTTTTTTTCCTTTAAGACTCAGCAGCATTGAAAGTTAAATCGATAGCTGTGGTGTCATCATAATATTTGCTTACTGAATTGATTGGCTCTTATTTTTGTACACATTTACATACTGAATTGTCATTTGGTCTTTTTTCTCAAATTACTTCAGCAAAACACAAAATGCATGCCGTGGATATGTTAAAATGGGCAGAAATGAGTGTGCGTTATTATAGTAAATATCCATTGGCCGTAAAAACAAATATTAATATCAGCTGATAATCACTATAGTGAATATATATATATGGTGAATGTTATAACAATAAAGCAGTGTGTGTTTGAATTTATACCCCAAGTATGTAGTGCAAGGAATGGTCAGCATCTTCTAACACCCCACAGGTTCCCACGAGGAACAGCCAGACCTCACATAACAATGGATGGTGTTTGAATGAGGGATGAGAGAGACTTATTGCCCGAGTCCCTCAATGGCTTTTTATTGCTTCATTCCCTTTTTTCTTAATGGAGAGGATGTGCAAGCACAACCTTCATTAAATGCATAGATGATTACATAGCAGTCTGGGGGTCGAGCCTGCATGACCTCGTTATGCCCCTCTCTTTCAAGCATTGTCCCTGTGGGGGAATCCTCGGGAGGTGATTAGAAACACCCTCCATTAGATATCAGGTCCACAACATGTCACAGCAGCAACCAAATCTGCTTTCAAAATGCTACATATACTGTATGTGGAATCAGATTAGCCTAATGATTTATATATATAAATTATATTATATAATATAAATATTATATATTTATATTATATAATATATATTATATAATATTAAATAAAAAAATTATATATATATATATATATATATACATATATATATATATATATATATATAATTTTTTATTTAATATTATATAATATATATTATAATATTATATAATATATTAGTAATATATATTATATAATATTTTTTTATATAATTTTTATTAAATACATATTATTTTTGTTTTATTTTGATATATATATATATATATATATATATATATATATATATATATATATTAGAGTGTATGTTTTTATATGTTTAAACAACCCAGCATAGTGTATGTATATATATATATATATATATATATATATATATATATATATAATGTGTATAGATACACTATATGTGTATATAATGTATATATACACATATATACACTATAAAAAATGCTGGGTTGTTACAACCCAACTTTGGGTAATATATGGACAAACCCAGCTGTTGGGTTAAGTTTTTAAATTACATTTTTAATCCAACGTTTGGGTTTGTCCATATTTTACCCAAAATTGAGTTAAAACAACCAAATATATACATATATATATATATGCCATTTACAATTTTCTTCTAGAATGATCATTTTTATCAAGCTGGTATTTAAGTTCAGTAATTTCACTTAAATGACAATGAAGATTACCTAATAATTGTCATTTAAGTGAAATTACTGAACTTCAATATACAAGCTTGGTAAAAATGATCATTCTATAATGATCTATAATGAAAATTTCAAATAAAGGTTCCTTAGTAAGTATGAATCTCCGTTAGGGTGTATGCTTGAGTTCCCACACTCCCTCTGATTAGCTTCCATTCAATAGCGGGCTTAAACAAGCACTTGTTCAGGTGGAGGAAGAGACCCCATGAGTCATCTTACAGCTTTGATAAGACACTGGCACCAAATATCCTGAGTGAAGAGAGTTGAAGAGGATATTCTTCCCCGTTTTCCTCCTCTTTTGCCTTTTCTTTCCCTCCCTTTCCCCTCCTTTGTGCAGGTTCTTAAAGGCCCACACAGAAATGTTCAATTTCGAGACAAAAGGAGTCCAATTAAAGCTTCATTGTGGAGCTGGTGCGGCCCAGGATACTTTAGCTAATCCTGCTACCCCTCCTCCTGTTTTCCTTTCTCCCTCTCTCTCAGTTTGAGAGTGTTCAGTTGTGATAAAATTATGTTTTGCCTCATGCCAGGCCTTTTTGGGATAATCGGCATCGGCTGATGATAACACGTCCATTAGGCCGATTAACAGAAGTAGTAGTTCCCCCTTCCATGCATTTCAAAAGCAATGAATAATGCACTTGCTTCTAATGTTTTTTTGTTGTTGTTGTAGTTTGGTGAATTTTAAGTTAATATTGTGTGAAATAAGTCATATAAATGCTGTATCTCAGATTGCATTATGCAATAACAACAAAAAGTACATGCCAGTATTTTTCAGCATATTGACAGTATTAAATATATTTCTTAGTATTCATGTATTTGCTTTGAAACTTATATTTTAGAATATTTTATGTGTGATGGTATTTGTTAAGATTTAGAATTTTGGCTTTTATTTTTGGTAATTTTAATGATTTAATAATACTGCTTTTGTAAATTTGATTAGTTTGCATTTTTCCTTAAATATTTCTATTTTAGCTCTAATTTTTTTATTTCAGGTTTAGAAATGTCAGTACTTCAACTTTATTTCTTTTTATTTTTTTGCCTATAGGTAATAATTTTAATTTTTTTTTTAAGTTTAAGTTTTTAATTTATTTTTATATTGCATTTAATTTTTATGGAATTCATATATTTAATATTTAATAAATGCAAAAATAAACCTCCTTTAGCATATGCTAAATTAATAAATCCATTATATGGATAGTCTGCGACATTATTGGGAAATGATTGTTAATATTTATTTGATATATTATCTATTATCCTTTCTACTCTCTTTTAAATAGTATCCGCCATTGAAAAGTCTTCATCCTTTGAGTGAGAAATGTCTATTAATTTGTCAGACGCTCGTCATGTGTTTCCATTTGGAGACTGTTCAATCCTCTCAATGGCTTTAGGATCAATAGGATGAGGTTAGAGGGTAATTGATTTCATCAGTCACTGATATTATGTTGAGGTTTGCATCTATTTGTATATATGGACAAACTGGTACAGAGGTGTGTTAATGTGCAGAAAGTGATATTGCTTTGGTTTAATATTATTTTCACTGTAATATACTCGAAACTGAGCATCAAGGTAAAGGGAAACCATATGCCTACAGTATATAGAGTGTTTGAAATCAGTCACTCAGCATTCTTGTACTGACATAGCTATGAGATATGAGAGAGAGTTAAAATTGAAAATGAACCTCCTTTTTGCTGTGCGCACAGAAAACGGGTCTGCGGAAATGATTCTAGAGGGAGTTATTCATTTTCCACAGTGAATAGCATGCATGGGACTGAGTGTAGCACTGGCTCATGGTGCAGTATCTATAAAAAAACATCAGCCGTAGGACACGGACACACACACACACACACCAAATCTAATTTGATTAAGCACAGCCACTCTCCCTGTTTTTGCCACAGCATGCTGAGCAAGCTTAACGGATTGATATTAAAGGCCATTCACATCCTTTACCCTCTTGTCTTTGTTGGTCGATTTCAATTAAGCAGCAAAAAATTGGGCGAAATTGCTATGATAATGATATTTTGGGTTATGCATGAGGATGCAAATATCTTCCTTCAACCTGCAGTGCAGCATGGGACTGTGTAATGATTTATCTGCTATTGCAGTTTTTTGGTCGCTAGGGTATTTTTTTTCTCATGTTTTCTGAGTAGTTTAAATGCAGTGTATTTGAGTGATGGTTGTGAATTGATCATTGGTCCCACCACTTCCCAAAGGTGCTCAAGTGGATTGAAATCTGGTGACTATGGAGTCCATTTGAGTATAGTGACCTCATGGTCATGTTCAAGAAACTAGTTTGAGATGATTTAAGCTTTGTGGTATTATGTTTTATCCTGCTGGAAGTAGCCATCAGAAAGGGATGGACATGGTCAGCAACAATACTCAGATAGGCTGTGGCCTTTAAACGATGCTCATAAGGTGCCCAAAGTGTAAAAAAGACTCATCAGACTAGGTAACTTTTTTTCATTGTTCTATTGTCCAATTTTGGGGAGTCGAATTTTCGAAGTGTAGCCTCAGTTTGCTGTTCTGATCTGACAGGATTGTCACCGGTGTGTGTTTTCCATTGCTGTAGCCCATCTGCTTCAAGTTTCGACCTGTTGTTCGTTCAGAGATGCTCTTCTGCAGACCTCGGTTGCAACAAGTGGTCATTTGAGTGACTGTTACCTTTCTATTCGGTCTGAAACGATTAGTCGACATTGTTGTCGACAAATATCTTTGTTGTCGAGTAGTTGTTTGATCTTACGTAACCTAATTTAGGGGCATGCAATATCGCGATTTGACCGCTCTGGCGCAAGAGTGTAATGCAGCCCTTTGCAAATGCTATTGCAGTAAAAGAAAAAAACAGAGCGAATTATGACGAATCCCATAATTCGTCATAATGAGTGCAGACGAATCCCAACTAGCAAACTAGCAAAAAATTCAAACCAACAATGCTGTCGCGTGCAAACGATTATTTTGATAATCGATTAATCTAACGTTATTAGAGCGATTAATCGGCTAATCGTCGATTATTTCGGTGACTAATCCGTAGGTTTGGAGCGATTATTCAGATTTTGAGTTGGACCGAAATCTGAAAACTTAAAGAGAATGACCTGTTCAGTTGGCTCAAATTCATTAAAACAACTATTTCAAAAGCTGAACTGATTTTCTTTTTTTATATCATAGTAAGATGTGTATAACTCAATGTTTTAACTAATTGAAAAGCTGAATAATCGTTCCAAACCTACCGATTAGTCAGCGAAATAATCGATGATTAGCCGATTAATCGCTCTAATAACCGTTCGATTAATCGATTATCAAAATAATCGTTTGTTGAAGCCCTACTTTCCATTAGCTTGAACCAGTCTGGCCATTCTCCTCTGACCTCTGACATCAACAAGGCATTTTCACCCTCAGATCTGCCCTTCACTGGATATTTTCTCTTTTTTTCGCACGATTATGCGTGAAAATCCCAGTATATCAGCAGTTTCTGACCAACACCCATGGCACATTCAATCACCTTTCTTCTCCATTTCTGATGCTCAGTTTAAACTTCAGTTGATCATCTTGACCATGTCTGTGTCCGAAGTCACCGCATTCATCTAACTGATTTAAAACATCAAATTGAGTTTGTTGGACGGCCTTAAACTCATGGTAATTTTAATGTCATCCACAGTGCAGATGTGGGTTTGTTTATTACCTCAGGAACAGCGTCAGGTAGATGAACCGCTCTCTTCAGGGCCTGCCCTTTCCTTTTCACCATCCTAAACAATGACCGCAAAACAATGAAAACTAAGCACTGTGTCTCTCCTGACTTCCCAGAAAAACCCTGGTTTCGAGGAACAAACGCGCTTCTACTTTTTTTCTTTCGGCTCAAACAGGAAGCTTCTCCATTCCCCACCCGGCTGTCTCCTGCCTTTTCATGTCCGACACTATCAGAGTGCTTCTGTAGAAAACACGGATCTCGTGTGTGTCATGCGATCGTGTGTTTGATGTCCTGAAGGCACTTATCAGAGGAGATGGCAGCGTATCATGTAATGGAAGATAACACAGCTGTCAACTGTATTTTTTCCAGTTTTTGGATGAAAGTGTGAACTGTGAAGTGTTCTGTGGAAAACAGGACACAGCAGAGACCCACCCAGGCCGAGGTTATGTATCCACACGTTGCAGATTTCCCAGATTTTTTTTCTTTTTTCTCTCGATCTCATTTCCCCATCATAAAGTGAGCAGAGCCACTTCCTCTATGATTTTATGAGTAACACACACAGGCACCGAGCGAATGGTAGCATCTGATGGATATCTGTTCATTACTTTTTGTGAGGAACTGATTTAATATGGACATTTGCAGGGAGTGGCATGGTTTGAGTTGAGATGGGCACATTTTTAGGGTGTTAGGGATCCGTTTTAGCCATGTAAAACTGCTGAAAAATACAGTTTTAATCAGCCTAGGTCGGATAAACTAGTCTCGCCGTCTGCTCAAGCTGGTTAGGCTAATCTGTTTTACTAGTTTTGGGTTTTTGTGTACTTGTCACTAGGGATGGGCAACGATTAATCGCGATTAATCGCATCCAAAATAAAAGTTTGTGTTTACATAATATATGTGTGTGTAGTGTGTATAATTAACTTGTGTATGTAAATACACACACATGTATGTATATATTTAAGAAAAATGTGTTATTAATATATCAAATATTTATATATAATATTAATTATGTAAATACATATAAAGTATATACATGCAAATATTTCTTAAATATATAAATGCATGTGTGTGTATTTATATATACAAATTTATTATACACACTACATACACATATATTATGTAAACACAAACTTTTATTTTGGATGCGATTAATCATATTGCCCATCCCTACTTGTCACTGTTTGACTTGGCCAGCTATGATTTTTTTTAAACTACCCTAGGATGTTTTTAGTTTTTCTCTCCAGCATGGGAACAAATGCAATGTTTATACAAAATCAATTTTATTAAACACTACAAGTTAGTGAACAATACAAGCAGAGCCGGCCCGAGCCTTTTGGGGCCCTCCCACTACGTGGAGTCACCTGTACTTGATGATTATTGACACAAATATCACGCAATAATGATACAATATAAACAGTGTTGGTCAAGTTAGTTGGAAATAGTAATTAGTTACTGAATACTTCTCCAAGAAAGTAATCCAACTACTTTACTGATTACTTATTTTCAAAAGTAATTAGTTACTTTACTAGTTAGTTTACTAATTACTTTTCAAACACGTGATGCACGACCTGAATGCGCTAAAGCAATAGACCTTTCATCCTAATTCTATTCTTTCTGCATATTCCGTCATCAAAACGTAATCAAATTAAATATTCTCTCTTTTTTAAACTTATTTTTTTATATTAAACAATATTTTAACTTTATGCACAAAAATTAAATTAAATGCAAGTCTCATATGTCACATGATCCTTAAGAAATCATTCTAAAATGCTGATTTGCTGCCCAAGTAACATTTCTTGTTATTATCAATATTGAAAACAGTTGTGCTGCTTCATATTTTTGTGGAAACCTTGATACATTTTTTTTTACAGGATTTTTTGCTGAATAGAAAGTTCAAAAGAACAAGATTTATTTGAAATGGAAATCCTTTGTAACATGTTTGTCACTTTTGATCACTTTATTTAGTTTATGGCATGCATGTGAGGAAAAGTTGTCCCTAATCTACAGTACAACTGTTTTCATGCATATCTACACGTTTAATTTGTGGCTTTTGTGCGCTAAGATTTTTATGATTTGAGTATTTCCAGAAAAAGGGCTATTGTGTGACATCCTAAATCAACAGTATCATCCCATTTTGTACTGTGTGCATATTGCGAAAATGGTACTGGCTGTGCTAGTCTGGCACAGAACCAGACTCACTCTATCTCCCACAGCCAGTCCGGTCTGAAACCACCACTGAATTAGTCACAGTCCGCTCAGCATCCTATCCAAAAACTGTACCCTCTCCATTTTTTCCCAGTGTTCCCAAAAAGAGACTAAACTGAATCTGTTCTGTCTCAATAAAACAGGCATTCATGCAGAAGATTAAAGGTGTTTGATCGTACGCACACGCCGTATCCACTTCCAGCTTTGTAATGGATGCTGCATTTAACTGAGAGGAAATTGATACACTAAAAACCTCATTCATGACTGATTTGTATGGGATTCTATTGATGTCTTTAGTTTAAGCTAAAGATGGGATACTAGTTTAATAATAGTACAATTTAATTTCAAATATTTTCATGTTTTTTAGTATTGGGTTCGTAATGTATGTTTTTGTCACAATGCATTAATGGATTGCTTTTATCCAAAAAGTATTTTAGATCAGTGGACAATTATGATGCCTTCAAGCTTTGAATACTGACGTGATTGTTGTATTATGGGATAGTGCAGTTCAATGCAAATGTACTCTGAACTTTTCATTGGCCATATTTGTCATGTTGTAAAACTGAGGCATCAGCTGTTTCTCCTCTGTTCATCTGCTATAAAAACCCTGTGCTTGTTTTGACATTTAGATGTATGATTATAAATATATTTTCTGGATTCATTCTCAGCTAATATTTCATCTACTGCTCTTTTAGTTCATATCGCTCTCTCCATGAGCATAACGTACCCGTCAGATGTGACTGCGGGTCTGTTGTGATTGTGAAATCGGTTATTGTTAATATTCCTAATAAGAGCGTTTACTCAGACGGGCAGAAACGTCCCACAGGGTCAAGAGCAAGCCCATTTTGCAATTTGTTAGAGCTAGTCAATCTTAATTATGCTTCTCCTTCCTGTCCTAACAGGATCTCCCTGGGGTGCTGTACTCCATTTCATCTGCTCATTTCTACATGCCATTTTCCATTGTGACCGTGGATGTGATGCTATGGCATCTTGCATCAAAATGATGTGTCCGCTGTAGGACTGAGTGATATATGAATTCACAATACATTTAAATTGCAACAATTTAAGATTTCACATTTTCGTGACATTTCATGAAAATGTAAGCACATTTTTTCCCTACAATTTTCGTTACGGTAATGCAAAAACTCATGTTTCATTGCTGTACTGAAATAGCCTACTGTAAAAAAAAATATTTTCATGATTTGTAATCACAACATTTTTTTTCTTTTGTCAAATCAACTTAGATAATTAATGTAGTTCAGATAACATAATATTTTGAGTTTCTGGTGATTAAATTAATCTCCTTCATTGTATTAACTCAATTTTTCCATTTCAATGAACTTCAAATTTTAAGGCAACCAGGTTACTCATTTTTTAAGTTAAACCAACAAAATGTTTTTCAGTGTATATGTATAATATATGTATGTGTTTAATATACATACATTTACATTTGTGCAAATATTAACAAATGTTTTAATAGTGTCTCTGATGTAAACTTCAATAGCAAAAATAAAAGTTCGTGATTTGAAACTCGTTTACTTCATCATCACCCCAAAATGTAGTAAATACAAGCAAAAAAAACAAACAAACAAAAAAAATTATATATATATATAGGTATATATATATACATATCTATATATAGGTATATATATATATAGGTAAATATTGCTCTTTATTTACACTCTAAAAAATGCTGGGTTGTTTTAACCCAATTTTGGGTAAAATATGGACAAACCCAGCCATTGGGTTACATTTTTAAATTGAATTTTTAACCTAATGGCTGGGTTTGTCGATATTTTACCCAAAATTGGGTTAAAACAACCCAGCATTTTTTAGAGTGTAGATTCTATTCTATTCTATTCTATTCTATTCTATTCTATTCTATTCTATTCTATTCTATTCTATTCTCCATTGGATTTACTGTGTTCTTGAGTTAATGCGTTATGTGTTAGTGTTTGACTTGAATTATACACGTCACTTGCATCAGAAAGGGTCGGTTTGTCATTTGAGATTACCAGAAAGTTACCAGTCCATTTTTATTTGTATTCAAGACTAGTGTTGTGGCAGTTTTGGTCTTGGTGTTTCTCTGTCGGTGATGAACGCTGTGAACCCCTTCCCGTCTCACACACAACCCCCCCCCCTCCCACACACACCCCCTCCTCTCCTCTCCTCCTCATGGCTGGATGTGCACTGCAGCATCCAGAGACTGAGAGGCAGCTCGCGCTCACATCAGGGGTACACCGATCCCGAGTCGAGCGCTGGTCTCAGGGACGCCCCGTTGAGAGAGAACTGAGCGATTGAATGAAGAGGGACTGGTAGTTTGACTTTGGATTCGCAGGCTGTCTTCCTTATATCCTCGTGACAGGACCATAATTGAATCGAGTGTGCTGGGATATCGTAGAAGGACGTTCAGGGTACGAGGTACGAACCAGGATGGCCCGTCTGAACTGGTGCTTCGCGGCTCTTCTCAACTGGGGGAAGTTCCTCTTCTTTTGCCTCTTTCCGCTTAAACTGTCCAGGATGGGGAAGGTAAACCCGCCTCTTTTTGAATCATTGAACCATTTGAACCGTTTTTTAGACTAGTTGATGCATTTGCCTGCTTGTTCTTGACCTAATGACACGGCGTAATCTACAATGTCAGTCACTAAGAGGATGTGTAGGTTTTTACAGCCACAACACTCTGCTTAAGTGAATGTCCTTTAATATCTGGAGGTTGCGGTACATTTGAAATATTGCAGGTTGTAAAATGTCATCTCGAGTTCACCGTGTGCTTTTACAGCCACTCAATTGATTATCATAACAATGGCTGCTCGTGTGCATGACTAAATTGTTCCTATTTCGACTGTTAGCTTGTAGAGCTCCATAAAAGTAAATCATACCACAAAGGCCTAATCCAATTTAACATCTGTTTATATTCACTTTAGGTACAAATTAAATGCTTTTTTATTTAAACGTCCCACATGCTCTTACTAAATTGATTTGTGTTGTACTATAAGTTGACTGCTGAAGAGATCCTGGTGGATTCAGGTAGAAATTGGTGGTTCAGTTTGGTAGTCTACACTGAAAAATTTCACAGACAATTACAAAGAAATGGCAAGTAACATCGAATTAAATGTGAAAATTTGAAGTAGAAAGACTTGTATACACTCCAATAATATTTGTTTTATTGTTAAACTCTTCTTTTTTGCAGTGTAGTTTTATCATTTGGCTTCTCATTTTAAAAGAGGCATGACTATATTTCATAGAAATACCAACATGACATCATGACTTTTGCGTAAACATACACGCCACTTTCGAGTCAAGTGGCGTATTATTTCTACGCATTTTGAGCTATTCGCGTGTATCCGCGTGTATGCGTGTACGTCTACGCCATTAACGTCCGCGTCATCCCGCGTGTCAGAACACGCGCGTCAAATGTCCAGTCATAAATGCCATTAACCCCAGTGACGGTTAAGTTTAGGGATAGGGTTGAGGTAAGTCATATCTTTTTTTTCCCTAGGATGGTAAGGGAACAGTCATAAATGCCATTAACCCCAGTGACGGTTAAGTTTAGGGACGGGGTTGAGGTAAGTCCTATATTTATATAACGTTAAGTCAACGGCGTTCATAAACACGCTGAAAAGCGATTATGCGTCTTCATAACACGCCAAAAATGCAAATACGAATTGGCGTGTCATACACACGCTACTTCATGAGATCAGCCTGGAAATACATACTGTAGAACAGTATTTACACTTATTGCCTCGATATCAATGGTTTCAGGAATTGTTTAAGGAACTACTTTTTGTTTTGAGGGACTGTTTTGTCCCATATTCCTGTATATGTGTCCTCTAATGAACTTGTGATTGGGTAATCGCTTATTTTCCGTCTGGGTCATCGTAAAATGCAAACTCTATCGGGACTCTTTGATTCACTACTTCGATTGTCTCAGAATAACCTCAGATTGTCTTCGATTGTTCACTCTCGATTGTCTCAGATTTGCATGCCTGCTTTGCTCCTGTTAATGGTCCATTTTAAAGAAATGAATACTTTTATTTTTGAAAGGACATTTGTAATTTTACAAACATTTTTTTCTTCAAATAAATGCTGTTATTTTGAACCTTCTGTTCACCAAAGACTCAAAAAATATTTCCACTAAAATATGAAACTGTTTTCAATATTGATAATAATAATAATGAATATTTCTTAAATCGTCATTTTAGAATTATTTCTGAAAGGTCATGTGACACTAAAAAGTGGAGTAATGATGCAAAAAAAATTTTAGCTTCGCATCACAGGAATAAATTATATTTGAAATCTATTCAAATAGAAAACAGCTATTTTGAACTGTAATAATATTTCACAATGTTACTATTATTTTCTTTGTATTTTTAATCAAATAAACACAGCATCTGTGAGCATCACATACTTATTTTAAAAACTTGAAAAATCTTATCGATCCCAAACTTAGGGGTAGTGTTGTACAGGTGAAAATCATGCGAAAGTTCATTTATTTCAGTAATTCAACTTAAAAAGTGAAACTAATATATTATATAGACTCATTACATGCAAAGTGAGATATTTCAAGCCTTTATTTGTTATAATTTTGATGATTTTGGCTTACAGATATGAAAACCATGAAAACCATGACTTACAGATATAATGCTTTTCTGTAAGCCATAGTCATCAAATTTATAACAAATAAAGGCTTGAAATATCTCACTTTGCATGCAATGAGTCTATATAGTATATTAGTTTCACCTTTTAAGTTGAATTACTGAAATAAATTAACTTTTACACGATATTCAAATTTTTCGAGTTTCACCTATATATTGCATTCAGTTCGTTTTTCCTGCATTTTTGTAAGTCGCCTTTAAATAAATGAATTTACCGAATGCATAAATGCAAATGACAAATTGCGTTATGAATGCAATATGATACATAGACGTGTATTTTTTAGGCAGTATTCATCTTCCTCTACAATCTAATCTTTGCGCCATATGCCTTCATCTTCCCCATTCGTGTTGGCACGTTCGGACTTTGTCAAAAATGATGTTTTCTGGATGATAATCCATGCATGTCAAATGAGCATTTAGCACTGATAAAAAGCACTCGATATCTGCGGTGTACAGACAATTGTACCAATTCCACATTGGATCAAGGCCTCCATTCAACCAAATGCTTATCATGGCTCACTGCAGAATGCTTGACAATGAAGGATTTTGGGACAGTGGTGAATTTTGGGTGAGATGGTCTGGTCTTCACTCTGAATATGAGACCAGGCTGCTTGGAGAAAGGCCAGAAACGTCTTTGTGCTTGTATCTGCTGGTTTGGCCACAAATCAAGCATCCACAGAGACACCAGACATGTGTAGAGAATGAGGGATGAGGGAGGCAAAAGAGACACGGACAAAAGGGTCAGAGATGTATTTACGATTGTTCATATAACAGCAGCGGATATTACCAGCCATTGTGACAATGAATGAGGGACTCTGAGGACGTGGTGAACACTGTTATTAGACTTCAGACATAACATCTGGTCCAGTTTGCAGCATATACTAGCCAGAAATTCGCTCTGTTAGGACTTAATTGATGCATTTCTGTTTTATGAATTTCTCTGTGGTGCCACTAGTGGCAGAAACATCATTTCAGATTTCTGCTTGCATAGATATCTTGTAGTATTGTGCTGTCTCGATATACACACGCTGCCATTTGACAAGTAAGAAACAAAGTCAGTATTTCCTGCCCAGCCGTTGGTACATGGAGAGGGTTGGCGGACATTATGCGATCTTAGCAAGCATTTCTCTTTCACCCTAAAATCAATTTCAGGATATCGACTTTTTGATTGCCGTCCTTGCTGTTTTCATCTGGCATTTATCATTAGGCAAGATGAAGCACTTTTTCTCTCATTTGCCTAATGTCCTCTCTGCTCGTAAATTAAACGCCACTCACACACTTGGCAGGAGAGGAGACGAGTTGGTCATCTGAGATGGACGTATAACGTCCTTAACACCATCTCTGATAGCAACCTTCATATTTCTATCTCTCTCTCTCTCTCTCTCTCTCTCTCTCTCTCTCTCTCTCTCTCTATATATATATATATATATATATATATATATATATATATATATAGAGAGAGAGAGAGAGAGAGAGAGAGAGAGAGATTGAATTAATACTATATTTGTATCCTATAAAATATGACTTTATGTACACTCTTAGAAGAAAAGGCTCTATATAGAACCTTAAAAGGTTCTATCAGCGCTACGTATTTGGAACCCCTAAAATGTTCTATACACTCTTAAAAAAAAAGGGTTCCTCTGGGTTCTATATAGAACCCTGGGGTTCCATATTTGGCCAATAGAACCTTTTACCAAAAAAAAATGGTTCTATATAGAACCATTTTGGAGTTCCATATATGAAGCGGGGGATGGAACCATTTCTGGTTCTAAATAGAACCATTTCTTCTAAGAGTGTGTAGCACGTGTGTACATGTATATGTTGACAATTATATTGACAATTAACACAGTATGTATTTCTATATATAATATTAAAGCTACACTGTGTGATTTTTACCCCCATCTAGCAGTGAAAAGGTGTATAATCATCCAGTGAATATTAGTTTCTGTTCCTCTCAATTCCGATTTGGTTTTAACTCCTATGGTGGCCAATGTAGTCCAAGATTAACATGGCTTCCAGTTCGACCTCGTCCATGAGTGTTAACTCAAATGTAAAGGCGAAAGGCGTGTACTTTCAAGATGGAGGGGCAACATGGCGACCGACATTAGAACCCCTTACCCGTATGTATTTTCAGTGGCATATTATACACTCACGAGAATACTTTATTACTTGAACGAAGTAAATATACATTAATGAACACATATTTTTGAAAGAACTAAGTGTTTTTAGCTAAGAATAAACTAAAAGAGTTACACAGTGTAGCTTTAAAGCAGCACTCTGTAGTTTTTTCAACCTTTTTAATGCTTTTCCAAAACCCTTGAGATGGTACATCGACTTACAATAGGTTGACTGGAAGTCAATGAGACCAGAAACTGTCTGGTTACTGAAATTCTTCTAAATATCAGAAAATCGTCTGAATGGATTCGAAAACGGTTAAAACTCAACTGTTTAACTCTGGGGAGTTTTAAAATGAGCATATTTCCAAAAAAAAGTGGAGTATCCCTTTGAAATTTACATGTTTTTTCACTATATTGGTGAGGACATTGCATAGAAAATATCATTAACCTGATATAAAATCAATGCAAGTCTATCACCTAAACCATCCTCTACGCCTAAACCTACCCATCACAGAAACGTACAAAACACTAGATTTACTGAAAACGCTTAAAACCGATATATAAGACAAATGCATATGTCAGCAAGATGTCCTCACTCTGTTGTCATATCTCACTATATAAGAGAGGACATTTGATGCTCATAAGTATAGCCACACACACACACACACACACACACTATTCTAAGTGCGTAGAGATCTCACAAGGTTCTTTGAATAGGGCACATGTAACAGCTTTATATGGACATGTATGGTCTTGTTTTCTCATTCTTTAAATCATTGTTCAGAGTCTATTGAGTTAAACATTGACTTACAGTGTCAAAGAAAGGAGATCGTCACTGTGGTGTGAGTAATGTTATTAAGTCATGCGGCACTTTTCATTAGCAATAGCAGTGTATTAGATATCAGGTAATTATGTGAGTATGGAGTTCTCACAGTTACTGAGGGTGATCTAACACACCCGCGAGCTTCTGATGAGGATCTGGCCCAGCGCTGGTCCCTTTCAAACTGAGTAAACATGTTACATTAAAAGTTTGACAAGTGGAGAACCACAATGATGTGGGGGAAAAAAGAAAAGACAGATTGAACTGCCTGGATTTCCGGAGTTTTCAAGCAAGATAAGTTTGATAAGCGTAGGGTTGGTTGGTTTGCTTTGGCTCTCACAGCGGTGGTATGTAATAGGTTAGAATGACATCAAACCACTGGAGGATTCAGACCCTCGTGTTTTTGCCGATAGTCATTGTGAGAGGAGAGATGTTTACGCTTTTTGTGTTCTGCTGGGAGGGTGTGTGTCTGTGTGTGTATGTGCTTGTCCTTTCAGAAAGACCACTCAGGAAAACGTGCTGTTACACGTGAAGTCAGAGTGGGTGTTTCTTCATTGTTTTCCACGAATGGAAGAGAGGAACAGATGCTGTGTGTGTGTGTCTGGGGGGCAAGTGTCCATAAGAGAATATTCAACAATTGATGTCACTTCATTGCAAAACACAGTAATTGAAAACAAGTAATATTTCAATTTAACACTCGATGATCATATCTTTCTTAAAGGGATAGTTCACCTTGAAATGAAAACTCTGTTAGAAATTACTTAACCTCATGTTATTCCAACACCGTAAGACTTTCGTTCATCTTGAGAACACAAATTAAGATATTTTTGATTAAATGTGAGAGCTGGATCACTCCTCCATTGGCTTCTAAGGGATCGAAACTTGCCGGCCCAGAAAAGTTAATAAAGACATTGTTAAAATAGTCCAAGTGACTACAGTGCTTCATATGCTAACTATTGGGCGACACTGGTTGTGTGTGATGCATGAGTAGGGTTGTGTATCGTTTGAATTTGAACGATTCTGATTCCGATTCCTTGTTTCGATTACGGTTCCCAACGATTCTCGATTCCGATTCTTTTAAGAGGCAGGGTCAAAAAAGTTTGGCTAACCTTGCTAACCAACGATTTTTCTGAAGGAAATACTCCTTTCCAAAGGATAATACTCGTTTTTTTGTCACAAATTTTGCATTTTGCCGAGATTTCGTTATTTTTAGAAAAGTGAAGCCACACTTTGGACCGCCGACGTAAGCTACTCATGTTCGACTCGCGCGGTTATGCCCACACTTCCGGTAGACGCTTCTTCATTGGTGTTGTTTTGCGGTTTCTTCTTCTGGTCGGCCGACTGTGAATATCGAATCTAGGAATCGAAATTTTAACTTCTGAACGATTCCGGGAAAAACAAAAAGTTAGTCCCGGTTCCAATCGATACTCAATTCTCGATACCCAAACCTATGCATGAATCTTACGGGGTTGAAACAACATGAGGGTGAGTAATTACTGACGTAATTCGAATTTTTGGGTGAACTGTAATTATTTTGTATATATATAAATTAGAGCCCGACCGATAAAGGATTTTGAAGGCTGATACCGATACAAATATTTGTTGGTTTTAAAATCCGATATTCCGATATATCGGCCGATATTTTTTTGTTTTATGTTTTTATTACAGAAACGCGCAACAAAACATTAACAGATTTCCCTAACATTAGTTATTTGTAGTCATTTATGAGTTTTAACTAAAATAATATGATAATGCATTTTAACACTCAACAGAACTCAATACAGTTTGAAACAACATAAGGGTAAGAAAATGATGACAGAATTGTCCTTTTTGAGTGAATTAACTTCGAAGAATCACTTTTTACAGTATAATATTAGAGATGCACTGAAATTATGGCTTGCAAACAGAGAAAATAGGTTAAACATATTGATCTAAAACATTTGAGATGGAGAAAACCAGTGTAGTAGTGCAGTTCTTTGCTGCACGCTCGCATGCAAATGACATAAAACAGTCCTGGCACACAAATATATCAACATCTCTACTGGATGTCGCATTTCTGCAACCCAGCCCTGCTCTCCTCCTTTCCTGTCCTGTCCTCCCATACTTCCTTCCTTCCTCTGCTCCTTTAATCCTCATCCCTGTCCTCTAGCTAAAAAGCAATCGCTCCATCTCAGTCAGTAATGTCCCCAGCCTGTACTCGACCCCGTTTGACACGGAGAGAACGAAAGAAAGAGAAAGCTTAATGTCCATAATGGAGGCAATACGAATAATGCGCGTGTTTTATCTGCAAGGAAAGACTTTGCTGAAGGTCGAAGGCATGTTGATGCTGTGTGTTCTTCAGGCTCCGCCTCCAGCGTCTGTCTCTCAGATTGTCTCTCAGACATGATTCAGTTTGTCTTTTACTGTACATTTGGCACTTTTATCTTAGTTTACGTAAAGGCATTTTCACACTAGAGCTTTTGGTTCTTTGGACGTCAGAGTTCAAGTTTGCTTTGAGTTAAACTGGTTTTGCACTCATAAAGTGGTAAAATGAAGTGTGACAATGCTGTTATCGGTAACACTTTATTTTGCAGTGTCACTGTTACATATGCAGCTACTATAGTAATAACTATAAATAATTCATAATTACGTGCCTCTAATCCTAACCCTAGACTGTAAAAAAATAATCCTGTAAAGAAACGGTAAATTACTGGTGGTTGCCAGCATCATACTGCTATACAGTCTGTTACTGTTTATGTGTTAGAGCTTATAGCTGTTAAATTAAAGTTTTATACTGTATCTGACAATACAGTATTTAGCTGTTAGTTTCAAAAACAGTAACACTGTATTTTTACAGTATGATGCTGGCAACCACAGCTGCCAGTAGTTTACCGTTTTGTGCAGGATTGTTTTTTACAGTACATGTAGTTGCTTAATCTAACTCAATACTTACAGTAAATTACAGTAACACCTTAGACAGATTAAAATGAAGTGTAAAATTTTCAATAATGCAATTTGTAACTTTGAATCAGATTCAACTCAAATGCTGCACTCACTGCAAAGAGAAAAAATGACTTGAAGCAATACATACTTTTTATGTTTTTGATGTTTGTGAAATTTCTGCTCACTACTGTGATTGCAGTTATTTCATTAAAATACAGTAAAAACAGCAATATTGTGAAATATTAGTAGAGTTTAAAATAGCCTTTCTGTTTGAATGTATTTTAAAATGTATTTTATTCCTGTTTTCAGCATCATTACTCCAGTCTTCAGTGTCACATGATCCTTCAGAAATCATTCTAATATGCTAATTTGCTGCTCAAGAAACAGTATTATTATCAATGTTTGAAACTTTTAAAAGTCAATACTTTTGTCAAAAGACATGATGCATTTTTTTCTTGATTCTTTGATGAATAGAAAGTTCAGAAGAACAATTTGAAAATAGATTTGATTTGATACGTTAATTTGAAATAGAATTTTTTTAACATTAGAAATGTCTTTACTGTCACTTTTTGATGAGCTTAATGCATTCTCATTCTAAATAAAAGCCTTTAAAGTGTTTATAAAAATTGAGTTATGCTAATTTACAATGCCTGTAATGATGTTATACATGTTAAAGTACCTAATTTTTAACCTTTTTTATATAAAATGTTTTAAAAACTAAAAATAATCTAAAAACTTCCATTGACTGAAAAGAGCAGAAGCTTGTTTGACAGTAAGCCGTTGCTAAGGTGGATGTGCTGTAATGTGTTTGAGCTCAGTTCTCCTCATAGACACTAGGGGTCACTCTGGCAGCTGTCGTCCTCTCAGATCACTGGTGTATGACACAGTAACGTACAGGAGGCCTTCTTTTGCACTCAATACATAGGTTCCTATAATCACTTCTCCAGGCTCATATCCTGTGACAGAGCGTTTCCTCTCGCCGCTCTTATCTGACTGTGTAAAGCTGTAAAGTGGCATGTTGACTGTGCTAATCTGTGTATTTGTGGTGACATCTTCCCCTCAGTGACTTACAATGCAAAACACAACCTGAAGATATAGTGTGACGGATTTTTTTTTCTGATATTTGTTGGAAATAATGATTGAAATAACAGTGGTAAAGAGATTTATTTTAGAGAAAATGCCTGTTGAGTTTGTGCTTATCATATTAGCATATTACTTTAAGTCTGTAGTGCATTTGGACCTTCTTTCTGAGTTTACACAGATATAGAAAAGAATCAAATGCAAGTCACATAAAATAGACAACAACAAATGTGTAATTTTTGTTGAGTGTCCAATTGTTTTATTGTGTGTCCAAATGTGAGCTCCCTCTGTGAGAGAGCAAAAAACATTTTTGGTTCACCATGTCGTCTGCTGTTAAGAGACTTTGAAGGTAGTTTATTTTTGGTCAGTGAGCTAACCCAGGAGGACATATTTGCACGTTTTACTTTTTGAAACTGTAAAAATGCCATGTAAACTATATTTTACATGGCATTCCGGGTCATATACCTGTGGACTGTTGTGGGCAGCTTGAGTTACTCCGTTATGTTCTCAAGTATCCATTACGTTTGCTATTACAGTAAAGACTGCTATTTTCATTGTTTTGGACTCAGATAGAAGATGTTGTTTGCTTGTAAGAGCACTAGTGATGATTTTGGGGTCTTGGAGGGCTGTGCTTTCATTCACTCTATGACTGTGTTCAGGTATTAGACTACGTGTTATGACTTGGCTTGAAAATAAACTAGATAATTTTACCCAGGCACTAAGAAGGCATTGACATCCCATATGCCGCCATATAAATATACTGTATGCATGTGTATATATATATATATATATATATATATATATATATATACACCATTTAAAAATAACATTGTAACATTGAATATATTAAATATGTTTAAAGTGTAATTTCTTCAAAGATGTCTTCAGTGTCACATCCTTCAGAAATGATGCATTTATTATCAGTGTTGAAAACGGTACAATTTAATTTCAGGATTCTTTGATGAATGCAAAGAAATCTTTATTATATTTTTTGTAAAATCTTTTTTACTTGAAATCAAATAAATATGTACTTTTATTCAGCAAGAATGGATCAAATTGGTCAAAATACAAAAGTATTTAAAAATTTAAGTATATTCAAATAGAAAAGTTATTTTTAAATTGCAATAATATTTCACAATATTTTTATTGTGTTTTTAATCAAATAAATGCAGTAAGCATAAGAGACATATTTTAAAAACATTAATACATCGTACCGATCCTGAACTTCTGAACTGTATATGTATATTGCATGCAGTTAGTTTTTCCAAGTTATTATTATTTCAGTGTCATAGGTTGTAATTGTAATAAAAATGGTTTGTTTAATTTTTCACAAAAAACAACTGTTTTAACAGAGTAACACTGTGAAAGGCACTTTTTTTTCAGAGGAATCCCCAAATATGTAATTGATAAAGTAAAAATACAAGTAAAAATTTGGACAATTTGAACCACTTTTCATGTGATTTGTTGAATCTGAATTTTTGAATTGATTCAAACTGATTCATGCAAAATAATTGAACTTTCCAATTGCATTTTTAAAAAAAAAAAAATTCATTATAAAAAGGCAATTAATATCAAAATTATGTTTACAATATTGCTGAATTTATATCATTAGCAGAGCATTTGAAATGCATTGTGAATTTAATATCTTGAACATCATCCAGCAGTGAGTTTCATTAGCTGCAGCTGTGTTCAAGTTCCTTGCTTCTGTAAAGAAAGGCTCAGCTCTTCAAATCATCCGTTTTGACCCCAATCTCCTTTAATATGCTGCATCTGAGGCCGGATATTATTTCCTATATTGTATTGCTTCTCATGTGATTCATGTTCTCGAAATAGAGCTGAGTGAAAGCGCATCACGACCGCTCTGCGTGTGTATATTTAGCCGGTCTATTGACCAGAGCGGAACTCATAAAGGGATTGATCTGCTTGAAGAATACCAATGGATGCTTTCACAGCCTCGGGCTTTGAGGTGCTGTGGGGAACTGATGACAAAGTTAATCAAACTGCATGGGACTAATCCTGCACTTATCATCCTTTCTCTAGCCTGACTAAATCTCAGAGACATTATCTGGTGTAGAGACTTCTGTCAGGCGCAGTGAACTGTAAGAATGTGTCCTCAAAGTGGTGACTGTGCATGATTCTTCTATGGCCCTTAAAAGTGGACATTTGTATCGTCAGCCTTTGCAAAACTTTCTCACATAGCTACATTTTTGACTGTCAGCAAAAACTCCGGTTCATAGTTTATTTTAAGGAGCACACTCGGACAAGAAAAGAAACATGTAAAGCAACGAACCATGGTTCGTTTGGCTTGATGTGCCGTGCAGGACTGGGAAGACTCTTTGATTAATTGCCGGTGTAGATATATAATACCACTGTAATTAGTTGTTTACCAACAATCAGTCGACCATTATGACTAACTGATCAATCATGCAACGAACTGCCAAATAAAACAGATTTCATAGGGCCCTGTATAAAATATTAGCTTTTTTTTTTACCTTAATCTATAATTTATTTTACAACTTTTTAAAATACACCTTTAAATCCCTGCCATTTTTACTCCATCTAACTGTTTTAGAATTCAAAATACAAAAAATACCAAAAAAGGCTTTATTTGAATTAATCAACCAATCACTCCAACCAACTAGTTGATTTTGAACATGCTATTTGTTACAAAGAAAAACAAACAAAAAATCGCTGGATATATATATATATATATATATATATATATATATATATATATATATATATATATATATATATATATATTGTATGTATCACAATATATGTATCATATGTATGTATCAAAAAAATCACTGGATATATATATATATATATATATATATATAGTGTGTGTGTGTATATATATACAGTATATATATATATATATATATATATATATATATATATTATATATATATATTTATATATAATTATATATTGTATATATATATATATATATATATATATATATATATATATATATATATATATATATATATATATATATATATATATATATATATTTCTGATTTTCTTTCAAATATACCACTTACCTGGTACATTTTGGCAAATCCATTGATTTTTTTATCTTTCTCAAAAGCCATTTTCACTTTAAAACATGCCATTTTTTCAGGTTGTTTGTAGATAATAACCCTCATGCTGTGATTCAGAGTTTCTGAAGCTCAAAGATTTACCAGGCTATACATTTACCATGTTTACTGGCATTTTTGTGCTCCCTGACTGCCTGAATTAGCTTGCCTGTGACTAAAGCAACCCCTAATTACCAATGTGTCCACCATGTGCCATGATGGACAGGGTGAATGTCCGTGAAAGCAAACAAGACTGACCCCGGGAGAGGTTTCATCTCATCAGTGAGATGGAGGAAATGCCAAGGGATTACAGACATCATCCAGAGACAGAGAGACACCCGCAGTGAGACCACTGAAGGTTTGATGGGACTGTAATGAAGCTCTGCTCTGTTTGCTGTTTGGGTTGCTGTGTGTTTGATGGCCCAGAAAAGCAACATGCTCACTGATATCTGGGGCAGAGACATGTAGCCGTGACATTAAAGGAGATTTACAGACCCAGAGGAAAAACTCATTGCTCAGGATGCTCTTTTCAGGCTTGTGGAGGTCTCAATCATATGTCATTCTCTTAAAATTCATTAGGAGACATATAAAAATACACATGAGTTGATGTGTAGTAGCAATAAACAATAATGTATAGCTCAGATCATACCTGTAGCTTGAAGAATATGTTGAGAAGTAATATTGAAGTTTTGATTGTAGATTGTCTAATTTGATCTTTTCTGAGCACAGTTTGAGACATTGTTGAGCTGTCAAACATTAGTGGAGATGCATGTGAAAGTACTGCAAATCTGAGAAGATTAAGTCTCAGTTTGCTCTCCATTTAATCTCATTATTATAGGGGAAACAATTGGGATATTTCATTTGTGACTTCTTAGGAACAATGTATTTCTTAACTCTGTAGTTTGCAATGATGTTTCTTTTAAGTATTAAATTTGTCTCTGACGTTGCAAATTCAAACAAAGACACCCAGGCAATTGTTGACCCGCATTAAGAGTTTTGTCATAAAATTAAAGTGGATTCAGTAATCTGAAGAGATTTTTTTTTCAAAGAGTTCATCTTTGACTTTTAATTTCAGACTTTACCTTGTCAGTTCTGAGCACATGTTTGAGAAATTGCTGAGATAACTAGAGGTGACATGTGGGATTGTTGTAAAACTGAGAAGCTAAAGTATTCATTTGTACTCCCTGAAGTGCCAGCCTCATCAGCCCTGTGTAGGCCTCATCGACACGACAGCCGTCGGCACTGATCCTCAACAAACTCGTCTCCATTCCGGCTCGATGACACAGACTTCCAACCAGATGGAACTGGATAAATATTCTGAATGTCCAATGATCCAATCTGACTTTTAACCAGTAATGCCTGGATCGTAATCATACACTGTTCGCTCATTGGCCAGAGGGGAACTGGCCCTCGACTGAGCCTGGTTTCTCCCAAGGGATTTTTCCTGATGGAGTTTTGGTTTCTTGCCACTGTTGCTTTGGCTTTTGGCTTGCTTAGTAGATCAATATTATTGATCTACCTGCCTTAAAGCTACACTGTGTTATATTTACCCCCATCTAGAGGTGAAAAGGTATATGACCATCCAGTGAATATTAGTTTCTGTTCCTCTCAATTCCGACTCCTACGGTGGCCAGTGTAGTCCAAGATTAACATGGCTTCCAGTTCGACCTCGTCCATGAGTGTCAACTCAAACGTAAACACAAAAGGCAAAGCTTGAATTAACGGGTATGTCCCTCTTTGGCTAATGTACATACTTTGGCGACTGACATTAGAACCCCTTACCCGTATGTATTTTCAATGGCATGTTATACACTCACAAGAATACTTTATTACTTGAACGAAGTAAATATACATTAATGAGCACATATATTTTTTGAAAGAACTACTGTTTTTAGCTAAGAATAAATTAAGAGGTACAAAGTGTTGCTTTAAGGTAGACGATGACGCAATTTTCTTCTAGATTCAAGCTGTTGTATTAGTTTCTCGTTATCACAGTGAAGCTGCTGTGATACTATCTGTATAGTAAAAAAGCGCTATATAAAAAAAGGTGACTTGACTTGACTTCATTTGCTCTACGTTTAATCTCATTTTTGTCTTGTGATTTTTCTTTCCTGTGCCCAGAGTGACAATGTATTTCTCAGACTTGTCTCTATTAGGAGTCTCACTGGAGTTTGCAATGTTTGAGACATTGTTGAGTTTTCTTGTGAACCTCTAAAGGAGACGCATTGCAAAGTGAGATTCCTGCCAATCTGCAAAACAAACACGCAAAGTCACTTGCTTTCCTTTTTTAATCTCCATTTAGGAGAAACAATTGACATGTTTAAAAAGTTCTCATTTATGACGTTTTATTCTTTCTTTATTTATAAAGCACATTATTGCAGAATCACTTCGGTTTTGACTTCATTTAAAGGGATACTCCATTTTTTTGGAAATAGGCTCATTTTACCACTTCCCCAGAGTTAAACAGTTGGGTTTTACCGTTTTTGAATTTATTCAGCCAATTTTTTGATATTTAGAAGAATATCAGTAACCAGACAGTTTCTGGTCTCATTGACTTCCATAGTATATTTTTTTCCTACTATGGAAGTCAATGAGACCAGAAACTGTCTGGTTACTGATATTCTTCTAAATCGGCTGAATGGATTTGAAAACGGTAAAACTCAACTGTTTAACTCTAGGGGAAGTGGTAAAATGAGCCTATTTCCAAAAAAAGTGGAGTATCCCTTTAAAGTCAAGAAACTATTTGTTAACCATAATTTAAGTTCCTGAATACAACCCGTCAGAGCTCCCATTGCACGTTTATTTGCGACGGTTGGTGACGTTTCACTCGCAGTGGCCCAGAGATGCATTTTAATCCTCAGAAATGTATCTTTCATAGCTCAGACAATTTGGCTTTAGAAGAGTTTGTTGAGAGATAATATTGCAAAGAGAAAATCAGCCCATACTTCTATTTTAATAGAAGAAATAAAGAGTTTGAGGCATTTCGTTCTCAATAATGCTCTGAGATGCCTCAGCTCAGATAATTTTATTCAGAACTATGTTCATTTTCAAATCTCAGTCTTGGCAATGTTGTGGAGAACTCTTGTCTCATCCGAAACTCTGACATTACGAAGTCTTTTTCTCAGTAGACATCTTGTGACACAGGCGACACTATCAACTGAGACTTTCAGAGATCCTTCGTTCCTGTGGGTATATTTGCCTCCAGGATGAGATGAGAACGAGCGAGCACGCTTTGAGAAAATCTGCTCATGGGGGAGGTTAGAGAGGAAAGCAGGGGGTGGAAGATATGAATGAAAGTAAGACTGAAGAGAGAGACACGGAGAGAGGAGGGGCTAAAGCCGACAAGGAGAGCAGTGGGGAGAAATAAAGAGGCTCTCAGTCACCTCCCCCTCTCTCCTGTGGAGCCGAGCTATACATGACCCCAAAAAGAGAGAGAGATTGAGAGAGAGAGAGAGAGACGGAGGGAGGGAGGGCTCCTGGAATAAGAGAGTGGCAAGGAGGACAGCAGCTCAGTTGATGCAGCTCTTCCTCAGCGTGTCATGGATCTGTGGAGTGTTGTGGGACCAGCGTGTGGAATAGTTATGTGTCCCGTGCGGGATCCAGAGGAGAGGAAGCCTTCAGCGTGATTTCGTGATGCCCTCCGTGTCTCTCAGCTTGCCAGCCGCCCTGGCCGGCCGCGCACGCACCTGGGTCTGCCTGTCCTGCATGTTCTGGGTGAGCCGTGGGTCTGTCCACTTCACTGCATGGGGCAGGTGGGATTGGGGGAGAGAGAATTAGATCTGTGCTGGGGCAAAGGGCTGCTCGTTTCATCGTGCATGTCACGTTTTAAGTGTCTTTTGGCGCAAATGTTTTCTGTACGTTCACCAGCCTGTTGCTCTAGGTTGTGTCTTTAAGGAATTGGGAGCGAACATTTTGTCATCAGTTTTGTTCACCTCCTAAAGGAAAAACTAACACAGTCTCAGCCCAAGACGTCATGCAACTGACGCTTTTGACCATACGTCAACATCCACCGTTTTAGGGTACCCTTAAACGTCGGTTAGATGACGATCCTGGGGCGTCATCCAACTGACGCTTTACCTTAAACGTCAGTTAGGTGACGGGGTAGGTTTAGGCGTGGGGTAGGGTAAGGATTAGATAACGTCATCTAACCGATGTTTAAGGGTTCCCTTGAGGGTCGTATGGTCAAAAGTGTCAGTTGTATGACGTCTTGGGACGAGACTGCGCTGGAATAACTTGCCCGAATGGTGTGGAAGAATGTCCATGCTGCTCTTTTCCACGCGATGACATTGGATTCGCACCACTCAGCTCCAAAAGTGAACAGAAATGTTACTATTTTAAAGATGATCAGCGATTATCTCTGTCTGAGACTTTATGAGATCTCCGTTTTAGAGATTGAATGGAGTAAAGTGTCTTGAGTCCAGAGGAATAAGAGACCAAAGAGACCATTACCAAGATACCAAAATCATTTAAAAATATTTCTCAGTTTGATTTCATTGATCTATACTTAATTTAAGTGTGAGAAGCGATTGACTTCATCCAAACTCTGTATTTGCTCTTCTTCATTTAACCTACACTCTAAACCAATAACCAATTTTTGGTCAAATATGGACAAACCCAGCCATTGGGTTACATTTTTAAATTACGTTTTTAACCCAATGTTTGAGTTTGTCCATATTTGACCCAAAATTGAGTTCAAAGAACCCAGCATTTTTTAGAGTGTAGTTGTTTTGGAGAAACAATTGAGAAATTAAGGAGATTTCACTTGTGACGTTTCTTTCTTAGGGATCCAGAGGAACATTTCCGAGATTAGAGATTTATTGATCAGGTCATTTGGCTTTGGAAAATTTGTTGAGAAAAAAGTTCATGTTCAAATGTCAAGGCAAACCAGAGCACAGGTTGAGAAGCAAAAGTTCAAGTCCATATTTTCTTAAACTCAAGTATTTCTCATCCAATTCTCATAATCATTTTATTTCTCTGTACTTCAATTGTCTTATGTATCCTAAAATTTCCATATCCCCTTTGGAGCTTGATAAATTACCATCCGCTTTCGTTGGATGGAAAAGAGCAGTTCGGACTTTCCGATGGGTGAGTAAAGGATGACAACTTTTTTGTCTATTTTTGGTGAACTATTCCTTTAACTGTCACGTTTGTGATGGTTGTGTCCCCTCTTTTTTTCTCTTTGGACATTCACACATTCTGACCTCTCAGGTCTCTTAATTAGCATTCTGCTTTAGTGAATGGAGTGGAAAAGCATCCCAAATCCTCCTTAAAGCTCAGGCACTTTTTGAATATAGTGGGAGCCTTTCAGTCTTCCTTTCAGACTGGTTGCTTTACAGGGACCAGGACTCTGTCTACAGCTGTAGATGTCATCATATACGGCGAGAAGATGCGGGAAACAGGCGTTCGGAATGAAGCAGATGTGATTTATTTGATGGCAGCATCCAAAACCAAATCCCTGGGCCCAGACTCGATACTTGGCTTGGTTTGATTACCTGCTGAGGACAGATGACATTGTGAGTGGAAAGAGACATGCACTTCTCTGAAAAGAAACCTGTCCTGATGTCAGCAGAGAGAGAGAGAAAAAAAAAGAAGCAGTAAAAGAACGGGCAACATCTAATACCTGAAAGCTCAGAATGCACTTCCTCCAAACTCTGAATTATAAATGACCTGTCTGAGACTTTTTGGTCAGTCTCTTGTTTGTAAAGTTCACTGAAAGCAGTTGAAATAAGCTATTGAAGGTTTGGGGAAAAGGAAAAAAAATGGTAAGATTAAATATGTTCAAATTTGTTAATGCATTAGGCATCATGACCTAACCTTTTTTACTGCATTTATTAAAGTTAGTTTAAAGTTAATTAATTAACTTATTCTATTAATCTGAATAAATAAATAAATATATAAATTCACAGTGTTTTAATTTAACTTTATTTGATATATTAATGTTATTTTTTATAATGTAAAATTTATCATGCATTAACTAATTGGATCTTACTGTAAAGTGTTACCAGGATATTACAGTCAATAAGAGCCATTCACATGCTGCAGTCCATTTTACTTCCATAATATAACATATTTCCAACTGAAACTTGATATTTAGTGAGAAAAAGATGTAGGGCGGGACTTGATTTTATCCATTGGTAATTGATTGGATAGTAAAAACCAGTATGGTATCAAATTGCCAGATGGAAAGCTGAAAAGAAAAGTTGTTGCAGAGGGAGAAACTGTTATAAAAATATATATTCTTTGGAATAAATGGACTGATAAACCAGGCAAAATATGAACAGGGACATTTATAAAGTAGGTAAAAACTGTGCTAAGGTTGGATGAACATTTAAGGGCTATTAAACCCTTAATGTTTTGCACTCAGAAAATATGCGTGAAGACCACTGAGATGAGGTGTTGCTTACACACGTTCTCTGCCACTCAGCCAATGCAAATATTGACGCATCTTGAGCTATCAGAGAGGTCAAAGAGCTTAGTGCAGTGATCAATGTCCATTAACACTCCAGATCAATCAACAGCAAACAAGTTGCCCTGTACAGTGTGGAAGTGGTGCGGTGCCCAACCTAGAACAATTCTGCACATTATTTTATTTTAGATTTTTATTTATTTATTTTTTGTAAATCTACTGGTTTGCCGATAAATATTCAAAATATGAAATATTGGTCTATAAATTAAAGGTGCAGGTACATATTTAGTCCTCTCTGTGCATTACGGTGATCTCTAGGTCAGCTTTGATTTTCTCGGACTAATGAGTCTGTGGTCTGTGAAGTCACTCGGCGTATGATTTACTCTTGCACCTCTCATCATTGTTGGCTTTTGAATTCCACTTTAATGACCTCATGCTCTACAAGCTCTTCATCCTTCTATCAAAGCTGCCCGTGAGGGGCCCCTGTAATTTTGGCAAATTCAAAATTAGAACATCTGGTTTGCCTTCATAATGGATCAGCCATATTTCTTCATGTACCTCTAGGCACTGAATGTTTTCTGGGTTTTTGTGTGCAGTGGAGTGCATTCTCTGTGTGTATTAGTGATGCTTTTGCAGGTAAATAATAATAATAATGCAACACTGACTGTCATTAGACTATTTTCCTGATCATTCCTTGTTTTGTGCATTTCCTCAATTGCAAAACAAAACAAAAGTTGGCACATGGATCTTTTTTTTTGACATGAGTATGTTGGAAGATGGTGAATACCAGAGTTTACGTCTCATAATTATGGCAAATTTGATGTGATACTGTACGTATCAATGCAGCATAAACTTAACATTTAAAGAGATAATTCACCCAAAAATTAAAATTCTGTCAGTAATTACTCACTGGATATCACAGGAGCTGGATCACTCCTCCATACTAGTCCATAGGCTTCTTGAGGAATTGAAACTTGCCGGCCTCGAAAAGTTATTAAATTAAAAGTCCAAGTGACTTCAGTGGCTCAATCTTAACTTTATCAAGCAGCAAGAATACTTTTTGAGCGCAAAAACAAACAAAAATAACTTTATTTCAACTATTCACTTCATTTTAGTAAAAAATAGATTCAGATAATAAAGATTAAAGGGATACTCCACTTTTTTTTGGAAATTGGCTCATTTTACCACTTCCCCCAGAGTTAAACAGTTGGGTCTTACCGTTTTCGAATGTATTCAGCTGATTTTTTTTTGATATTTATAAGAATATCAGTAACCAGACAGTTTCTGGTCTCATTGACTTCCATAGTAGGGAAAAAATATACTATGGAAGTCAATGAGACCAGAAACTGTCTGGTTACTGATATTCTTCTAAATATCAGAAAATCGACTGAATTGATTGAAAAACGGTAAAACTCAGCTGTGAGGGAGTGGTAAAATGAGCCTATTTCCAAAAAAAAAAGTGGAGTATCATCTTTAACATTAAACATTATGAATGTGGAGTATCATCTTTAACATTAAACATCTTTAACATTAACCATTATGAATTCGCTTAGGAGTGACTTGTTTGAATCTCCATTTTAAGTCATTTCAGAGCAAATTCTTCAATATTAAAATGTTATTTATTTAAATTGTTTCAAAAAACCCATTGAGGCGCATATCAAATGTTGTTATAAGGCTGAAAAATGCCACTAAATCTTTGTAGCTAAATTGTGCAGTCCTTGTGTGTCATTGTACCGGAGCACCATGTGGAAAATGAAACTGTAAGTGACAGTCCGGAGGGAGTTGTCCCCCTTCCCTCCGAGTACATTAAAAGCCGTTTAACCTTCTCTGTTGATTTACGATGCGAGTCCGACCCGTGTTCACTTCACCGGGCAGAGCTGTTCACTACTCCACTGTTGTCAATAGAGCTGGATTCTGGAATGTGTCCTGATCACCTCCCCTAGTTTTCTTATTAATATCTCACTGTGCCCCATTATTCTGTCATCCTCTCTGATTTTTCCCATGTCTCTCTTTCTCCCTTTCCCTTAATCCCCAGTCTTGCTGAGTTGCCAGTTTTGATTCTTCTTCGTCTTTCAGCATCTGTCAGAGATAAAAGTCTTACCGCATGTTCGAAAGTCTTACGGATTCGATGGCTTGACATCCTGGTTGATCAGTAAATGAAACGGTCCATAGTCGGACAGTGGGTTTTGTCATCTGAGAGGTAAATATTTGCTATCTGGGGAGTTGTAGTAAGTCACAGGATGCATCTAATGCCTCTTTGGCATTTTTTTTGTAATTCATCAGAAACTCATTAATGTGTTGGCGGCATTTCTAAAGGGAGGCCTATCTGGGGAGTCATGTGGTTTTCATCATGTCAAACTTTACTTGATTATTCTTCATTGGTTTTCTTGTTTTGTCTCAGTAGGGGGCATTAGTTGATGTGAGTTCACGTTGGAGTTCATAAGCAATACGCAACCAGCATCTCAAATAAACTGGGCTGTTTCTTAGTCTTTTGTGAGTGGAACCAAATGTTTGGTGGTTTTGATGGGAATTATCTAATTTTCACTTCTCTGCCCACTCAGACTGTATGCTTTCAAATACTGTATGAGAGAGATTCCCTTCATTCAATGATCACTTTAAGGAAGTAATTTTGATGTTTGGGTTGCAAGTTTTGGCAATTTGTTCTGAAATCACTTTAGCAGGGATTTTAAAAAGCAGAAATATCACTTATTTGGCACCAAAAAAGCTGTTTGGATTTAAATAGGCAATGCGTTTATGGATTGGATCATTATTACAGTGATTATTATGTTTCTATCATATTTCATGTTTGGCAATAGTTCTTCTAAGTGTGTAGCTTTTCATTTCTTTACCATTTCATCATGGCCATATTCCAGGATGACAATGTCAAGATTAATCAGGCCCAAATTGTGAAAGAATGGTTGGAAAGGAGCATGAAGAATCATTTTCACACATGAATCTGCATCTCTATGAATCTGAGTCCAGACCTTAAATTCATTGAAAGTCTTTGGGATGTGCTGGAGGAGACTTTACAGAGTGCTGGACTCTTACATTGTCAATACAAGATCTTGACTTAAAATTGATGAACCTCTTCCCAGCAAACAAATTTAGGTTCTGGGAACGTTAGTTTTTGGTTCTCAGAACGTTCCTAGAACTTTCCTTTAAGGTTTGGGGAACGTTCTCCTTACGTTATAAAACGTTTGGTTCCTCAAAAAATAACCTCATGGGAACGATAGGGGAATGTTCTGTGTTTGCTGGGTTGATGGAAATAACATCACAACATTTATTTTAGTGGGTCACATTCCGATTCAATTCCGATTTAAAGTGGCAGTATGGATGGCTTCAAATAGGATGTACAGTATCAAATGCTCCCTTGAGAGTGTTCACTTGAAGTACTCTGTCCTTTGGAGTGAGTAGGGCCAATGGCTTTCATGTTCAAAATGCAATTTGCCCTGTCTCTGCATCTGAGCTTGTTTCTTTACTCCATAAGCAACAGATTCTCAATGTATCCTTCACCGCTATACATGACTGTAGCAGTGTGGTGTTTTTCTTGTCATTGAATGATATGCAGGACTAAGTGCTGTGGTTAGTCGCACATCAGCATCACACCAGAGTCCTCGAGACGGAAGAGGTGGTTGATGAGGTTAGCGGTGAGCTACTCACAGAGACGAGAGTGAGAAGGATACCTTTGAGATTATTAAACCTGTTTGCAATCATGTAAACAGTGATAGGGTACCCAGACCACCTGACTGGACCTCCTACATGGACCTGTTAGGGGTCTTACAGATAACCGATCATGTTTTGCTCTTTTCTTTAGTTCAGACTGGTGAAATCAATGTCTTTGTGAAATGCAGACAACACAAACCAAACACTTCCAAGCCCTCAGTAACAACTAGAGTGTTTAAGGCTGGGTCAAAGTTGATATTGTTTGCGGGCCGCCAATGAAAACCATCAGTTGATTGCAGTCTTCTTGTCAATTTGCACTCTTGGACAATCCCACTTGTCAACATCTTGATCACAATTGTTTCTCAATCATTTCAACTGATTGTCTTTGTGGAAGAATATATCTCTTTGCAAGTCAATGACTTTGTTTAGAATAACATACTAATGCACTTCTCTTAATATTTCTGCAGTATGCCAATTTTCTGTATGCATGGTCTTGGTTTTAATTCGGTACCGCTTCCTTTTACAGTACAGTACTTACAGTGTACTTACAGTGTACTTACCTAGAAAGTACTGGCTAAGATAAGGTAAGTACATGGAACAGGGGTAGGTTTAGGGGTAGGTTCAGGGTTAGTTAATTGTAGTTACTAAAATAATTACATAGTATTTACGTGGGTAACTGGAATATAAAAGGAAGCGTTACCTTTAATTCCATCAATTGTGACGTCAGGTGACAACACTGTAGCATACTGTTTACAATGTTTATCAATGTAGTCCAAGTAGTTTTTCTAAAAATACTTTCTGTACACTTCATCCTGAACATAGCCATATGCCAAAGTCTTGTGGCAGACTGTTTATATTTAGCTTGATATAACCAACCAACTCTATTTCAATTCTGGATCAGGAATATGACTCTCGGTTCAGGTTATGTCCCAGGAACCTTATTTTAGCTGCTGAAGAATGACCAAGTGTTGTCTCTTGTTGGCCTGTCCTATATTGGTTAATGCGATTCAGATTTTGTGACCTCGTTTCTATCTCGGGACATCTGCCTCTGTCCCACCAGGTGCTAGATTGCACTTAAAGGGACAGTTCACCTCAAAAATGGCACTTTTGACATTGATGTTGATCCAAACCTGTTTGCTGTTATAGTTTTTGATGGAAATATATATACATATAATATGATGAACAAACTGACATTGAATCTGTTATAATAATTTGTATCTGTGATGGTTTGATGACTTCTTATGTGGTGCTTTTTTGTCCTTTTTGGAGTTAGATGTCCATACTCTTTTTGAATTGAATAGGTAAAAAAAAAACTAATAGCAAAGTGATTTGGAATGACATGAGGGAAAAGGTTAACTATTTATTGAAAGTTTTGCGGTCATGAGGCTTTTGAACACTGTGTGAAACCTTGGAGCGTGGACTAGAAGTCTCTGATTATAGGCGAGCATCTACAACCCCATTGCTGGCAGAGATCTGGTGTTAGTTTCCTTATCATGCCTCTGAGGCCAGTGTGAATCATGGTAATTGGCACAATTTAGGGTGGCATGCTCTACTTTCTACAGAGAGATGTAAATTACTGCCAGTGAACTCTGTTTCACTCTGTACAGACGTAGAAGAATGCCTCTTTTCTAATAGCCCTCATTTATTTTTCTGAATTGCACAAAATGCAATATTTATTTTCATGAGGATACATGTCACCGAGGGCTGTGAAACAGAGCTTTATTTGGTTTTGATAAACACAGGCTCTGATTGATTCTTGAAAACATGCACTGGTGGTCTTACGTGGTGATTTATATGCATCTCAGGTTTCTTTAGCTGCCTTTCATGGCTGTGATGAAGATATGAGTCTTCAGCACGCTTTTGCCATAAAATACTATTTTTATTGCGTAATACATTGGATGCATGTTTCTGTTCTAATAATGTCTGTTTAGTCTTGTGAAACTTTGCTCAAAAGTTTTCACTTTACTCTTCTTCACAACTGTTTTTTACAAAGTATAAAATTACAGAGCTCAAACAAAAATTATGACCATGAGTTTATGCACATAAATTTTGTAATATTTTATATATATTTATACACTCTAAAAAAATGCTAGGTTGGTTTAACCCAATTTTGGTTCAAATATGGACAAACCCAGCCGTTGGGTTACATTTTTAAATTGCATTTTTAATCCAATGTTTGGGTTTGTCCATATTTGACCCAAAATTGAGTTAAAACAACCCAGTATTTTTTTAGAGTGTATAAATATATGAAGAGTTCAGATGCAAAAGCCTCTAAGTGCCATTTGAAATTTTCTTCTTGAATCATCGTTTTTTATCGAGCTTGTATATTCAAGTTCAGTAATTTCACTTAAATTGTAACAATTACAGGTAATCTTCATTGTCATTTAAGTGAAATTACTGAACGTGAATATACAAGCTTGATAAAAATGATCATTCTAGAAGAAAATTTCAAATGACACTTAGAGGTTTTGCATCTGAACTCTTCATTTATGTTTACTTTTTTATAGTAATGTGTGTAGTGAAGTGATATTTCATTTATTGATTTATAAAAAGTAAAAAAACAATATTTGCTAACATTTTTAATTGAACATTTTACAGCATGTAAATTGAACTTGAACTGATTCACAGAGATGAAATCTACTCAAACTTTCCAGAGGCCATTTATACAGCATACATACTTGAATTCAGTTTTCACTTTTTGTGCCACATTTTGGCTGTTGCTTTTTGTTTTCGTGCATAATTTTAATACACATTATCACCACTCACCATTAAACATTCAGAATATATTTGGATCTTCCAGCAAGTCTGCTCATGCTCACACACAGTTTAAGGCAAGCGGAGTTATTGTACAGTATGATGAATGGATATGATTTGTGATGCGTGTGAATGTCCATGACGAGGAATGACAAAGTGTTTTAGCTACAGCATGTCATGCCATCACTGAAGGCCTCTGCAAACACCAGCTTCAGTTGAGGAATTTATAAAGGTACTTCACTCTAAATGTCAGATTAACTGAGTAATTTCCTCGTCCAGATCCGCCTCTTTGAAATGCGTTTAGGTTAGATGGGGGATGAGAGAACAAAAGAGAAAAAAAAATGGAATGCCTGAGGAGAAATTTCCCCTAAATGAAAAGCAGGTGACCATCACACAGCCAAGGAAGAGGTCACATTCTGACCCTCTCCCCCTCAGAGAAAGAAAGAAAGAGAGAGAGAAGAAATAGAGAGATGATGGAGATGTTTTATTCATGACCCATCTAAACCTTCGTGTGGTGGTTTGATATCACTCTCTTTTTTGGCTTACCAAAATATCCCACCATTTATATTCTCTTACCATGGCTGCATTTATTTGATGAAAAATACACTAAAAGTGTGTAGTATTATTTCATTTTAAAATAGCTTTTATGTTTGAATGTATTTTGAATAGTCATTCATTCCTGTGAAAGATGCAAAGCTGAATTACTCCAGTCTTCATTGTCCCACGATCCTTTAGAGATCATTCTAATATGCTGATCAAGAAACACTTATTATTATGTTTTTAAGATTTATTTTTCTTTGCTTACTAAAATACGGCAATTTATTTGAAATAGAGTCTTTTGTAAAATGTCTTTACTGTCACTTTTGGTCAGTTTAATGCATCTCTGCTGAATAAAAGTATTAGAAATGATTAGGGATGCACCGAAATGAAAATTCTTGGCCGAAACCGAAAACCGGAAAAGAGGAAACCAAGGCCGAAAACCGAAACACTGAAATAAATGATGCCAATTATTAGTAGCATTGCATTATGACTGTATACAAACTTTACTAAAATCAAGGCATTGCAAAATTTGTATAACATTTTCAAAAAATAAATCAACAAATTATGCAAATATTGATTTCGCACATTGCAACAATGCACAATTCAAACTAAAATGTTTAACTCGACCCCACTCATGTGTACATTAAACGTGTCATCACAACATTTCGGCTGTATTGTTCGTATTGAAAACCGGAAATGCCCTTTTGGGCCATTTTCGTCCGGAAATTTTCGGTGTTGCATCCCTAGAAATGATACACTGTGGTCCAAACGTTTGTAGACTTCTAGAGAACATTTTTAAATATTTGTTTTCCATTAAATTTCCAGTTTCCACATGACGCCTCCATGTAGAGTTCCATAAATGTGCATCATGTGTAACTGCAGCTCTCACTATGATTAAGTGTCTATTCTCAGAGTTCAGGATGCAGTCATTTGTCTGTGACTGTGAGATATTGTAAGAAGTGACAAATAAGTAGCTAGTATACTATTCATGGCTTGGCAGCCGTGTGCAGCTGGTGAATGATGGGATATCAGCCCACTTTTAGGAGCTTTAGGTGATGCTGACCACCAGTGACGAATGGGATTGTGATGCTCAAGATGGTTTACAGTTAGATTATTTTATATATACACGTGTTTATACAGTGCGTTATGCAGTGTGCGTGTTATGTTATGTTTATATAAATACATTCAGTATACTGTATGTCATGAATGCATGAAATAATCTTAACTCATGTCATTATCATCGCTGACCTCGTTGACCATTGTTGTACAACTTTATGAAGGTTTTCTGTTGAATTCTGTGGCTTCAGATTCTGAGTGAGCCTGTCAGGCCTACTGTAATATAGAGCCCTCTATGGCAGTGTGGGATATCAGAATGCAAGGGCTTTAGATGATGTAGACCTTCAGTGACTCTGAGTTTGTATCATTTTTTTTTCAATACGGCATGAAATGAAGAAGAACTCTGAATTTGTGGTGTTTTCTGTGGCGATATCCCGTGTGGACATGCATACGTGTTTTGTTTAACAAAGCCCTCATAGGGCCAGTATTCTAAGTGCTTTTACAGGAAAATCCAAAAAATTTTGGACTTCAAGACTGATAAGCAAGTAATAGTCCTCCACTCTGTCGTGTGTATGTAGATGAGGAGCAGTGGGTGGTCATGGATATGTTAGTCGTATATGAATGCAACATCAGGAAGAAAGAGTATAAAACATTAATGAATACCCGGGTCTGAAGGACAAGTTAGAAAGAATGTGACAAGTCAAGTGAAGCCGGCGTAGTTCCGGCTGTGATGGGGGCTCTGGGCTGTGACATCCCAACCGGAATAATGGCCTCAGCAGATCCCAGGAAAAATGACTTAATCTGGGTCCTGAACAGAGCGATCATAAGAACAGCTCAGACACTGATGTTCAAGTTCCCAGGACTAGACATTGACAGAGGAAGACCACCTGCGAGCATGTGTAATGTGAATATATCTTTTTTTTTTTCTCTGTCGTGATAGACTGATATCAACCTGATGGATTAAACATTGAAATAATCTGGATTGTTTTATTACAGAAAATTGTCTGTAATTTTTAGTATTTAAGTTATATTTTATATTAAGCTATATATATATATATTGGCCAACTCTGTAGATATTAGAATCGGCATCTACCATCCAAAAAAAAAAAAAAAAAAAAATATATATATATGTATATATATATATATATATATATATATATATGAAGAGTTCAGATGCAAAAGCCTCTAAATGCCATTTGAAATTCTCTTCTAAAATGACCATTTTTATCAAACTTGTATATTTAAGTTCAGTAATTTTACTTAAATGACAATTAATAGGTAATCTTCATTGGCATTTAAGTGAAATTACTGAACTTAAATATACAAGCTTGTTAAAAATGATCATTTTAGAAGAAAATTTCAAATGGCACTTAGAGGCTTTTGCATTTGAACTCTTCATATATATATATGGGTACCGAAAGTATTTAGACCCCTTTAAATTTTTTCACTCTTTGTTATTTTGCAGCCATTTGCTAAAATCATTTAAGTTTGTTTTTTCCCCTCATTATTTTACACACAGCATCCCATTTTGACAGAAAAACACAGAATTGTTGACATTTTTGCTCATTTATTAAAAAATAAAATAAAAAAAATAAAAAAGGTAACAATGACTTCATCTCGCAAATCTGAATTTATTTCTCGCAATTGCAATTTTATAAATATTGCAAGATGAATAGTCACAATTATCTTTTAAATTGTTTTATTCCATGGTAGAAACAATCTTCCATATGATCTGGCACTGTAATAATTTATACTAATGAATTCTTTTTTTTTTTTTCCACTGTAAAAAAATATTGTTGGTTTAACTTAAAAAAGTAAGTAACCTGGTTGCCTTAATATTTTAAGTTCATTGAACTGGAAAAAGTGAGTTAATACAATGAAGGAGAATGATTTAATCATCAGAAACTCAAAATTATATGTTATCTGATCTAAATAAATTAAGTTGATTTGACAAAAGAAAAAAATGTTGTGATTACTACACTGTAAAAACATATTGTTGGTTTAACTTAAAAAAGTAAGCAACTTGGGTTGCCTTAAAATTTTAAGTTGATTGAACTGGAAAAAGTGAGTTAATACAATGAAGGAGATTAATTTAATCATCAGAAACTCAAAATAATACGTTATCTCAACTAAATAAATTATTATGAAGTTGATTTGACAAAAGAAAATGTTGTGATAACAAATCTTGAAAATATATATATATATATTTTTACAGTATGTATATCCACCTTATTCCTGACGACCGTACTGCGTTGTGAATTATGGATATGTAGGTGAAACTTGCTTATTTACTTGTGCATAAACCATATTTATCTCTGAACGTTATTTAAAATGATTTGGCAGGTTACACGTGCGGTCTTGAAAGGTTTATACATTATCTCTAAAAATATATTGTTCTATGGAGAAAATGAATGAGATTCTTCCATCAGGAACCCTGTAGTGTAATGTAAAGGTTAGTCTGGGTCTCAGTGGGTCGGTGGAACTGTGCCAACTGTCTGGTGAGCTTTGACTAGATCGATCTGTCTGTACTGAGATGGGAACTGGTTTCCGTCTACATCTCCTCTTCCTGAGGAGCCCCGGCGGGATAGACTGATCCCGGTCCACAACACTGGCTGGGGCAGACCAAGGGATTGGGGAGCAAATCCCTACACTATACAAACACACTCATCATAATAAATAGGTAAATGAGTGTCTGGCCTTGAGTACTGCTAAAATAAACATTTAGGCATTGCTAATTTAGATTGCATGGGCTAGGGCAGATAGTGGTTAATTCCATCCAGATGGAAGGGGTTTTGTGTGAGGTTTGTTTAATATGCTTAAATAATTGCAACCATTTGACCCAGGATGTTTGGAAGAAAGTGAATTGTCCCTCAATCATCAGTCATTCATTTGTCTCTGCCGTTGGAGCCGAGCGTTGGGTTTTGGAGAGAGATTGCAGACAAAAACAGTCTGAAATCCAACTTACAAGCACAGAGCAACTAAAAGTCTTCTGATTGGTCGAAAAATAGCATCCCACTGTCACAAATACAGGTGTTATACCTTGTGACACATCAGTATTTCAGTGATGTAGGGATATTTACCATTTGCTAATCCATAAAAATGGATGCTATGGATAATATATTGGTACCAAATCAGCTAACTGCCAATACATTACTTACCTACTTACTTACTTGCTTACTTACCTAAATACTTATTTATTTAAAATGATATTTTATTTTAATTAGGGCTGTCAAATGATTAATCGTGATTAATCGCATCCAAAATAAAAGTTTGTGTTTGCATAATATATGTGGGTGCACTGTGTATAATTATTTTGTATATATAAATACACACACATGCATGTATATTTAAGAAAAAAAATATTTATATATAAAATATTGATATTTATATATAATATAAATTATATATAAATCTATTAGTGCTGTGTTGAAAAAATCGATTCACGATTCTGAATCGATTTTCATATTAATTTCTAAAGATCGATCCGTAGCTCAAAGAATCGATTTATTAATAGGCAATTTTCCCCGTGAACTTTAACTTGCCGCGAGTGATCCCTATGTGCGCATTGAAAGCTTTCACTCAGCGCGCACATTGTTACGACAATGGACTTTGATTCATTAAACCGTTCATTCAACGAACACGTTCAAAAAAGCAGATTCATTAAAATATATGTAATGAAACAACTTCAAGGTGTTAATTATTTTTACCTTTGAGTTCCACTTAAGGCTCAGCTGAGCAGCAATGCGTCGCATGGGCAAATGGCATTGATTCAATGCGTGAGTCTCTAATTTTATTTCCTTGCGGTTTCCTCGTGCTGTGGGATGCTGATCAGCGCTGCTGCTGACGCGCATTTATGGTAAATACCCGTAACGTGAACGTTAAAAGGATGACTCGACAACTATTTCGCGTTATTTGGCACGGCAAGCTTTTCGTTAATACATATGACTTCAAAGAAGACAGACACCGGTAATCGCACGCGCTCTGCCGGTCTCTATCATTCACTGTCTGCGTGAAGCCTCTGTAGGCTACACATCACCACGATAAACAGTCTCGTTATCGTTATTATGAACTAGTCTAACTTTCAATACACATGCATGAAGTTCAAAACAAGAAGGGTATAGCCTTATAAAAAACGTTAATATCACGGTTACGCGGGGATTGTTCTTTACAACAAATATAGGCTACTAATTTGCAGTTGAATGTCTATAATAAATTATTACAGTACTGTAGTTATGCAACATATTGATACTATTAGTATCAATATGTTGCATAACTACAGTCCTGTAATTCAGGTAACAGCTGGAAAAATGCTTTTTTTCAAAAACAAATATCTAAATCTCAAAGATCGGATCGAATCGGATCGAATCGGATCGAATCGAATAATGATAATCGATTCAAGATCTTGAGAATCGGAATCGAATCGATTCTTGAAATTTGAATCGAAACACAGCTCTAAAATCTATATGCAGTTTATACATCTTAAACATGTGTTTGTATATATATATATATATATATATATATATATATATATATAATTATACAAAGTGCACCCACATATATTATGTAAACACAAACTTTTATTTTGGATGCGATTAATCACGATTAATCATTTGACAGCCCTAATTTTAATTCATTGTTACACTATATTATAACATGTAGCAAATATTATATATAATACAAATGGGACTTTTTCATGATCTAGCATGAATTTAAACAGATAGTGATATAGTGAAATAGATTTTACCCTTTAAGTGTTTTTCAGGGACTATCTAACAAACATCCAATAAGGATTTCAACAAGGACTTATTTTTGGCATAGTTTTTATGTATAGCAAGTTTCAAAAGGAAAATGTATCCATATTTCATATTTGAATATTATGTCAAATTTATTTTATAGCATACAACCTATTTGCCATTTTTATTTATTTAATAAAAGAGTATATATTTATAATATTGTGATGAATAAAATCAATCATATTATTATTGTAATTGTCATTATTCATGTATTAATGCAAAATTGTCTTGTTTATAATATCAGTCATTCATTGGTAATCGGCCATGGAAGTAAGTATAGGCCAGAACTTCAGTATCGTGCATTCCTGTCATTTAAATAATTTAGTTTGACAGTATTTCCTAATTTGTATAGACGAAGTTTACCTCAGTAATGTGTTTTAGCTTTTTTCACTTGCCAGACTTCACTCAAAAATGTTTTGACAAACATAACCTGTTTCCTGCGGATGGTGTAGCAGAACTTGATCGGACCCTTGGGCTCTCTCTTACGCTTTGATTTCAACGAGTCATTGGCCTTCCCCTCAAATCAATGCCGCATCAGTTCTTGGTGTTCTTTTAAAGCTTCTCTTGTCCTCAGATGCTCTGGGGGCTCCTCCTATGGTGAGCGAACCCCCTACGGAGCTCAGAATTTGGTTTCGAACCCCTTTTAAAGAGCAAGGAGAGGGAGACGTCCTCTGTGTGCCTGTGTGGATGTGGGGTCAAAAAGAGTGGAAGGAAAGGGAGGGGGGGCGAGGTCAAAGGTCAGACCCCCCTTGCTGAGAAATGTTTTTGTGAGCAGAAGAATTGCAGCGCTGTGAAAGAAAACATTGTGTTGGGATGGGTGGGGGTGGGTGTCCCAGAGAGGCCAGACCCTCTCAAACCCCAGTCAGGTACAGAAAGTGGGATGTTTCAAGGCGAGGGGAAGGCAGCAAACAGGTTGGGTACTTCCAGGCAGTCTTGTGCCATGCCTTTGAGATGAATGGGAAGGCCAACGGACTGATTTTCTCTAGGTATTATAGATCTTGAACTGACAGCAAGCTCGGTTGAGGTTGTGCCAGGGATGGAAAGTAGTTGAAGGCGTCAAACAATGGTCACCGTGATTTTGCCAAGTAAGAAATGTTCCTCAATCAACAGATTTTCTTGATCTTGGAACAACATTCCTGTCTGAAAATGTAGTGCTAATCACACCCCTACCCCTAAACCTTCCCTCAACTTACCCCTAAAATCAGCTTCTAGCCCTTGTTTTAAACTGTAAACACGTCTCTCATATCTGATTGGTTGATTAGAATGTTGTTCCAGGATCAGCAAAGATGTTGATCCAGGAACATGTTGTAGTTGGTTGAGATCACGTTCACCGTCAAACACCAATAGGGAAGACAAATCCCAAATACTCCCAGCTCTCCACAAAAACTCCCTGTTCCAAGATGTAATGTGAACACAGAATATAATCACTGGAGAAAATCCAGATAGTCAAATCACTGTTTTGGTTACATGTTCCAGAAATCAAAGACTTTGTGTATGGTTCCTGACAAGACATGTCAAGAAACATCTCACTGTCATTGTATACCATTGCTGACACCCTAGTAATCAAAGTCAGCGCTGCCTTTTCCAAATGACCTAATGATGTGAAAATAACTTTGGCCAACAGTGTCCAAGCCATAAATCAGAGTTCAGGAGACCTGCTGGTAATGGATTGTACAAAAGTGTTACTAGCAGTTCTTCATAAGATCCTTACCTTGTGTTGCACTGTTAATGCTATGTACATACTTCTTTCTAAGTGATGGGCCTTATGTTTTTTTTTTACCAGCAAATAACACATGGACAAACAAATCCCATAGATTTGCACTTAAGGATAAACCCAAGCCTTTTTGAGAGACTTAGACCAGAAAGCAACCACCTAAAAGACCATAGCAACAACAACCAAAAGACCCCGGCCATGTTTTGGCATTAGAATATCATAGATATTGGCCGAATCCAACCATTTTATCCTGGCACTCCATATAATGTATACATTGGGATGGGCTCCTCCGATATAGGCAAACTCCAGCATTGTGTTGGCATGCTTTGCATGGATTTCTCACGTTCTTGCATATTTTCCAGCTTCTTAGGTTCATTCACAGGTGAAGATGTTTTGTGTTTTTGCGTTTGTATGGTTTGAGGGAGTGATTGATGTATCAGGTAAACATGAGAGGGTGGATTTCAACTGTTTGTGTGTGTGTTTAAAGGATTTATGAGGAGACTTTAGGGTGAGTGTATTTGTATAAGGTGATTTTTAAGGGTTACTGTGAGTGTATGTGTGGGTTTTGGTAGATTTATGCTAAGCCCCTGTGTTGAGCATAGTACGTTGAGGCAGATATATGGGAATGAGTAATGTTTAACGGGGCTAAATGATTGGAGAGGGAAAATGAAATAAGGCCACTTGGAGGTTTAGCTTTTGAGAGCTTTACTGAGCAAACAAAACACTGACTGTATCTGAAATTACAAACTTGTTCACTCATTCACTGTTCCCTATATAGGGGAGGCCACAGAGTTTGATGTGTCAGGGCAGTAGGGATGTATGTTTCGAGACCGGTCTTGGTCTCGAGACCACTTTTACGTCTGGTCTCGAGACCTCTCGGTTTTGTCTAGGTCTCCCTGTCTCAGACCGACATAGTGGTCAGGGGTTTAGCAATACACTACTACAATATTCACAACGATATCCGCAAAGGATTGATGCGTGGGTCCGAGTGAAGACAGTGCGGTGTGCGCAAGCCACACGAGAAAACACCATCCACGCCACTGATCGCAGTGGCAACAAGCACTTTGATCATTTGATTTAAAACAAAAAAAACGCATATCATGTACAGTTTTTGATGTATTAATATTTAGAAAAACACATTTCAGTTGCATAATGGGTTTTAACTTCAGTCAGGAGATTTTGGGTAAATCTCGACTTGGTCTCGATCTCGGTCTTGGTCTCGACTTGGTCTTGGTTTTGGTCTTGACTTGGTCTCGGTCTTGGTCTCGACTTGGTCTTGGTTTTGGTCTCGACTTGTTCTCGGTCTTGGTCTCGACTTGGTCTTGGTTTTTGTCTCGACTTGGTCTCGGGCTCAACTTAGTCTGTCTTGGTTTGTTTTCGACTTGGTCTGTCTTGGTCTCGACTTGGTCTCGGTCTTGGATTCGGTCTTGGTCTCGACTTGGTCTCGGTTTGGTCTCAACTTGGTCTTGGTTTTGGTCTCGACTTGGTCTCGGTCTTGGATTCGGACTTGGTCTTGGTTTGGTCTCAGCTTGGTCTGTCTTGGTCTCGGTCTTGACTTGGTCTCACACTTGGTCTCGGTCTTGGTCTTGGTCTCGGTCATGGTCTCGACTTGGTCTCGGTCTTGGTCTTGGTGTCAACTTGGTCTGTCTTGGTCTCGATACCCTCTGGACTTGATAGTGTCTTGGTCTTGTTTTAGGTGGTTTTAACTGCAAGTCTACAGGACCATGTAAAAGAAAGACAAATTCAGACAGTGTGAATACTGTACAAACATTTAATTCAGAGGCACACTATGTAATTTTATACCACTAGAGGTTGTTTATTCAAAACTGAGGGGTAATGAGTGCGTTCGCTCGGCGGCTACTATATGAGACAATTGTTGCACACTGCAGTGAGCTAGATCAATATTAGGCAGATCAAACATGGTACTCGCGGTAAATCAAGAAAACGAGATATAAACTAAAAGGCTAACTGTCTTGAGCTGTATAACAATGATTCGTTTGCAGTTAACAGTTGTTAACAGTTGCTCACTTGTCTAATAAAACACTTAATACATTAAAGCGTCTTTGGCGTGTCCATGGTTTCTACAAAATAAAACTGGAAATGGAAGGTAAGGGGGGTATGATGTCATTGATAGGTGATGCTCGGACACAGTCCGTGTCCTGGTTGAAACTGCTTCTTTTTCTGGATTTAAACATTCTTAGAAACATTTGGGATTATGTAAGTTCACAAATCAACAAAATGGATTGTTCTAGAGGTTTTTGGATACTAAGTGTGCCTTTAAGAATTTACTCACTAATTCGGTAAACTAAAATTGTTGTGAAGAGATGATTCAAACTCCTGCGATGTCTTCAGATGACGCAAACTCTCAACAACATTCACCAATGCTAAATTTTCCATTTATTGTAATCACAATGTTCCCAACTTGTAATAATGACCTCATTGTTTCTGCCTTAAATTAATACATTGTTAGCTAACTGCGTGATTTGTATATGTACATTGCTTAAATACAAAACTTGGACACAGTCACCTCTGATAACAGATCTTTGTAAATTGTAATGTAGAAACATGTATTTTCTGTAAATCTGCAAGGTGGCCATACTGTATATATATTTTGAATGTGTGTGTGCATACAGACTTGCTTGCTGGGGCTCTGGGCTTTGTAGCATGCTGCTTTTAAGAGGATGTGTTTAAGTAACCACTGCTGTAATTTAACATCACTTAAGGGCAGATCTGAACACCCTGGAATGACTTCATTCACATAGTTAATTTACAGATTAAACGCTAAGAGGATTGTAGGTGAATGGCTGTGTTCACCACGCCTCACAGGACGCCTACAGACACTTTCCCATGCTGTTTGCTGGGGTTTCACATGGAGAGACCAATGCTTTCCAACTGTACTAGGACATAAAACCAGACGTTTTAACGAATGACCCTACATCTGTTTAGTATCAGCCTTGATTTACTCACACTTCAATCCCATGCTTAACTATAGGAATGTCATTGCATTATATAACATGTTGAATTGATTATACCAAAGGACTGTGTTTGAAATGGCACTTTACTATCTGCAGTCTACTTCTTTTTCTTACTCACTATTTATGCAATATTTAGTATGTATAGATCACCACACTCTAAACAATGATGGGTTGTTTTAACCCAAATTTGAGTCATTTATGGACAAACCCAAGTGTTGGGTTATGAATGTAATTAAAAATTTCAACCCAACTTTAACTTTTACTTTCAACTGTTCATTTTTTTAAATGATATTTTTAACTCAACATTTGGGTTTGTCCATATTTGGGTTGAAATTTGACACTTTATCCTACAATGTAAAGCAGAATTTAACTGGTTAAATGAACCTGGAAATTATATCAATTGTGTTTTTTTTTCCTTTTTCTAAATGTGTATTTCTAGCTATCATAATTTGCCTCCTGATTTCACTTGTTTTGACCATGCATCTAATTCAGTGTCCAAAGATTGATCTTTTTAAGTGTGTTTGAGTTTCTTTTTAAATGAGTTTCTGATGGTAACACACCTCCTTCCCTGCCTCAGCGCTGATGGCCTTGTGCCCAGTCTTTTCGAGCTGAAAGGATAGAGAGAAAGTGAATGTGTGTCAGAGGGAGTGAGAAACAAAAAGAAAGAAGCTTCTGGGCCCGGTAGATGAAGCTTTCAGGAGCTAAATTGATACATACGGCTCAGTTAAAGATCATGTTCCACTCTCGTATTACTTAATTTATTCTATGGAACACCTCTTCCTGTTTGTGTCCGGCCCCACTGTGAGAATAGTGTTATCTTTCTCCTCCAGCTCTTCTAGGAAACATCTTACCTCACGTCAAGTTCAAGGAGAGCCATCAAAGAGAATCACAGGTGGCTTTACAGCAGCCTCTCTCTCTCTCTCTCTCTCTCTCGCTCTCACACACACACACACTCCCATCTGGAATCATTGTTGTCCTGTGGTAACTGCATCTGAGACCAGGTGCTGCTGGTGCTTGTGGTTGTACGATTGTGGGAAAAGTTTTCTGAGAGTAGGACACACAAGACGTGACAGTTTAAGGAACAAACTGATTTTTACAGAGCTAGATGTGTTCCTGGGTCAACACATATTTTGTTTTGTTCATATATCCTCAGACAACATTCTTGTGTCTTAACCCTAACCCTAAACCTAACCCTACAAATAAGTTATTTCTAAAATCAGAGAGAAAGAACACTGATACAGAAGCGGCTAACCTTGGTAATAAGTATACAGTTGACATAAACTGTAACCGTGTCCCAAATCTTATTGGATGTCTGGAATGTGGAACCAGGAAGATGTTGGTTAAATCAGGTTCTGTGTCAGCTAGAGCTGATGTTTGTTTTTTTCACAAAGGCTTTGTATGTTAATTAAGCATTATGTTTTGGCTGTTATGTTTCCTAAAAATGTCTAGTTTTGTAATCCCTTTGAATATATTTTGGTAACACTTTACAATAAGGTTTCATATACCGGTAACTACATTAGTTAATATGAACTAAGAAGGAACAATATACTTCTAAAGCATTTTTTAATTTTAGTTCATGTTCATTTATATATTTTCTACAACATTATTAAGAAAAAAAAGTTGTATTTGTCAACATTAGTTAATGCATTGTACACCTTATTGTAAAGTGTTACCTTTACATTTTTCCCTTGACTCATTTTACTTATTCTTAACATTTTTAATCTAATTTTATATGATGTAAATATCTTAATGTCAAATTTAGAATTCAGATATCAGACTTTTCTATTCAAGAGTTTTTTTTTTTTGGTCTTATTCTACCAATAGATTTTATTTTTCCAACAGTTTTTAATTGGCTTATACTCAAATAAATAAATAAATAAATAAATATGTAAAGAATTGTATTTTATTAATATTATTAATTTAAAATAGCTATGTTCTATTTATTCTATTTATGATATTTTAAAATATTTTCAAAAATGTTACAATGATTGAACAGTGATTAGGGGAAGATTTTTAGTCAAAATTACATAATTTTCTGCTAAATATTTACTAAATATTATTGTTTTTTTTCCAGTTCAACTGCTTACACCAATCTTTATAAAGGTTAATACTGTCAATATAGTACAGATACTTCTATTAAATGGAAAGTTACAAAGCTGAATTTTCAGCATCATTACTCCAGTCGTCAGTGTCACATCAAGATCCTTCAGAAATGATGAACATTGATATAGCCCTGTAAGTGGAGCTTTTGATGGCTGATCACCTGTGTCTTCCTCTCTGAACTCTTCATCAGTGAAGTAATGAGGACTCTGTGTGGATGTGTGTGTGTGTTTCCGCTGCTGTCTGAAGTCCATGTCCTGCGCTGTCTGGTGTCTACTCCACCCGCACCACCTCTTCCTCTCATTGGGGGGAGAGGCTGTATTGTCTGGCGTGTGGATTGGTTGTCTGAATGGGCCTGAGTGCCTTTCCCAGGGGCTTAGTGTCTCCACGAGGGGGGTGTGTGTACAGTTACGCAGGCCATGGGAGATGATGTGTGCCCTGCTCCGGGGACTCGGCCTTTGTGCCAGTCTGAGAGAGTGAGATGGGCCATTTGAAAGGCTGGCAGTGTTTGGGGTGATGGGATTGGGTAATTCGTAACCCCATCTGCTTCAAAAGGCTGTGAAGGTTAGCCAGCCCTCCCCATGATTCCTGCATCCCCAGCCACAACGTCCCACAACAATAACCCATATCCCAGAAAGCCCACATTGTCCTCAAACAATTATGCAACAGCGGTCGTATTGTTTTGGGGGGGTATGTATGCATATGCATTTTCAAGAGTAAACAAGGGAGAATCAGGAGAGAAGTGTGTTATGTTTGTGTGCCACGATTCTTTCTGTCAGTGTTTCTTATTCAGTTCACTTAGAAAGCTCGCTGACAGGAACGCAGACGAGTGTAATTCTCCTCTCACACGAGCTCTGTTTGAGACATTTTCCTGTCTGGTCTTTTGCTCTTTCTTTTTTTTTTGTCCTGAGGCTCCCTCAGTATCCATTATTGTGTGTGGTATGCTGAAAGAGAAAGAGTGCATGTATGCAAATTTTGGCAATGCGAGAAAGTGTATTGATTTCAAAATCAGTGGTTCACCCAAAGTGAATGTTTTGGCATTATTTAATCAGCCTTATTTTATTTTATTATTTTCAAATGTTTTCAGAAATGTTGGATACACTTTTACCATCATTGACCAGTGATTAAGGGAAGATGTTTAGTGAAAATTACATAAATTTCTTCTGAATATTTAATGAATATTGTTTTTATTGTTTTTTTTGCTCCATATAGGGCTGTATCACTGTTCATAATTCACTGTAAAAAATATTTACAAGATTTGTTATCACAGCATTTTTTCTTTTGTCAAATCAACTTAAATAATTTATTTAGTTGAGATAACGTATTATTTTGAGTTTCTGATGATTAAATCAATCTCCTTCATTGTATTAACTCACCTTTTCCAGTTCAATCAACTTAGAATTTTAAGGCAACCAAGTTAGCCTACTTAATTTTTTAAGTTAAACCAACAATAAGACTGGAGTAATGATGTGGAAAATTCAGCTTTGCATATAAAATATATTTTTAAAATAGAATATAGCTATTTCACTGAAAATATTACTGGAAAATACAATTTTGTACACACCCGAAACATATTTTTGTGATTTGGTATAAACAAACTGTTGAAACCAATCATTATAAAGGTTAATACTGTCAATATAGTACAGATACTTCTATCAATTGGAAAGTTACATTTCTGGGGAGCTGTTTAACACACACAAAAAAACAAAACAAAACAAAAAAAAATCATTATTAACATACAGACTATCCAACTTGTATTTGTTAATTTAATTAATTAAAATTTATTATTTTTATTAACCATTATTACAACAAAAACAACATTATATTATTAGTTTATTTACACAACAACAAATAATTCTACTAATATGTATTTATTTATTGAGGCATAAAGAAGATGCATATTTCAATACTACACTGCTCTGTCTGTTTGAATCTAGTGTTCAGATGAGTGGATGGAGAAATAGTTCCTCTCCTACACAACTATTTGCGAACGCAATTCATTTCTTTTGTCATTTTGATCCTCTTTCAACATCAGTATCAGTTGGAAGTATTGATATGTCAAGATTGTATGGCTGCAGAAGATTTGGCATATAGCTAACTCTTCATATGGATACTTTTATGGTGCTGATTATTGTTCCTTTTGTTTTACACAAAATCAAGGGAAACATCATTCACACTTAAAATAACATGATCAGGGTGAGTATAGATGATGAAATGTCATTTCTTTATTAGTGTCTTTAATTCCTGGCTTTTCTAATGTATCTGTCCACTTGTCTGTGTGTGAAGATTGTGATGGTATCATCCACAATCTGTTAAAGACACACAGACCTCAGATTGGGGCTACTATCCGGCGCATCGATTGTTTATGGCTAATTAGATTAGGCTAATCACGTTAAGTTGGTGCCGAGGCACGTCCTGACGGAGGAATAGAAATGAGACTGTGTCATTGTTGGCACTGAGCCGTCAATGTCACACCGGTTTCATTCCAGTGAGGTCAGCACTGTCTGTCTGTCTGTCTGTCCAGCGCAGTCTCATCCTAATTCGTCATATAACTGACGTTTTGGGACTTCTTTTGACCATACGTCAATATTCGCCTTTTTAGGGCCCGGTAGATGAGGTTATGGGATCCTAACTCTACCCCAGACCTAAACCTACCCCTAAACCTAACCCGTCACTTAACTGACGTTAAAGGTAAAGCGTCAGTTGTATGACGGCCCAGGATCGCCATCTACCGACGTTTAAGGGGGCCCTGAAAAGGCGGATATTGACGTATGGTCAAAAGACGTCCCAAGACGTCAGTTATATGACGTCTTGGGATGAGACTGTGTTAGTCTGTCAATTATAGTTAAAGTTTTAATAATTTTGTTGTCCGTTTTTTAATTTTTTTTTCATGTTTTTTTTCCAGTTTTAGTTATTTTAGTACATTAAGTTAAATATATGAAAAAAGAGAAATATTGCCTTGGCATCTTGCTGAAATTTTATTTTTTTGTTTTAGAATTTAATTTAATATATATATTTTTTAGAAAGTTAACTCATAAACCTGAAATGTTCTGCTATTTTTCAATTTTTTTTTTATAATTTAATTTATTGTAATTTTATTTTTATTTTTTATTTTTATTTTTTTATTGTTTTAGAAAGTTAATGATAATAACCCTGAAATGTACTGCTATTTTTCACCCCAAAAAAAAAAAAAAAAAAAAAAATTCAATCACAAAGTCTTGGCTACTTGTTATGCATTGCTTTTTACTGCATTTTAGATTGGATTCTCTATGATTCCAGATGCGCAGCGTAACATTGATTATTTAACTTGTGCCATCAGTTTTAGGGTATTCCTCATCTTAGACATTAACACCATGCACATTACAACTAATTCATTTGTTTAACTTTTTTACCACCCTCTTGTTTCAAATCTCCTGCTTAAACACGAAATGCAGGCCTGGAAAAAGAAACGTCAGACATGGTTATGGGTAATGACACCATGAAGGCCTAAAACAGGGGGTCCGTTCAGGGAATCTCAGCTCAGATCCAAATGTTCAGTTCCAGCTTACATAACACACCTGCAGCGGCCCAAATCCTGTCCTGTCTGTCTTGTTTTTGGATGACTCCTCTCTCCCCTCTCGCTCCTACTGAGGGTGAAGCACGGGGGCCTCAGTCATACCTAAACGCAGCTGCAACATTCCCAAATAAGGTTCTCTGTTTCATCCAGACGGTCTGGGTTAAATTTTCACTTTAGAGAAATAAGAACATAGCGATCTCGACATTTACCTAACTGATTCTCTTATGCGTGCGGACATTAAGGAAATAAATATACATGTAATTGACTGGATAAGATTAAGCACTTTTGTTTTGTGTCATGACGGAACATATTTTTGATGCATTGCAATGTCAACATAATAAAAAAAAAACATCAGGACCTAAAACATAACTCATTTAATTCCAAATGATGGTTCCTTTGATTGAAACATCACCCTTTATGGTTAAACATTACCTGTTTTTTTCGTCTCAATAATTGTCCTTGTTTCTCTCCCACTACAGCCTGAAGAGTTTGAGGCCGTCCACTCCCACACCTTCCGGCTGAAGACGTTCAAGAAGGGGAAGCACTGTGGCGTGTGCAAGCAGACTGTGAACAATGAGGGTCTCATCTGCAGAGGTCAGTCCAGGGGGGGGTGGACCGGGCACTAGGGACATCTGTCCGTCCAAACATCTGATGAGAGATAATAGAAAAAGGTCAAGACGTGTGTGAGGGTGTCAGCTGCTCCCAGTGACCAGTCAGTCACTTCCTCTAATGAAACGTGATCATTAACCCCATTAGACCACTGAGGGAGTGTGTGTGAGCGCCTCTACCACACAACGCCTGTTGGCCACTAGCGATGACATCATCGCCTGTGTGACTTTAGGCGGAGAACAGAGTGAAAGAGCCACACACGTTTCCCATTAAGACTGAGATTCACCTGTTTTGAGTCCCGCTGTGGTTAAGATTCAGACTCTATTGTGTGAAGTCTAGAAGTTAAAGCCTGGTTTATGTTTGAGCTTTATGCGCTAACGTCAACCATCATCAGGGCTGTTTCTGA